>CM049409.1:482500-627500 GCA_026929865.2 Hyperoplus lanceolatus
CTAATAGGTTGTAGTATGTGTAGCCCCTCTACCAATATGTTTCTAATAGGTTGTAGTATGTGTAGCCCCTCTACCAATATGTTTCTAATAGGTTGTAGTATGTGTAACCCCTCTACCCCTCTTTACTTTGTGTTCTGTTTCTAATCGGTTATAGTATTATGTGTCAATCTTATACCCCTCTACCAATATGTTTCTAATAGGCTGTAGTATGTGTAACCCCTCTACCAATATGTTTCTAATAGGTTGTAGTATGTGTAACCCCTCTACCAATATGTTTCTAATAGGTTGTAGTATGTGTAGCCCCTCTACCAATATGTTTCTAATAGGTTGTAGTATGTGTAACCCCTCTACCAATATGTTTCTAATAGGCTTATTGTGTAACCCCTCTACCTTTCCTTGTTGTAGTATGTGTAACCCCTCTACCAATATGTTTCTAATAGGTTGTAGTATGTGTAACCCCTCTACCAATATGTTTCTAATAGGTTGTAGTATGTGTAACCCCTCTACCAATATGTTTCTATTAGGCCTTCAAAATAATACCAGAAAACAAACTTTTCGTCTACTTTCCAGAACAAAGATAATAAAGACATCCAGAGATAATGCTGCAATCATGTTTATTACATTTCTTACATTATAGTTTACAGTGTTTCCCCCAGAAAATGTCTTAGTCAAGGTGGTCACTGCCCTGAGGCGCGGCGCAAAGCACCGCAGCGAATATTTTGGGGGTATTTTGCTCAAAGATGCCAATGCGCAGTAAAGAAATAATGTTAATTTGAATACAAAAATACAACAGACACTAACACCTTACAGTACAAAGCACAATTAAAGAAAACCTCTACTGTTCTGGTGCAATACTATAGTATACAGACACACTAAATACAAATAATGGACCATACTCTTAACATGTGTAGGCACATCAAAGTGAAAATTCAACTTTTTAAAGTTTATTTTTGGATGGGGGGCTGTTGTGTGATTATTGTGGACAATAGGCCTACTGTGATGCGATAGCCTATAATTCATTAATGGTTATTATTAGCCTACTTGCTTGATTTCTTTTTAAATAGAGAGTTTATTGGTCGTTTTGGAACATGTATTTCCCAATTTAAAACATAAAAATAAAGCAGCATCGAAAATTCTGAAAATAAATCTTCTTGGCCTACACTAGCATGCTGTTTGAAAAATAACTCAATAGTTGAAATAATAAATACAATGTGTTTTCCCCTTAAAATGACTAAATGCATTTCAAAGACAGTAACAGTGTGGCACTTCTTTAAACTTACTGAAACTTGCCTGGGCCATCACTCTCATGTATTCATCAGACTTTTCTCTGCGCTGTCTGAGCTGATATAGGTTGTGTTGCCACGGTGATGTGGAGTCTTAAACTGTTCTTGCTCTGCAGAGCACTTCTTTCTGTTCAGCTAAATATCCCCATAGAACTGCACTGCGTTTATTATCGCCACCGGTTAAATGACGGTTTGCTTCTGCTCGTTTAACTCTCCTGCGTGCATGCCGTAGTCGCGCGGTGCGGTACGGTCCCGCACAGAGCAGCTGATAGAGAAACGCTTGGAGACACATGTTTTTACCGCAAATCGCGGCCTTTCGCGCAGTTATGACCATGTATAAGTACACAAGGCGGCTTAGCTATAAAGCGCTGGGGGAAACACTGGTTTACACGTTGCATTGCTCTCTCTCATTCAGCTCAGTTAACTTCACAGTGCTGCAGTGATTAGGATTAAGGTTAAGAGCAGTAGTGTTAAAGGAAACATAAAGCATGGATGGATTTCACCTGCTTCTGTCTCACATGGGGAAAAGCATGTGACCACTGAAGGTGGTGTGGCGATGCTGATTATCCCACACTTTGAATCCTGCCCACAGCTGAAGAGCCATAGTGTCTCCAGCCTCCAGGGGCAGTGTGATGCTTTGAGAAGCAGCCCCATGACCACTGGTCTGATCCTCCCATGCACAAAAAGTCCTCACATTGTTCTTTAACATAAAGGCGGAAGGAGCAGAACCGTGTCCAACTACATGCCACAGGAACTGGTAGGTCCCTTTCACCGGCGCAGTGAAAACACCTGTTGGACATTTGTTTTAGTCATTTTAAATGGGAAACAAAGGAATTGCAAATATAGCAGCATCCTTTAAACAGGCCATCAAAGCTAAACAGTAAGATGTATTAATGTCAGGTACCTGTCTCCGGGTTGTAGGCATCTCCAATGTTTGTTGGGACATTCTTGAAGATCAGAATAGTGTTATCTGGAAGGGGTCCAACTGTCATCTCGCCTCCAGGGGACAGAGATGCTGAGAAAGCCACCTGTTTAGCTGAGAGAGAGAGAGAGAGAGAGAGAGAGAGAGAGAGAGAGAGAGAGAGATATATATATATATATATATATATATATATATATATATATATATATATATATATATATATATATATATCTCTTTCTCTATATATATAAAAGCCATCCAAATTCACTAAATCCTTCTAACTAGGTAATTTCAGTCCTGGCAAACGTTTTAGACGGTAAAAAGCAGCTTTTTCAACTATGTTTTATAATTAGGGCTGTCAAAATTAGCGCGTTAACGCAGGGTGATTAATTTCTGGAATTATCGGCGTTAATTTTTTTAACGCATTTAGCGCATGTGCAGAATGATCCGCCCCGTGCATCCCACCGGCTCTGCACTACAGTCACTGCTGACCCAGGATCAGTAGCTGCGCGCAGCCAAAGATAGTAGCACGTTAGCCCGTGCTGTGTTTTAAAGTTTTAAACTGCTAACGGTCACGTCTGTGTCGGGGGCATAGATAGTTTATAAAATCTGCCGCGGGTGACAGTTGATGTCGGGAGCAACAGGAGGAGAAACATTGTCCGCTCTGTTCAGAGCCCGCGAGGACACACACGTCTGCCGTCTTCAGAGGTGTGTGTGATCAGACATCAACATAACGTTGGCTTCCTGGAACACATGAACAGTCTCCTAGGACGTGGTCGCGCGTACAAACGCACCCACACGCACGCACGCACGCACGCACGCACGCACGCACGCACACACACACACACACACACACACACACACACACACACACACACACACACACACACACACACACACACACACACACACACACACACACACACCGCGGACTGTAATCAAGTTGTATTCAAGAATGCACAACCTATAGATTCACCAAATAAATGCCATTATACTGTATAGCCTATATTTGCCCAAAGACATAGTAAAGAGACAGACCAATTGAATTATGGTGTGGTAGGTTTATATTTTAGTTTGATTTAAATTTATTTTCAGTATTAAAACCATCATTTGGATTTTCAATTGATGCATTTACTCATTTTAAATGTACATATCCACCTCCTGTCCTTTGTCTTTCCGTTCATACAACACTATACAGAGAAAATTCGAATTTTTCGGGCATATTTCGAATGGTAAAATTAATCGTGATTAATCCACAGAATCCTGTGATTAATCTGATTAAAAATTTTAATCGTTGGACAGCCCTATTTATAATATATATGAACATTTAACTTCAAATTTTTAAAGCTTATTGAGACACCCAAATTGATATCATATATTGCTTTTTACTAGACCAGGTTTACAGAGGCTTTAACAGTGATTTTAAATATAGTTGGGGAAAATATATTTTAGCATAACTAACACTTGGCACGTTGCACATAGCACACTGCTCACTGCAGGGGTACTGAGGCCACGCCACATACACGCACTGTGCATTCTGCCATCACATGGGTGGGGGGGGGAATTTACTTCATTTATTGAATGGGTGGGGTCAGACAGATGAGTTATATTTACTCAACATTCATCTTTTTGTTGTTCAGTGAAATTATTGATTGTTCATAAAATAATCAAAACTTGATAAAGTTCTCCTTACAAATAAATCTGTTCAAATGTAATGTTTTTTTATTGTATTAGTTTACATGTCTGTCTGCCTGTGACCCAACATAATGTTTATATGTTTAGATTAATGTTTGGATATGAAAATAAATCATTTAAATTACCGCCATTTAGTTAATTCCTATAATTCCCAATTTTGAATATTCCCAAAATTCCCGAGCGGAAGTTCACGTGGAAGCTTTCCGGAAACTTTCCGGTAATTTACCAGAAACTTTCCACCCCTTTGCAACCCTACTCATAACTCATGAACTGTGAGGCACAGATCTACATTCATTCTACACAGCTGCAGGTTTAAACACTGCCATGTGTCTTGACTGTAGACTGAACTGCAACCAAATCCCCTATTCACACAGTAACAGTTTGGCCACCAGTGTTGGGAATAACGCCGTTTAAAAGAACGGCGTTAGGTAACGCCGTTCTTTTTTCAGTAACGGGGTAATCTAACTAATTACTTTTTCCGTCGTTACAACGCCGTTATCGTTACTGAACGTTAAATGCGGTGCGTTACTATGAATTGATTGAATAAACAGTGTAATCCGAACGCACCCCTGGCTCCATACTACACAAACTGCTAGTGAGGAGACCGGTGTGTTTATAGTTGTGTTTTATTCAGTGTGGACGACATTATAACTGTCAGTTAGCGCCGTCACGTCATTCAGCCGGAGCGCCTGTTCAGTGAAGTTTCTTTTTCTTTCTCTCTCTGTTGTGTGAGCGTGCACATTGCCGCAGTAACCACCTATCAATTCACGGTTGAAACGTGCTTTCCCTGAGTTTGTTTGCATCGCCCTTGTGAGTAAGTGCATGGAGTTTCCCGATCTCTATAAATTATAATTTATGCACGTTATTAAACGGCCGCGATTCGCCGGTTGCAACAGCTGTTTAGCGTGTCATCACGAGCCGAATATTGCTATTGTTCTTTTCCTGGGATCTGTATGCTGCTGTGCATGTTAAAGAAGGAAATAAACATAGGATAAATCCATACTCCTCCTCTCATCGTCTCATGCTTCATAGTCTGACGTTTTTGGCCTTAAGTGGTGTTTTAGCCGACACCCCTGGAGTGAATCCAGTGATAGCAGATCAGCACGGTACATTCAGCAGTTTCCTCTACTAATTTTGTTGAGAACAAAATACTTGAAGTGCAGGATAAACCTATTGCTGTCTGTTGATGTGCAATAAATATTGAAGGTTATGTAGCGTACGAGTAGGCCTACCTGTCTCTTCTACTCATTTCAACTGACTTGTGAAAACTGCTCAGAACATTTTTTTTTCTTTTTTTTCAGTAGGCTAACGCAAATAGTTACTTTCCCTGGTAACTAGTTACTTCTATTATAAAGTAATTCAGTTACTAACTCAGTTACTTTTTGGAACAAGTAGTGAGTAACTATAACTAATTACTTTTTCAAAGTAACGTTCCCAACACTGTTGGCCACCATGGTTAAAGTTAGTAGCATGAAATGTATGCTGTGAATCTGTCAGCAGCAGAAGCAGCTTTCAACACACAATATTCTGAACTGACAACTTTACATTGCTGTAAAACAACTTTACTTCTTAGAGTTTTAATGTAATTAATTAATTCTCTGATTAAAACGTTAAAATCTCTTTACCTTTATTATGCTTCACCATCTCATTCAGCAATTAAGAAATAAAATCATTTTTTTTTGTCCAAGTATCTGTTAAATACCAAGAATTTGAATCAGATCAATGTGGTCACATTGTTTGTATTTTTCTTAGCTTAATCAACTTTGTTAACTTGTTTAGCAATGGCTTGAATGTAACCAACATTAATTCATATAAAAAAGTTACACACTGTAGCTTTAAAGCATCACTGTGTCAAGGTTTTCTAATTTCTGTTATTGAAAGGTTTGTTTTTTATTGATAGACAAAATCTGAATCCAATACCGACAGATTATTCATTACAACATAATACTGTACCTTGAGTTTGATCTCGTAAGAAGGCCACCTCCACTTCCAGTTTGGCTAACCTGGCGGCCATTTCTCTCATCAGAACTTCTGGATCGGCAGAGACATGACACACCAGCAGCAACAGCACAAACACAGCCGTGGTCTTCATTCTCACTCTGGCAGTTGAACTGTTTGATCAGTAAACCTGTCTGAGTTTGTCTGGCTCACTTCAAACAGCATCAAGTCTTTATTACAGTCTTCAAACAAGGTTAAACTCCACCCACCTTGTAGTGTCCTCTTCTGTTCACTGGTCAGGCAAACACAAATCAAACAACAAGTCAAATGTGTTGGTTGGACATTTGATTTGGCCTGATTCTTACTGCGGGTCCAAAAGTACATCTAGCTACGGGAATCCATATGAACTTCATTTACTGTCTGTCCTTGGTCATTTAAGTTCATGAAACATGGAATTGAAAATGTGTCAATAGTTTGCTGTTTTTACAGTTATTGCTGGAATAAAGGTGTCAACTGGATCATTTCCCTTGTTTCATCATTTGTACTTTTGAAAAAAGTGGGTAGTGTTCAGGATAATCTAGAAAGTTGAAGTAAAGTATTTAACAAGAAAATGTTTAATGCTGTCATTGTAATAGCTTTTAGTTGTATTTATATTTGAAATATAGTGAAAGTTAGTTTAATTGATATGTTTATTTAAAGTGTTAAATTATATCTAATTATTATGAATATAAAAACATAATTCAGACATTCAGATCATGTTAAAGTTAACTGATCAAAGTGAGTGAATTGTGTTGGAATAAAGTGATCAAAGTGTTTAGGACTAAAATGATCACAATACGTCATTTGAAAACATTTCTATAACTTTATATTAACACAAAGCACTTGTGTTGAGTTAACATGATTCGGTAGGTTGCAGCCAAAGCAAATATTGTGTGTGCAACCACTGTCCACTATTGAATTGAGTAAATCCAATGCATCTTTTTTTTCAGTGTAGTGCCACTGTCACAGCCAGGCAGCCTGCTCTAGTGTCACTGGGTGGATCAACGTTTAGTTTCTCTGAAGTCTCACTAGAGACTAGAATGAACCTGCTCTGTGGTTCCAGATAACAACTGATTGATCAGATCACAGATCTTGTGCCAAGATGAATAGTCCTGGGTGTGATGATGGACACACTATCTGTTTTCCCATGAAAAGTTTTGGGCTCTAAGCCAAAGAAACAACGAAGGGTTTGAAAATACCAAAGAAAAAACACCTGTGTTACCATGAAGTGTTTTAACGGTTGAAGCTAAAGCCCTTCCCCGTTCATGTACTGACAGAAAATCTCTCTATATCTAATTAGTTTTCTGTTATTCTTCCTTCAGAAACCTTTCAGGGGAATGCACGGTGCATTGACAGGTGAATATGGATTGTGAAAGACACACACCCACATGAGTTTTCCCATGAAGTGTTTGAACGGTTCAAAATTCAAGTAGTTGTGTTGCTGTCACTTTGAGCTCAGTGTTTTAACCTCGTGGAAAACAAGATCTTCAAATTCAACGATCAATTACTTGAAGACGTTTTCTGAAGGTGGTCAAATCGGCCTTTGGGCCTCTACGGATTCTTTTTTTTGCATAGGAAATTTCCTTTCCTATCGAGATGACCCGGAAGTACTCGGCTGATAGGTGATTCGAATTCTCCAAATGCTTAGGAAAGGCATAGGAAAGGAGCCTCGATTCATCCTTTAACCCTCCTTTAGCATAGGTTACTCCTGACCAACCTAGGCGAAAGGAAAGGAGATAGTGGTATCCCATAATCCTTTACGGCGGCAATATTTAAAGCAACAAGCCACCGACGGAGTTTACCGACTCTGCACGAATACGAACGAGAGGTAAAACAGAAGAGAGGAGAAGAGAAGAGAGGAAGATTTAACTCGGCTGAAACAAAATACCCTCCCCCCCATAAAGATAATAAAGAACTCATAAAAGACCAACATCATAATAGTTATTTTCGTGGCACATCATTTACACCATAAGAAAATAAAATGTCAACTTCACATTTAACCCATTGATGACTATGGCAATCTAGGATGCATGTCCTTAATGCCTGAGGGTTTTCTGAAAAAATAGTACGAATTGTCAAGTCTACCAAAACCTTAATATCTAAGCCTGTGTAGCACATAGAAACATGAAATAAAATACATTGAAAAGTTAAGGTTCACAGGTTTTATTTAAACATGTTCCCTTAGCGCTTACAAACCAACAAATATTTCTAAAAATCGTCAAAATGAGATGAATTAGAAAATTATTAAATATTGTTAATAAATAGATGCAATGTGTTGTGTGATTTTCGTCAGTAGTCTATAGTAGACCTTGATTCTGCGCACCAAACGCCACTAACTGTTCCGTCGCCGACATAGCTGGCGTATTTTTTTTATTATTTTGTTTTATTTTATTTTATTTTATTTTATTTTTTTGATTGACGTGATTTTCGGCAAACCATACAACTTTTGGGTGGTCACGTGGTCTTAAAAAAATCAACAAAACCCACCTCATGTGTATTTGAACCAATGACGGTGCATTCTATGCTGGGAATGCCATGAAAATTAGATAAAGTAATAATGCTGCGCGACGCAGCATCAGGCAGGAGAGCCAATGTGGCATCGCGCAGCAGCCGTCATCAATGGGTTAATGAAGACTAGGCTACGGGGGCAGTTCATTTAAACAACAACATAAGTGTAGCCTCTTTTTATTCCACATGTGAATTGGGATTCAAGTGGCCTTAAATATTCCCCTTGGCCAAGTCCGATCTAAGCGATTCTCACTCTGTTGGCGACAACCTGATTAAAATCAATATGAAAAGAACGCATGGATCAAACGAGCGCTTGTTGTAGTCCATTTTCGGAGAATAGTGTAACAGTGCTGTCTTTTCCTATGTTCGATAGGAAGCACCTTTCATCTCTCCTTGACCCCGATGATGTTTAGGGTTAAGGCATAGGAAAGGAGGCTTATAGGTTAGGAGATTGGACTATTCGTAGAGGCCCTTTGTGTTTGTGTGGATTTGTTTGTGTACACCTGTCTAATATTACCTGTCTCATGGGTCTGTCTATCTCTCAGACAACAGTGCAGCTTTGCCACCTGTTAGAAGACACTTCATAACACTTGTTCGCTGTTAGAGTGGTTAAAACTTGTAAGTATTCCACAAGGTTAAACCCTGATCTCACAGCGTGACTGTCAGTATTTAACTCCACTGTGTTTCCCTGGTGCTGCTGTGAAATGTTTCTGATTTAAATCTCCTGAAACTTCTGCAAGGCCGATTTGACCACCTTCAGAAAACGTCTTCAAGTAATTGATTGTTGAATTTGAAGATCTTGTTTTCCACGAGGTTAAAACACTGAGCTCACAAAGTGACAGCAACACAACTACTTGAATTTTGAACCGTTCAAACACTTCATGGGAAAACTCATGTGGGTGTGTGTCTTTCACAATCCATATTCACCTGTCAATGCACCGTGCATTCCCCTGAAAGGTTTCTGAAGGAAGAATAACAGAAAACTAATTAGATATAACCTCTGCATTCCTGCTGCAACATGAACTAAAGCTGTCGGCTGTTTCCTCTTCAGACAGTTTGAGTTATTCTTCCTTCAGAAACATTCCAGGGGAATGCACGGTGCATTGACAGGTGAATCGGGATTGTGAAAGACACACACCCACATGAGTTTTCACATGAAGTGATTCAACAGTTCAAGTTATGACCATTATTCATTTATTTCCAGAAAATATCTTGGCAACTATATCACGTACAAACATTTGATGTCAGCTTGCACTCATCAGCTCACCACCTGAATGGAGCAGCTGCTCAATCGGTTCACTTTAACATGTCAGAATGTTACAATGGTTTGCTGATTGGCGCTAATATGTCAATAAGGGAGAACTGGCACTTGTTTCCCCCACGTCAAGCACTGGCTATACATGCAATATTTTACCACTATTATTTCATACAAGCATCATGACATGTCCAAATAAGGTTATTAAAATGGTGAACATTCTATTGGATACGTGAACTCATTGCAACATGGCATGGTGACAGATACCTTCAGGACATGTTTTGGATGACTCATCAAAAGATAAGGATGACACAATGAGCCACAGCATCTCTTTTCTCTATATAAAGGAGGCTGACTCTTGGTTGGTACATCAGAATTCAGCACATCAGTTGACTTCTTCCTGCCTAGCATTCACCCTGTCACCAGACAAGTAAGTGTTCAAGATTTTATTTTTCTTTAGACTTTTCTTTATTTCTAAATCAGACCTTCATCCAGTATAATCTTTGTTAATAGTGTAAACGGGGGCAGTATGCGTGCAGCTGTAAAATATTTATTCCCGATGTCATTATGGTGATACATTTTTGACAAGTTATATTTGTATTTGCTGAAAAGTCAAACTTCTAACGTTGTGATATTGTGTTTACTCATGATCTTCCTTCTTGTTTGCAGTTAACCACAATGGCCTACATCACCACCGTTGCTGTGTCCATCAATGCACTTGAGGAGCAAAGCCTCTTAGCACAAGATTACACCATGATCAATGAGAATCTGAACAAGGGGACAGATGGAGCGCGCATCTTTCTTTGGTACCAAACAGGAGATGATCGCGCAAGAGCAATCACCAGGCTTCAAGTGTCCTTCAACGAAGACATGGCCGAGGGGCTGAACAAAGCAGGGTACCGTAAGATAAATAACAGCCTTGTGGCTGGAGCAGGATGCAGACCAATGTACCTGTGGTTCTTCAGAGGGTCCGGACAGTTCCATACTCCCATAGAGGACCTTTCTGTCACTACAACTGCACGAAATGAAGCCCGGAAGGTAAGAAATGGCTGGGAGAGGCTGGCCTGTGATCTGAACCGCAGGGTTGGAGGGGATTTGATCCACATCTGGATGAAGAGATCAGAGCAAACCTACATCTGTGATGTCGATGCCACTGATTCCTATGGTGTGGACGAGGACAACTTCAGGGATGGCTACATCCGTATAGATGAAGATACTAACAGGGGTCCCAATGGGTCCTTTGTCTTCCTCTGGTACCGTCAGACCACCGAACCCATGCGAGCACTCACTTACCTGCTAATCTCCACCAATCACAGCGAGAGTGCCAGCCATCAGCAGCAGGGCTACTCATCAGTGCCTGTGAACCTCAACGATGGGAGCGGAGCTGACCAGGTGTACCTGTGGTACAAGAAAAACAAAGGTGACTGTCCCATTGAAGCCATGACCCTGATTGTCAACGACAACGTTGTCCCGGATTATGAGAAGAATGGGATCATTGTCATTAACAAAAATCTCAATGCAGGGAACTGCAACTCCCTGTTCCTGGCCTTTAAAAACTGAGCACCAGAGAAATCCTTCTCCATGCCAACACAGCTGAGAATACTCCACACTCAGTTCCCCCCAAAAAAAGTAAAAAAAAATAGTTTTGGTGAACGCTTCTTTTAACCTTTTTTTTCTTTTTTACTGCAGTATATAAACAATGTGATTCATTACTAACAGTCAAACTACTGGTAACATCAGAAAGTATCAATGCTGTTTGGGTTAAATGTTAAACTTGTTGTTAATCAAATTAATCAAACTGTTTCAAATGGCTGTTTTTCATAAAGTTTGAGCTCTGTATCTCTTTGTTCTGCACATTTCTGCTTATAAATAAAACAAAAAGACAAAGTTGAATGTTCAGTGTGTTTATTTTAGACTGAGTGTTTTCATCGTCTTATTCCCATCACTGTCCTACTGACAACACAGGGCCCAAACTGCTAAAAGTAACAATTTTACACTTCTAGAAAAAGTCTATTTAAATTTTATGGCACAATTAATCAATTTCAGAAAAATAAGTCAAAATCCTCCTCAAGTAATTTACGAATTTCTTCTAAAGTGAAATGCCCAACAGGTCTCCAGAGTTGGTTAACTGTATATTCTAGATGAATGGTGTGCACACACATGGAGACTTTTCTGTACAAACTATCAATGGTAATGATAAACAAATTATGTTTGATAAAATCCCTTTATGGGGAAACATGTCAGTGTATCTTTGAGCTAGCTTTTAGCCTAGCACAAAAGCAGGTAATAATTACACTGAACTAATTGGAACACATTGTATATCCTCTGCAACATGTCTGTCATGTTGACCTGCAGCAGACTAAACAATGTGTTGCTTTATCAAGGACAATAACCTAAATAACTGTATATTTTCATTAGATATACAGTATGTTTTTTAATTAGTTAAACACATGAATCCTTTTATTTTAGTGTTATTGGTGATAGGGAACCAAAACATTGGGATAATGGCTTGAAAACAGACACTAAAGTATTAAAGAAGATATATGGTACTACGCACTAGTGTTATTGGAGTTGGGTAGTGTGTGTGTGGGTGTGTGTGTGTGTGTATGTGTAAGTGTGTGTGGGTGTGTTTGGATATTGAAGAAGCACTGACATGTAGCTGATGGATGAGGAGCGTATAAGAAGAGAGGGATCAGGAAAAAGATCAAATGCATCTAAATAACAATTTAAGGCCTACTTCACCAGTGGGAATATGAAGGTGTATTGAACTTTGAGATCCTATTTAGTATAAATGTGCAAAAAAAATAGAAATTGGTTCATCCTAGCCTGAGAAAAGGCAGAAAGAGTGTTTTATGGTCTCACTGTCTAACCCTACATTTTACCATGCGTGTTGTCCCCCCCACCCAACCCCCCCAAAACCACCCCCCGAAACCTGGGGGGGGAAGAAAAGAAAAAAAGAAACTACTCCCCCCCCCTTTGGGGAGAATTTCTCTCTTTTCTTCCCCCCCCCCCTTTTTTAAAAAATTCACTACTTTGCGCTTAAGAGAAGAGCGGCCCGTTAACGAGCGTATCTCCCTTACCACATCCACCTCGGGGATAGGTGCCAGTGGAGTCTCGAGTTCTTGGAGCCCAACGTGGAATGGGTCCAAGGCAACAGGCTGGGCTGTTGCAGCATTTGCCAGCTTGCGGAGAGAGGTGCACCTGAGAATCACCTGTCGATAGGTGAATCTCTTTAACCGAATGTGGGCAGCTTTAAGTAGACTGGGGCCGACCTTACCACCCCGAAGTAAGGCCCGCAAACAGTACGTGTACGTTTGAATAGATAAATAAATAAGTTTAATAACAGTGTGTGTGTGTGTCTCTCTCTGTGTGTGTGTGTGTGTGTGTGTGTGTGTGTGTGTGTGTGTGTGTATTCACCTGTTCCTGTAAGGTCTCTCTCTCCTCAAAGACATTCTTCAGTCTCAGCTCTGAAACAACAAAAGAAAGGAGAATAATAATGAGACAAATCCTTCTGTGGTCAGAGTAGAACTAAACAGGTTAATCAGCTGTGATGTTATTGGTCCTTGTAGTGGCATTCCGTCTGTAGACACAATAACTTAGTCTGACGCCAATGACATGAGATATTGTCTCTGGTTCTAAAGATTTAATGAAAAAAGGTCAAAAAATATACAAAGTCACACGGTAAAGATATATTATGCTCCCGTGCTATGGGCAGCTGTCTGTCTTCCCGTGCCTATGGGCAGCCGTCTGTCTGTCTGTCTGTTATGCTCCCGTGCCTATGGGCAGCTGTCTGTCTTCCCGTGCCTATGGGCAGCTGTCTGTCTTCCAAACTGAAACGGCGTGTCAGCATCTTCACAAAAAATAAAAAACATTTTGCCAAAACGTATTAAATATTACAAAATTATTTTAGCTGAAAATACACTTATAAAAAGCAAATGACATGAACTGTAAATTATTATGAATTATAAAAAAACACATATAACTTCCACAAATATTATTAATCAAAGTCTTCTGCTTACAGTCCTGATAAGGTTTAAACTGATTGAATGACAGACATCAGATCTAATCCCCCGTGACTGTAAACCCAAATCCACCAAAGCCTTCTAACTACAGTATGTAACGTGTGGAGTTAGTTTCATGATAGTAAAGCATCTGAAAAAACCCACCTAATGTGTATTTGAACCAATGACGGTGCATTCTATGCTGCGCATGCCATGAAAATTAGATAAAGTAACAATGCTGCATGACGCAGCATCAGGCAGGAGAGACAATGTGGCATCGCGCAGCAGCCGTCATCAATGGGTTAAATAGTTTTTATTGGTTTTTCATACTGAAACATTTCGACAGAGCGCCAATTGATCCATATATAAGGCGCACCGGATAATAAGGCGCACTGTCGTCAAATCTGGTTTTTAAGTGCGCCTTATAGTGCGGAAAATACGGTACATGGCACTGATAAAAGCTGTGGAAAAAGCGGGCTAAAGTACGGGTCACTCGAGAAATAAACACCCAGCGTCGGGCTCCAGTTCACCTTGTCGGTCTTTATTTCTCAAGAGCGACCCATTGGCTATACATTATCCCTTAGATAAATACAATCTTTGTCGTCTCGAACCAAAAAGTAAAAACCTATATGTAACCTATATGCTTTCCTCCCATTAGAACATGTGGAAAGGCCACTGAAATAACAAACAGACAATCTATAGCATTTCCAATCCTTACCTTGATGATATTTGGATGCCTCGCCACTAGGGTTCTTCATCTTCATTCCTTGAATTTCTGGTAGAGAATACAAAAACAGGAAACGTTTGGCATCACAATGAGGTGTTCAATGCAAAGCTCTAGATGGTTGGGAGAGTACTGTAGTCAATGATTCAATGAGGACCATGTAAAAGGATTCATTCTCTGTTTGTCCCAAAGTAATAAAAAGTACCCCTCGCCTATACAGGGCTTGTTTTCGGGCCTTTTTTTTCTGTTGGTGAGATGCATGAGTGAAACTGCATACGAGGGGCTTGCGGTATAGACAGGGGTAAGATAAAGTCAGCCTAATAAAGTGTCTTGTGAGATTTTATCAATCATCTTCACCTTTAAAAAAGGGGGAGACCGTACACCACCTTCCAAGTCTGAAGAAGAGCAATGTGCTAGAAACGTCAAATACTAGAATGCTAGAATTTGTGGGCCTTAACTGCTATTTATTCTATATGGTCCACACCCAAATCATCGGTATCATTAAATGCTAGTTGAAAGTGCACATTTTCATTACAAACCCCTTAGTCCAAGGATAGGATCTGACCCTTCGTTGTCTGCATCTTCTCCATCTGCTACACCGTCTTCATCTGCTACACCTTCGTCTTGAGCTGCTACATCACCAATTTCAGCTTCACCTTCTTCCAGGTCAGGTTCTAATTCCTCTAAAATAAAAAAGGCTTTGATGAGCACACACTCAATTCACGAACAAACGATTACATTTTTTTTTTAAATCAATGTATAACTTATTGATCCGAGGAATTTCTTTTATTTCATTTTAAGTCTCTGGGGCCCCATCTAAATTGTATGTCATTCCCCCATGCTTTCAGTCTGTTTTTTAAGGAGTTATACTGTATTGCTTGTCACTGCTTGATTGTTGTAAAAAGAATCTTGTTTCAATACACTTTGTCACTTTTAAAATTGAGCTATTGAAATATCTATTTTTATTTTCAATACCATTTTAATATTATTACCATTAATAGTAGACGTCTTAAATGTATATTGTTGTCATAACGTCTGTAGATGTTTGAGGAACACTTGCATTAACAGAATGTTTTGCAGTTATGAAGGTGCGAACATGCTTGATGAAGGCATCAGGCTAGTAATGTTACCAGCTGGCTTTATAAGTCACTAGTGTCCCCACAAGTCATAATGCAACCAGGCAGCTGTGTATCTTTCCAAATAGTCCAACATATTCCACCATTTTCTATTTGACCCACAGTGTGAAGGCAATGTAAACCCCTCCTTAAGACAATAGTCCAGCTAAAACAGGCAAATACTACACGCAGTCATCCACAAGTAACACTTTGCCAGTGTGTGAAGAACAATACAACACTTACTATGTCATTGCCTGTTGTGTATGGAGGTGAACTAAGTCCAGGCACAGCTTCAATTTTCTCTCCAAAGAGACCCTGTAAAAGAGAACAGATGCACAACTTCAACATTGACTTATTTTTATTCAAAGTGCTTATATTTAGAATCATAATATGTTGCAGTGCCTGGAATTAGAATACGGTTTTACCACATTCAGATAAGTTCAATACTGACACTGAAACAACATCTAAAACCTCAGAGGCCGACATTATATAAAGGTTCAACTTGCCGTCTCGGTTGTTGAAGAGGCTGGAGCTTCATTCTTAGACTCAGGGGTCGATGGTTCTCCACAAGGTGTCTGAAATTGTAGAGAAGAAATGTATATTGTTGTCATAACGTCTGTAGATGTTTGAGGAACACTTGCATTATGAAGGTGCGAACATGCTTGATGAAGGCATCAGGCTAGTAAAGTTACCAGCTGGCTTTATAAGTCACTAGTGTCCCCACAAGTCATAATGCAACCAGGCAGCTGTGTATCTTTCTGTGCATCTGAGTGTGTCCAATAACAATACATTACAATGTGTGTTCTTGGACATTTGTGTAGCAGAAAATGAACTAAGAAAATAATCTCACCATTGAACGCCATGGCCAAGCGGAATCCCCATAATTGAATGTTATTTCTTCATTTGGAAATATTTCTTTTAAGTGTGGCATTCCTTCAACAACAACTTTTTTAACTTTGCAGTTTGGATTTTTGTGATTATCATTTGCGAGTCGCCCAAGTGTTCCATCCTCTTTTGAAGCATCGATGCTGCAAGACAAACAGTCCAGATACAACTTAAACATTACATAATTAAAGATATGACAGAAACATGACTGACTTCATAAAGGTATGTACACTAGAAAGCATGTTAACATGGTAAGACTAAGGATGTTGAGATGTTCATATTTTATATATAAAAACAAAAGACAGTTGTATGCTCTGTCTGTCTGAACAACCTTCAAATTATACAGGATAAATTTGGCACTTGATTGTGAAACAATGTGCAGATCAGTTTTTGGAGGAAACAAAACTCCTGGTTAACTACTATACGGATACAAGAATACACACCTCAAACCTATAAGTGTGTGTGTGTGTGTGTGTGTGTGTGTGTGTGTGTGTGTGTGTGTGTGTGTGCAGGCGTCTGGCACGCTCCACCCTCCTGCTGGTTAACTACTATACGGATACAAGAATACTATGCAGAATGAAACCTTCTCAATTTCAAAGAATGATTTACTGTTGTAAAATAGATACAAAATAAAAAAATCACCAAGAAGCAAACTTACCAAAATCGAGTTCCATGCCAAAGGAAATCGAATAAGAAGTTGTTATTTTAGGGGTTTTAACCAGGATCGCCGGAACGGCGATCGTCAAATAACTTTCCTTGAAAAGGTAAAGTTGACATTTAAAGAGGCCTACTAGACAAATTTTGGGATGGGCTTTCCTATGGTGCTAACCCCGAGGCTCTACGAGCTTTCCTTCTTTGAGTTTCGAGCGTTGCTATGTTTAAAAGTTCTGTATCTCCTGAACAGAAGGTTGTAGAGACTCGGAGACAACTCCAGTGTGTTCAGCGTACCCGAATTATGTCTGACGGAACCTGGTTTCTAGTCTCTAGGACCTACGGTTCTGGAGTTATAAGCGAAAACGTTCGCCCAATAGGAATGAATGGGCGTCATTGAAAATGACGTGCTGAGTCCAAAAAAAAAAGTTCCCACAGAAAGTGTCTAGGAGCAGGCCATTTTGATTTTGATTTTAATATATATATATATATTTTTTTTTATATATACTATATATATATATTTTTTGGATATATATATATATATATATATATATATATATATATATATATATATATATATATATACAGTATCTCACAAAAGTGAGTACACCCCTAACATTTCTTCAAATATTTCATTATATCTTTCCATGCGACAACACTGAATAAATGACACTTTGATACAATGTAAAGTAGTCAGTGTACAGCTTGTATAACAGTGTAAAGTTACTGTCCCCTCAAAATAACTCGACACACAGCCATTAATGTCTAAAGTGTTGGCAACAAAAGTGAGTACACCCCTAAGAAAAAATTTCCAAATTGGGCCCAAAGTGTCAATATTTTGTTTTGCCATCATTATTTTCTATCACTGCCTTAACCCTCTTGGGCATGCAGTTCACTAGAGCTTCACAGGTTGCAACTGGAACCCTCTTCTACCCATTCATGACGACATCAAGGAGCTGGTGGATATTAGAGTCCTTGCGCTCCTCCATCTCCCGTTTGAGGATGCCCAAAAGATGCTCAATAGGGTTTAAGACTGGAGACATGCTTGGCCAGTCCATAACCTTTACCCTCAGCTTCTTTAGCAAGCCAGTGGTCATTCGGAGGTGTGTTTGGGGTCGTTATCATGTTGCAGTACTGCCCTGCGGCCCAGTTTATGAAGGGAGGGGATCATGCTCTGCTTCAGTATGTCACAGTACATGTTAGAATTCAATGAACTGTAGATCCCCAGTGCTGGCAGCACTCATGCAGCCCCAGACCATGACACTCCAACCACCATGCTTGACTCTAGGCAAGACACACTTGTCTTTGTACTCCTCACCTGGTTGCCGCTCCACACTCTTAACACCATCTGAACCAAATAAATGTATTTTGGTCTCATCAGACCACAGGACATGGTTGCAGTAATCCATGTCCGTAGTCTGTTTGTCTTCAGCAAACTTTTTGTGGGGTTTCTTGTGCATCATCTTTAGAATAGGCTTCCTTCTGGGATGACAGCCATGCAGACCAGTATGATGCAGAGTGCGGCGTATGGTCTGAGCACTGACAGGTTGACCCCCCACCCCTTCAAGCCCTTCAGCAATGCTGGCAGCACTCATACGTCTATTTTCCAAAGCCAACCTCTGTGTACGACGCTGACCATGTGCACTCAACCTTCGTAAACTGGGCCGCAGGGTGGTATTGCAACATGATAACGACCCCAAACACACCTCCAAGACGACCAGTGGCTTGCTAAAAAAGCTGAGGGTAAAGGTTATGGCCTGGCCAAGCATGTCTCCAGACCTAAACCCTATTGAGCATCTTTGGGGCATCCTCAAACAGAAGTTGGAGGAGCGCAAGGTCTTTAATACCCACCAGCTCTGTGATGCTGTCATAAATGGGTGGAAGAGGGTTCCAGTTGCAACCTGTGAAGCTCTAGTGAACTACATGCCCAAGAGGGTTAAGGCAGTGATAGAAAATAATGGTGGCCACACAAAATATTTACACTTTGGGCCCGATTTGTACATTTTTTCTAAGGGGTGTACTCACTTTTGTTGCCAGCAGTTTAGACATTAATGGCTGTGTGTCGAGTTATTTTGAGGGGACAGTAAATTTACACTGTTATACAAGCTGTACACTGACTACTTTACATTGTATCAAAGTGTCATTTCTTCAATGTTGTCCCATGGAAAGATATAAAGAAAAATGTGAAGAAATGTGAGGGGTGTACTCACTTTTGTGAGATACTGTATATAATGATGCGTCGCATGGCTGCACCACTGCTGCACATGGACGAGTTGATTGTAACTTACTCGGGTGAAAACAGAAACTAACGGAGGGAGGCGGCAGTTTCACAGTTCATTTCCTATATAGTTGCGCAGTCAGTTTGGGGACCTGGCTCTGTGTGTTCAAGCTCGAGACACAGCCTACTACAAACAGATCGTGGAACTTAGCCGTTCAACTAGACAACGTTAACGGGCATATCCCTGACTATTATTTTGTCCATCAAACCACAGAGTTTGGATCTGAAACTGTGAGCTTTAAATCACGTTGTGATTTTAGATGTCATTTCTCTGTTCTCATCTTTGTTTCCACAGTTTGGTTTACTCACAGTTCACATTAACCTAAGACATGGTTAGACCATAACCCTAACCCTAATGCCTCGTTTCCACCGAGTAGAGCGGGTTGGATCAGAGCGGCAAAGAGCGGGACAACTCACTTTTAAGAATCTCGGTGTTGTTTCCACTGCCGACCCTACCCTTACTGGTAGGGCGGGGTTTAGGCTGGACTGCGATAGCCGCCGCCAGAATGTGGGTCAAACTATCGGGCTGTGGAGCAACTGTGGCCAAGCCAGTGGTCTCTTGTTTTTGCTTGGTCAAACCAGCCGCTTCTTTATTTATTCCCCGTGTTGTTGTGAGCACAGAGACGGCACGGTGCAACTGATAGAGACAGTGAGCGAACAGCGCTGGCTGCGGCAGCTACGTGACATCGTAGCAGTGGGACACAGTGTAGCCAACTGATTCATTTAATGACGAGGAAAAACACCACACAATAAAAAGTGGCGCGCTCACATTTTCGCCAAAACTCTCTTCACTCTAGCCGAAGTGACTGCACACTGCGGAAATGATTCAAACCAGCCGCTTCTTTATTTATTCCCCCCGTGTTGTTGTGAGCGTGTATTTACTACTATCTATGGCGTAAACACACAGAGACGGCTCGGGGCAACTCATAGAGACAGTGAGCGAACAGTGCTGGCTGCGGCAGCTATGTGACTATGGGACACAGTGTAACCAACTGATTAATTTATTGACGAGGAAAAACACCACACAATAAACAGGGCTGTGCTCACATTTTCGTCAAAACACAAGACTATCTTCACTCTTGCCGAGATGACTACACATGGTGGAAATGATTATTTCGACCAATCAAATGACGGCAGTGTGTAGCTCCGCCTTTTAGGTACCCTTTCAGGCGGCTAGTACCCCTACGGAGGAGTACTGAGATTAGGAGCGCTCAGAGCGGTTAGGTGCGCTTAAACCGTACCCTACCCAACTTTTGGCAAATGAAAAGCCAAACTACCCGGACCGAACCGCTCCGATCCGACCCGCTCTACTCGGTGGAAACGAGGCATAAGACATGGTTAGACCATAACCCTAACCGTAACCAAGACATGGCCTTAACCCGGTTTAGATCATATTCTAACTCAGACGTTAATCAGAATAAGAAGTTGCATGAAGACAACTAGAGTATTCTAATCTCAGTCGCATCATTGAGACATGTAAACTTCAATCACATTGAATATTCCTATCTGAGTTTCCTGGCTGTTAAACTAGAGCGTGTGTCTTTAATGACCGATAGAACACAGCGATAATGACATGAAGTACGCGCTGAGGTCAGACTATACTGAATGGAGCTTCCCTTCACTAAGACGGCTCACCTGTCTAACCCCTGGACACAAGCCGGTGAAGATCGGACGAGACGGACAGGTGCGTTAGTAGGGTTAGGGCCCTCAGACTAGGGCCGCGGCCCCGTGCCCAAGCTCATTTGCATACTAAAGTCTAGAACGTTTGGCTAGTGTGACCACGCCATCCGTATACCAGCACGGAGCAGCCCCTTGACACCTGGGAGAGGTGTGCCGTGGCCAAAGTACAGATGCTAATGAGATGACACGCGCACAAGCAAGCGCACAGGCGGGGTTCCTGATGTGAATTTATTAAGGATGCATAGTCCGTTAACGTCCACTGCCTTTCTAGTCGGCACCAGAATTGTCCAACACTTGGACTTGTAGCTACATAAAATGTGTGAGAATTAACGTGTGTGTAGGCCTAGGTGTGGGCTAGGGCTGGGTATCGTCAAGGACTTCGCGATACGATGCGTATTACGATACACTTGTCACGATACGATATATCACGATATATTGCGTATCTTGATATATCACGATATATTGCGTATCTTGATATATCACGATATATTGCGATATTCCATAAAGAAGTTGCCTTGTCAAACATAACAGCACAATATAGTGATAGTTGCACAGACAAATGAAGTCAAAACTATTTCATTCACAACTTCCTGTACTATTTTTCTTCCTTTTTTTTTGGTTTTGGCAAATGATCAAACACTGCTGCAGCTGCTTAACATCAAAATAACAAATCCAATCCACTTGTACTAACTGTACAGGACACACTGAAAATGAAAACACATCAGTGTGCTTTTGTGATACAGTGAATCTTAAGTATTCTTATAAACAAAACTGATCTAACTTCAATAGTCAGTATCCTAGAGGCTCAGGCCTGACAGCAGACATGGGTTTGAATCTGACCCGTGGTTGTTCTCTGCATTTCATTCCCTCTCTGCCCCATTTCATATCTGTCTCTCTGCACTGTCAATAAAGCCTTGAAAAGCAAAAAAAAAAATAGTAGTAGTGTTAACTCTCTTTCACGGCACAGGAGAATGATGGGGCTTGTAACGATCTGAGTTTCTGTGTAAAATACAAATATTTCAAATAAAAAGTCTCAATGAATGAAACACATTCACTACATTATTATGTCTCATGAGCCCTAGTGGGCCGGGCATGCCAGTGGGCCGGGCGTGCCAGTGGACCGGGCGTGCCAGTGCCGGGCATGACAGTGCCGGGCATGCCAGTGGGCAGGGCATGCCAGTGGGCAGGGCATGCCAGTGGGCCTGGCATGCCAGTGCCGGGCATGCCAGTGCCGGGCATGCCAGTGGGCCTGGCATGCTAAGGCCAGGCATGCCAGTGGGCCTGGCATGCCAGTGCCGGGCATGCCAGTGCCGGGCATGCTAGTGCCGGGTTAGGGTTAGCGTGCCAGTGCCGGGCATGCCAGTTTCGGGCGTGCCAGTGCCGGGTTAGGGTTAGCGTGCCAGTGCGCCGGGCAAGCCAGTGCCGGGCATGCCACTGGGCCGGGCATGCCAGCGCCGGGCATGCCAGTGGTTCTGGAATGCCAGTGCCGGGCATGCTAGGGACGGGCATGCCAGTGCCGGGCGTGCCAGTGCCGGGTTAGGGTTAACGTGCCAGTGCCGGGCATGCCAGTGCCCGGCGCACTGGCATGCCCGGCCCTAGCATGCCAGTGCCGGGCATGCCAGTGCCGGGCGTGCCAGTGCCGGGTATGGGTTAGTGTGCCAGTGCGCCGGGCATGCCAGTGCCGGGCATGCCAGTGGGCATGGCATGCCAGTGCCGGTCATGCCAGTGGGCCGGGCATGCTAGGGCCGGGCATGCCAGTGGGTTGGGCATGCCAGTGCCAGGCATGCCAGTTACACAATAATAGAAATACTAAATTCATTGTATGTGTTGAATATAGAGTTAAACATTAAAGGTGCTGTAAGCGGAACGGTTCTTTTAGCTAACTTCCTGTCAGTTACTCCAGTTAGCAGTCCCCTCGCTCGTCCCTACGTCACCACATTAATGCACTGCGGTCTTCAAGCAGCAAGTTATCTAGCATCGTCTCAGATCCATAAGTGTGATAAGGGTTAGGGTTAGGGTTAGGGTTAGGGTTAGGATAATGGGGTTTCAACCAGGATGGCCCGAAGGGCCAACGTCGAATAACCCTCCTTGAAAAGGTAAAGTTGACATTTAAAGTGGCCTACTATACTAATTTTGGGATGGGCTTTCCTATGGTGCTACCCCCGAGGCTCTACGTGCTTTCCTTCTTTGAGTTTTGAGTGCTTTTATGTTTAAAAGTTCTGTCTCTCCTGAACGGAAGGTCGTAGAGACTGGGAGACAACTCCAGTGTGTTCAGCGTACCCAAATTATGTCAACGGAACTCAGTTTCAAGTCTCTAGGACCTACGGTTCTGGAGTTATAAGCGAAAACGTTCGCCCAAGAGGAATGAATGGCGTCATTGAAAATTTCTCTAAGTGCTGAGTCCAAAAAAAAAGTTCCCACAGAAAGTGTCTAGGAGCACGTTTCAGGCCATTTTGAGTCGTTTGGTAATGGTCTGTGGAGTACTGAGATTAGGAACGGCTCAGAGCTGTTAGGTGCGCTTAAACCGTACCCTATCCAACTTTTGGCAAATGAAAAGCCAAACGACCCGGACCGAACCGCTCCGATCCGACCCGGTCTACTCGGTGGAAACGAGGGATAACACTCCAGGGTCATAGTTCACGGCCCCATGAGGCCACACAAATAGTTTCAGGACATTCTGATGTGTACTTTCATAATAAAAGCCCATTAGATATTGAAAATATGAGAGAAATTAGATGTGATTTTGGATTAAATTTTTTTTTAAAACGCCCTGTTATTCCAGACTCATTCCACTCCATGGTCATAGTTCACGACCCCATGAGCTCACCCAAGAAGTTTCAGGACATTCTCTACTTTCAGAATAAAAGCCCACTAGATATTCAAAATATGAGAGAAATTAGATATAATTTTGAATTCAATTTTTAAAAAAAACGCCCTGTTATTCCAGAGTTATTCCACTCCAGGGTCATAGTTCACGACCCCATGAGGCCACACAAAAAGTTTCAGGACATTCTGATGTGTAGTTTCAGAATAAAAGCCCACTAGATATTGAAAATATGAAAGAAATTAGATATGATTTTGGATTCAATTTAAAAAAAAACGCCCTGTTATTCCAGAGTCATTCCACTACAGGGTCAAGGTTCACGACCCCAGGAGGCCACACAAAAAGTTTCAGGACATTTTGATGTGTTGTTTCAGAATAAAAGCCCACTAGATATTGAAAATTTGAGAGAAATTAGATATGATTTTGCATTCGATTAAAAAAAAAACGCCCTGTTATTCCAGACTCATTCAACTCCAGGGTCATAGTTCACAACCCCATGAGGTCACCCCATGAGGTCACCCTGAAAGTACACATCAGAATGTCCTGAAACTTCTTGTGTGGCCTCGAGGGGTCGTGGACTATGACGCTGGAGTGGAATGACTCTGGAATAACAGGGCGTTTTTTAAAAAATTGAATCCAAAATCATATCTAATTTCTCTCATATTTTCAATATCTAGTGGGCTTTTATTTTGAAACAACACATCAGAATGTCCTGAAACTTCTTGGGGGACCTCATGGGGTTGTGAACTATGACCCTGGAGTGGAATGACTCTGGAATAACAGGGCGTTTTTTTTTTAATTGAATCCAAAATCATATCTAATTTTTCTCATATTTTCAATATCTAGTGGGCTTTTATTCTGAAACTACACATCAGAATGTGCTGAAACTTTTTGTGTGGCCTCATGGGGTCGTGAACTATGACCCTGGAGTGGAATGACTCTGGAATAACAGGGAGTTTTTTTAAAAATTGAATCCAAAATCATATCTAATTTCTCTCATATTTTCAATATCTAGTGGGCTTTTATTTTGAAACTACACATCAGAATGTCCTGAAACTTCTTGGGGGACCTCATGGGGTTGTGAACTATGACCCTGGAGTGGAATGACTCTGGAATAACAGGGCGTTTTTTTTTTATTGAATCCAAAAACATATCTAATTTTGAAAATATGAGACAAATTAGATATGATTTTGGATTCAATTAAAAAAAAATGCCCTGTTATTCCAGAGTCATTCAACTCCAGGGTCATAGTTCACAACCCCATGAGGTCACCCCATGAGGTCACCCTGAAAGTACACATCAGAATGTCCTGAATCTTCTTGTATGACCTCATGGGGTTGTGAATTATGACCCTGCAGTTGAATGACTCTGGAATAACAGGGTGTTTTTTTAAAAATTGAATCCAAAATCATATCTAATTTCTCTGATATTTTGAACATCAAGTGGGCTTTTATTTTGAAAGTACACATCAGAATGTCCTGAAACTTTTTGTGTGGCTTCATGGGGTCGTGAACTATGACCCTGGAGTGGAATGACTCTGGAATAACAGGGCGTTTTTTTAAAAATTGAATCCAAAATCATATCTAATTGCTCTCATATTTTCAATATCTAGTGGGCTTTTATTCTGAAACTACACATCAGAATGTCCTGAAACTTTTTGTGTGGCCTCATGGGGTCGTGAACTATGACCCTGGAGTGGAATGACTCTGGAATAACAGGGCGTTTTTTAAAAAATTTAATCCAAAATCATATCTAATTTCTCTCATATTTTCAATATCTAGTGGGCTTTTATTTTGAAACTACAAATTAGAATGTCCTGAAAGTTCTTTGGGGACCTCATGGGGTTGTGAACTATGACCCTGGAGTGGAATGACTCTGGAATAACAGGGCGTTTTTTTAAAAATTTAATCCAAAATCATATCTAATTTCTCTCATATTTTCAATATCTAGTGGGCTTTTATTCTGAAACTACACATCAGAATGTCCTGAAACTTCTTGGGGGACCTCTTCGGGTTGTGAACTATGACCCTGGAGTGGAATGACTCTGGAATAACAGGGCCTTTTTTTTTAAATTGAATCCAAAATCATATCTAATTTCTCTCATATTTTCAATATCTAGTGGGCTTTTATTCTGAAACTACACATCAGAAGGTCCTGAAACTGCTTGGGGGACTTCATGGGGTCGTGAACTATGACCCTGGAGTGGAATGACTCTGGAATAACAGGGCGTTTTTTTTAAAAATTTAATCCAAAATCATATGTAATTTCTCTCATATTGTCAATATCTAGTGCGCTTTAATTTTGAAACTACACATCAGAATGTCCTGAAACTTTTTGTGTGGCCTCGAGGGGTCGTGGACTATGACGCTGGAGTGGAATGACTCTGGAATAACAGGGCGTTTTTTTAAAAATTGAATCCAAAATCATATCTAATTTCTCTCATATTTTCAATATCTAGTGGGCTTTTATTTTGAAACAACACATCAGAATGTCCTGAAACTTCTTGGGGGACCTCATGGGGTTGTGAACTATGACCCTGGAGTGGAATGACTCTGGAATAACAGGGCGTTTTTTTTTTAATTGAATCCAAAATCATATCTAATTTTTCTCATATTTTCAATATCTAGTGGGCTTTTATTCTGAAACTAAACATCAGAATTTGCTGAAACTTTTTGTGTGGCCTCATGGGGTCGTGAACTATGACCCTGGAGTGGAATGACTCTGGAATAACAGGGAGTTTTTTTAAAAATTGAATCCAAAATCATATCTAATTTCTCTCATATTTTCAATATCTAGTGGGCTTTTATTTTGAAACTACACATCAGAATGTCCTGAAACTTCTTGGGGGACCTCATGGGGTTGTGAACTATGACCCTGGAGTGGAATGACTCTGGAATAACAGGGCGTTTTTTTTTTATTGAATCCAAAAACATATCTAATTTTGAAAATATGAGACAAATTAGATATGATTTCGGATTCAATTAAAAAAAATGCCCTGTTATTCCAGAGTCATTCAACTCCAGGGTCATAGTTCACAACCCCATGAGGTCACCCCATGAGGTCACCCTGAAAGTACACATCAGAATGTCCTGAATCTTCTTGTGTGACCTCATGGGGTTGTGAATTATGACCCTGCAGTTGAATGACTCTGGAATAACAGGGTGTTTTTTTAAAAATTGAATCCAAAATCATATCTAATTTCTCTGATATTTTGAACATCAAGTGGGCTTTTATTTTGAAAGTACACATCAGAATGTCCTGAAACTTTTTGTGTGGCTTCATGGGGTCGTGAACTATGACCCTGGAGTGGAATGACTCTGGAATAACAGGGCGTTTTTTTAAAAATTGAATCCAAAATCATATCTAATTTCTCTCATATTTGCAATATCTAGTGGGCTTTTATTCTGAAACTACACATCAGAAGGTCCTGAAACTGCTTGGGGGACTTCATGGGGTCGTGAACTATGACCCTGGAGTGGAATGACTCTGGAATAACAGGGCGTTTTTTTAAAAATTTAATCCAAAATCATATCTAATTTCTCTCATATTTTCAATATCTAGTGGGCTTTTATTTTGAAACTACACATCAGAATGTCCTGAAAGTTCTTGGGGGACCTCATGGGGTTGTGAAATATGACCCTGGAGTGGAATGACTCTGGAATAACAGGGCGTTTTTTTTTAAATTGAATCCAAAATCATATGTAATTTCTCTCATATTTTCAATATCTAGTGGGCTTTTATTCTGAAACTACACATCAGAATGTCCTGAAACTGTTTGTGTGGCCTCATGGGGTCGTGAACTATGACCCTGGAGTGGAATGACTCTGGAATAACAGGGCGTTTTTAAAAAAATGTAATCCAAAATCATATGTAATTTCTCTCATATTTTCAATATCTAGTGCGCTTTAATTTTGAAACTACACATTAGAATGTCCTGAAACTTTTTGTGTGGCCTCATGGGGTCGTGAACTATGACCCTGGAGTGGAATGACTCTGGAATAACAGGGCGTTTATTTTAAAATTGAATCCAAAATCATATCTAATTTTTCTCATATTTCCAATATCTAGTGGGCTTTTATTCTGAAACTACACATCAGAATGTCCTGAAACTTTGTGTGTGGCCTCATGGGGTCGTGAACAATGACCCTGGAGTGGAATGACTCTGGAATAACAGGGCGTTTTTTTTAAAATTGAATCCAAAATCATATCTAATTTCTCTCATATTTTCAATATCTAGTGGGCTTTTATTTTGAAACTACACATCAGAATGTCCTGAAACTTCTTGGGGGACCTCATGGGGTTGTGAACTATGACCCTGGAGTGGAATGACTCTGGAATAACAGGGCGTTTTTTTTTTATTGAATCCAAAATCATATCTAATTTTGAAAATATCATATTTTCAATATCTAATGCGCTTTTATTCTGAAACTACACATCAGAATGTCCTGAAACTTTTTGGACATTTCTCATGGGGTCATGAACTATGACCCTGGAGTGGAATGACTCTGGATTAACAGGGCGTTTTTTTTTAATTGAATCCAAAATCATATCTAATTTCTTACATATTTTCAATATCTAGTGGGCCCCTTTTATGTCACCCTGAAAGTACACATCAGAATGTCCTGAATCTTCTTGTGTGACCTCATGGGGTTGTGAATTATGACCCTGGAGTGGAATGACTCTGGAATAACAGGGCGTTTTTTTTTTAATTGAATCCAAAATCATATCTAATTTCTCTCATATTTTCAATATCTATTGGGCTTTTATTCTGAAACTACACATCAGAATGTCCTGAAACTTTTTGTGTGGCCTCATGGGGTCGTGAACTATGACCCTGGAGTGGAATGACTCTGGAATAACAGGGCGTTTTTTTAAAAATTGAATCCAAAATCATATCTAATTTCTCTCATATTTTCAATATCTAGTGGGCTTTTATTCTGAAACTACACATCAGAATGTCCTGAAACTTTTTGTGTGGCCTCATGGGGTCGTGAACTATGACCCTGGAGTGGAATGACTCTGGAATAACAGGGCGTTTTTTTTAAAATTGAATCCAAAATCATATCTAATTTCTCTCATATTTTCAATATCTAGTGGGCTTTTATTTTGAAACTACACATCAGAATGTCCTGAAAGTTTTTGTGTGGCCTCATGGGGTCGTGAACTATGACCCTGGAGTGGAATGACTCTGGAATAACAGGGCGTTTTTTTTTAAAATTAAATCCAAAATCATATCTAATTTCTCTCATATTTTCAATATCTAGTGGGCTTTTATTCTGAAACTACACATCAGAATGTCCTGAAACTTTTTGTGTGGCCTCATGGGGTCGTGAACTATGACCCTGGAGTGGAATGACTCTGGAATAACAGGGCGTTTTTTTAAAAATTTAATCCAAAATCATATCTAATTTCTCTCATATTTTCAATATCTAGTGGGCTTTTATTCTGAAACTACACATCAGAATGTCCTGAAACTTTTTGTCTGGCCTCATGGGGTCGTGAACTATGACCCTGGAGTGGAATGACTCTGGAATAACAGGGCGTTTTTTAAAAAATTGAATCCAAAATCATATCTAATTTCTCTCATATTTTCAATATCTAGTGAGCTTTTATTTTGAAACTACACATCAGAATGTCCTGAAACTTCTTGGGTGACCTCATGGGGTTGTGAACTATGACCCTGGAGTGGAATGACTCTGGAATAACAGGGCGTTCTTTTTTAAATTGAATCCAAAATCATATCTAATTTCTCTCATATTTTCAATATCTAGTGGGCTTTTATTCTGAAACTACACATCAGAATGTCCTGAAACTTTTTGTGTGGCCTCATGGGGTTGTGAACTATGACCCTGGAGTGGAATGACTCTGGAATAACAGGGCGTTTTTTTTTTTTAATTGAATCCAAAATCATATCTAATTTCTCTCATATTTTCAATATCTAGTGGGCTTTTATTCTGAAACTACACATCAGAATGTCCTGAAACTTTTTGTGTGGCCTCATGGGGTCGTGAACTATGACCCTGGAGTGGAATGACTCTGGAATAACAGGGCGTTTTTTTAAAAATTGAATCCAAAATCATATCTAATTTCTCTCATATTTTCAATATCTAGTGGGCTTTTATTCTGAAACTACACATCAGAATGTCCTGACACTTTTTGGGTGGCCTCATGGGGTCGTGAACTATGACCCTGGAGTGGAATGACTCTGGAATAACAGGGCGTTTTTTTAAAAATTGAATCCAAAATCATATCTAATTTCTCTCATATTTTCAATATCTAGTGGGCTTTTATTTTGAAACTACACATCAGAATGTCCTGAAAGTTCTTGGGGGACCTCATGGGGTTGTGAACTATGACCCTGGAGTGGAATGACTCTGGAATAACAGGGCGTTTTTTTTTAAATTGAATCCAAAACCATATCTAGTTTCTCTCATATTTTCAATATCTAGTGGGCTTTTATTCTGAAACTACACATCAGAATGTCCTGAAACTTTTTGTGTGGCTTCATGGGGTCGTGAACTATGACCCTGGAGTGGAATGACTCTGGAATAACAGGGCGTTTTTTTTTAAATTGAATCCAAAATCATATGTAATTTCTCTCATATTTTCAATATCTAGTGGGCTTTTATTCTGAAACTACACATCAGAATGTCCTGAAACTGTTTGTGTGGCCTCATGGGGTCGTGAACTATGACCCTGGAGTGGAATGACTCTGGAATAACAGGGCGTTTTTAAAAAAATGTAATCCAAAATCATATGTAATTTCTCTCATATTTTCAATATCTAGTGCGCTTTAATTTTGAAACTACACATTAGAATGTCCTGAAACTTTTTGTGTGGCCTCATGGGGTCGTGAACTATGACCCTGGAGTGGAATGACTCTGGAATAACAGGGCGTTTATTTTAAAATTGAATCCAAAATCATATCTAATTTTTCTCATATTTTCAATATCTAGTGGGCTTTTATTCTGAAACTACACATCAGAATGTCCTGAAACTTTGTGTGTGGCCTCATGGGGTCGTGAACAATGACCCTGGAGTGGAATGACTCTGGAATAACAGGGAGTTTTTTTAAAAATTGAATCCAAAATCATATCTAATTTCTCTCATATTTTCAATATCTAGTGGGCTTTTATTTTGAAACTACACATCAGAATGTCCTGAAACTTCTTGGGGGACCTCATGGGGTTGTGAACTATGACCCTGGAGTGGAATGACTCTGGAATAACAGGGCGTTTTTTTTTTTATTGAATCCAAAATCATATCTAATTTTGAAAATATGAGACAAATTAGATATGATTTCGGATTCAATTAAAAAAAAAACGCCCTGTTATTCCAGAAAAATTCCACTCCAGGTTCATAGTTCACGACCCCATGAGGCCACACACAAAGTTTCAGGACATTCTGATGTGTAGTTTCAGAATAAAAGCCCACTTGATATTGAAAATATGAGAGAAATTAGATATGATTTTGGATTCAATTTAAAAAAAACGCCCTGTTATTCCAGAGTCATTCAACTCCAGGGTCAAAGTTCACAACCCCATGAGGTCACCCCATGAGGTCACCCTGAAAGTACACATCAGAATGTCCTGAATCTTCTTGTGTGACCTCATGGGGTTGTGAATTATGACCCTGCAGTGGAATGACTCTGGAATAACAGGGCTTTTTTTTTTAATTGAATCCAAAATCATATCTAATTTCTCTCATATTTTCAATATCTAGTGGGCTTTTATTCTGAAACTACACATCAGAATGTCCTGAAACTTTTTGTGTGGCCTCATGGGGTCGTGAACTATGACCCTGGAGTGGAATGACTCTGGAATAACAGGGCGTTTTTTTAAAAATTGAATCCAAAATCATATCTAATTTCTCTCATATTTTCAATATCTAGTGGGCTTTTATTCTGAAACTACACATCAGAATGTCCTGACACTTTTTGTGTGGCCTCATGGGGTCGTGAACTATGACCCTGGAGTGGAATGACTCTGGAATAACAGGGCGTTTTTTTAAAAATTGAATCCAAAATCATATCTAATTTCTCTCATATTTTCAATATCTAGTGGGCTTTTATTTTGAAACTACACATCAGAATGTCCTGAAAGTTCTTGGGGGACCTCATGGGGTTGTGAACTATGACCCTGGAGTGGAATGACTCTGGAATAACAGGGCGTTTTTTTTTAAATTGAATCCAAAACCATATCTAGTTTCTCTCATATTTTCAATATCTAGTGGGCTTTTATTCTGAAACTACACATCAGAATGTCCTGAAACTTTTTGTGTGGCTTCATGGGGTCGTGTACTATGACCCTGGAGTGGAATGACTCTGGAATAACAGGGCGTTTTTTTTTAAATTGAATCCAAAATCATATGTAATTTCTCTCATATTTTCAATATCTAGTGGGCTTTTATTCTGAAACTACACATCAGAATGTCCTGAAACTGTTTGTGTGGCCTCATGGGGTCGTGAACTATGACCCTGGAGTGGAATGACTCTGGAATAACAGGGCGTTTTTAAAAAAATGTAATCCAAAATCATATGTAATTTCTCTCATATTTTCAATATCTAGTGCGCTTTAATTTTGAAACTACACATTAGAATGTCCTGAAACTTTTTGTGTGGCCTCATGGGGTCGTGAACTATGACCCTGGAGTGGAATGACTCTGGAATAACAGGGCGTTTATTTTAAAATTGAATCCAAAATCATATCTAATTTTTCTCATATTTTCAATATCTAGTGGGCTTTTATTCTGAAACTACACATCAGAATGTCCTGAAACTTTGTGTGTGGCCTCATGGGGTCGTGAACAATGACCCTGGAGTGGAATGACTCTGGAATAACAGGGAGTTTTTTTAAAAATTGAATCCAAAATCATATCTAATTTCTCTCATATTTTCAATATCTAGTGGGCTTTTATTTTGAAACTACACATCAGAATGTCCTGAAACTTCTTGGGGGACCTCATGGGGTTGTGAACTATGACCCTGGAGTGGAATGACTCTGGAATAACAGGGCGTTTTTTTTTTTATTGAATCCAAAATCATATCTAATTTTGAAAATATGAGACAAATTAGATATGATTTCGGATTCAATAAAAATACCCTGTTATTCCAGAAAATGTCCTCAAAGGTTCTTGTGTGGCCCACATGGGGCCGTGAACTATGACCCTGGAGTGGAATGACTCTGGAATAACAGGGCGTTTTTTTGAAAATTGAATCCAAAATCATATGTCAATTTCTCTCCAGGGTCAAAGTTCACGACCCCATGAGGTCACCCCATGAGGTCACCCTGAAAGTACACATCAGAATGTCCTGAATCTTCTTGTGTGACCTCATGGGGTTGTGAATTATGACCCTGCAGTGGAATGACTCTGGAATAACAGGGCTTTTTTTTTTAAATTGAATCCAAAATCATATCTAATTTCTCTCATATTTTCAATATCTAGTGGGCTTTTATTCTGAAACTACACATCAGAATGTCCTGAAACTTTTTGTGTGGCCTCATGGGGTCGTGAACTATGACCCTGGAGTGGAATGACTCTGGAATAACAGGGCGTTTTTTTAAAAATTGAATCCAAAATCATATCTAATTTCTCTCATATTTTCAATATCTAGTGGGCTTTTATTCTGAAACTACACATCAGAATGTCCTGACACTTTTTGTGTGGCCTCATGGGGTCGTGAACTATGACCCTGGAGTGGAATGACTCTGGAATAACAGGGCGTTTTTTTAAAAATTGAATCCAAAATCATATCTAATTTCTCTCATATTTTCAATATCTAGTGGGCTTTTATTTTGAAACTACACATCAGAATGTCCTGAAACTTCTTGGGGGACCTCATGGGGTTGTGAACTATGACCCTGGAGTGGAATGACTCTGGAATAACAGGGCGTTTTTTTTTTTATTGAATCCAAAATCATATCTAATTTTGAAAATATGAGACAAATTAGATATGATTTCGATTCAACTAAAAAAACGCCCTGTTATTCCAGAAAATCCACCAGGTTCATGTCCCCATACACACAAAGTTTCAGACATTCTATGTGGTTTCAGAATAAACCCATATAAAATATGAGAGAAATAGATTTGATTCAATTTACGCCGTTCCGGTCTCAACTCCAGGGTCAAAGTTCACAACCCCTGGGTCACCCTGAGGCACCCTGAAAGTACACATCAGAATGTCCTGAATCTTCTTGTGTGACCTCATGGGGTTGTGAATTATGACCCTGCAGTGGAATGACTCTGGAATAACAGGGCTTTTTTTTTTAATTGAATCCAAAATCATATCTAATTTCTCTCATATTTTCAATATCTAGTGGGCTTTTATTCTGAAACTACACATCAGAATGTCCTGAAACTTTTTGTGTGGCCTCATGGGGTCGTGAACTATGACCCTGGAGTGGAATGACTCTGGAATAACAGGGCGTTTTTTTAAAAATTGAATCCAAAATCATATCTAATTTCTCTCATATTTTCAATATCTAGTGGGCTTTTATTCTGAAACTACACATCAGAATGTCCTGACACTTTTTGTGTGGCCTCATGGGGTCGTGAACTATGACCCTGGAGTGGAATGACTCTGGAATAACAGGGCGTTTTTTTAAAAATTGAATCCAAAATCATATCTAATTTCTCTCATATTTTCAATATCTAGTGGGCTTTTATTTTGAAACTACACATCAGAATGTCCTGAAAGTTCTTGGGGGACCTCATGGGGTTGTGAACTATGACCCTGGAGTGGAATGACTCTGGAATAACAGGGCGTTTTTTTTTAAATTGAATCCAAAACCATATCTAATTTCTCTCATATTTTCAATATCTAGTGGGCTTTTATTCTGAAACTACACATCAGAATGTCCTGAAACTTTTTGTGTGGCTTCATGGGGTCGTGAACTATGACCCTGGAGTGGAATGACTCTGGAATAACAGGGCGTTTTTTTTAAAAATTGAATCCAAAATCATATCTAATTTCTCTCATATTTTCAATATCTAGTGCGCTTTAATTTTGAAACTACACATCAGAATGTCCTGAAACTTTTTGTGTGGCCTCATGGGGTCGTGAACTATGACCCTGGAGTGGAATGACTCTGGAATAACAGGGCGTTTTTTTAAAAATTGAATCCAAAATCATATCTAATTTCTCTCATATTTTCAATATCTAGTGGGCTTTTATTCTGAAACTACACATCAGAATGTCCTGAAACTTCTTGGGTGGCCTCATGGGGTCGTGAACTATGACCCTGGAGTGGAATGACTCTGGAATAACAGGGCGTTTTTTTTAAAATTGAATCCAAAATCATATCTAATTTCTCTCATATTTTCAATATCTAGTGGGCTTTTATTTTGAAACTACACATCAGAATGTCCTGAAACTTCTTGGGTGGCCTCATGGGGTTGTGAACTATGACCCTGGAGTGGAATGACTCTGGAATAACAGGGCGTTTTTTTAAAAATTGAATCCAAAATCATATCTAATTTCTCTCATATTTTCAATATCTAGTGGGCTTTTATTTTGAAACTACACATCAGAATGTCCTGAAACTTCTTGGTTGACCTCATGGGGTTGTGAACTATGACCCTGGAGTGGAATGACTCTGGAATAACAGGGCGTTTTTTTTTAAATTGAATCCAAAATCATATCTAATTTCTCTCATATTTTCAATATCTAGTGGGCTTTTATTCTGAAACTACACATCGGAATGTCCTGAAACTTTTTGTGTGGCTTCATGGGGTTGTGAACTATGACCCTGGAGTGGAATGACTCTGGAATAACAGGGCGTTTTTTTAAAAATTGAATCCAAAATCATATCTAATTTCTCTGATATTTTCAATATCTAGTGCGCTTTAATTTCCCCTGAAACTACACATCAGAATGTCCTGAAACTTCTTGTGTGGCCTCATGGGGTCGTGAACTATGACCCTGGAGTGGAATGACTCTGGAATAACAGGGCGTTTTTTTTTTTAATTGAATCCAAAATCATATCTAATTTCTCTCATATTTTCAATATCTAGTGGGCTTTTATTTTGAAACTACACATCAGAATGTCCTGAAACTTCTTGTGTGGCCTCATGGGGTCGTGAACTATGACCCTGGAGTGGAATGACTCTGGAATAACAGGGCGTTTTTTTAAAAATTGAATCCAAAATCATATCTAATTTCTCTCATATTTTCAATATCTAGTGGGCTTTTATTCTGAAACTACACATCAGAATGTCCTGAAACTTTTTGTGTGGCCTCATGGGGTCGTGAACTATGACCCTGGAGTGGAATGACTCTGGAATAACAGGGCGTTTTTTTTAAAAATTGAATCCAAAATCATATCTAATTTCTCTCATATTTTCAATATCTAGTGGGCTTTTATTTTGAAACTACACATCAGAATGTCCTGAAACTTCTTGGGTGACCTCATGGGGTTGTGAACTATGACCCTGGAGTGGAATGACTCTGGAATAACAGGGCGTTTTTTTTTAAATTGAATCCAAAATCATATCTAATTTCTCTCATATTTTCAATATCTAGTGGGCTTTTATTCTGAAACTACACATCAGAATGTCCTGAAACTTTTTGTGTGGCCTCATGGGGTCGTGAACTATGACCCTGGAGTGGAATGACTCTGGAATAACAGGGCGTTTTTTTTAAAATTGAATCCAAAATCATATCTAATTTCTCTCATATTTTCAATATCTAGTGGGCTTTTATTTTGAAACTACACATCAGAATGTCCTGAAACTTTTTGTGTGGCCTCATGGGGTCGTGAACTATGACCCTGGAGTGGAATGACTCTGGAATAACAGGGCGTTTTTTTTTAAATTGAATCCAAAATCATATCTAATTTCTCTCATATTTTCAATATCTAGTGGGCTTTTATTTTGAAACTACACATCAGAATGTCCTGAAACTTTTTGTGTGGCCTCATGGGGTCGTGAACTATGACCCTGGAGTGGAATGACTCTGGAATAACAGGGCGTTTTTTTTAAAATTGAATCCAAAATCATATCTAATTTTTCTCATATTTTCAATATCTAGTGGGCTTTTATTTTGAAACTACACATCAGAATGTCCTGAAACTTTTTGTGTGGCCTCATGGGGTCGTGAACTATGACCCTGGAGTGGAATGACTCTGGAATAACAGGGCGTTTTTTTTAAAATTGAATCCAAAATCATATCTAATTTCTCTCATATTTTCAATATCTAGTGGGCTTTTATTTTGAAACTACACATCAGAATGTCCTGAAACTTCTTGGGTGACCTCATGGGGTTGTGAACTATGACCCTGGAGTGGAATGACTCTGGAATAACAGGGCGTTTTTTTTTAAATTGAATCCAAAATCATATCTAATTTTTCTCATATTTTCAATATCTAGTGGGCTTTTATTCTGAAACTACACATCAGAATGTCCTGAAACTTTGTGTGTGGCCTCATGGGGTCGTGAACTATGACCCTGGAGTGGAATGACTCTGGAATAACAGGGCGTTTTTTTTAAAAATTGAATCCAAAATCATATCTAATTTCTCTCATATTTTCAATATCTAGTGGGCTTTTATTTTGAAACTACACATCAGAATGTCCTGAAACTTCTTGGGTGACCTCATGGGGTTGTGAACTATGACCCTGGAGTGGAATGACTCTGGAATAACAGGGCGTTTTTTTTAAAATTGAATCCAAAATCATATCTAATTTCTCTCATATTTTCAATATCTAGTGGGCTTTTATTTTGAAACTACACATCAGAATGTCCTGAAACTTCTTGTGGGGACCTCATGGGGTTGTGAACTATGACCCTGGAGTGGAATGACTCTGGAATAACAGGGCGTTTTTTTTTTATTGAATCCAAAATCATATCTAATTTCTCTCATATTTTCAATATCTAGTGGGCTTTTATTTCCCTGAAACTACACATCAGAATGTCCTGAAACTTCTTGTGTGACCTCATGGGGTTGTGAACTATGACCCTGGAGTGGAAGGACTCTGGAATAACAGGGCGTTTTTTTTAAAAATTGAATCCAAAATCATATCTAATTTCTCTCATATTTTCAATATCTAGTGGGCTTTTATTTTGAAACTACACATCAGAATGTCCTGAAACTTCTTGGGTGACCTCATGGGGTTGTGAACTATGACCCTGGAGTGGAATGACTCTGGAATAACAGGGCGTTTTTTTTTAAATTGAATCCAAAACCATATCTAATTTCTCTCATATTTTCAATATCTAGTGGGCTTTTATTCTGAAACTACACATCAGAATGTCCTGAAACTTTTTGTGTGGCTTCATGGGGTCGTGAACTATGACCCTGGAGTGGAATGACTCTGGAATAACAGGGCGTTTTTTTAAAAATTGAATCCAAAATCATATCTAATTTCTCTGATATTTTCAATATCTAGTGCGCTTTAATTTTGAAACTACACATCAGAATGTCCTGAAACTTGTTGTGTGGCCTCATGGGGTCGTGAACTATGACCCTGGAGTGGAATGACTCTGGAATAACAGGGCGTTTTTTTAAAAATTTAATCCAAAATCATATCTAATTTCTCTCATATTTTCAATATCTAGTGGGCTTTTATTTTGAAAATACACATCAGAATGTCCTGAAACTTCTTGGGTGACCTCCTGGGGTTGTGAACTATGACCCTGGAGTGGAATGACTCTGGAATAACAGGGCGTTTTTTTTTAAATTGAATCCAAAATCATATCTAATTTCTCTCATATTTTCAATATCTAGTGGGCTTCTATTTTGAAAATACACATCAGAATGTCCTGAAACTTCTTGGGTGACCTCATGGGGTTGTGAACTATGACCCTGGAGTGGAATGACTCTGGAATAACAGGGCGTTTTTTTAAAAATTGAATCCAAAATCATATCTAATTTCTCTCATATTTTCAATATCTAGTGGGCTTTTATTTTGAAACTACACATCAGAATGTCCTGAAACTTCTTGGGTGACCTCATGGGGTTGTGAACTATGACCCTGGAGTGGAATGACTCTGGAATAACAGGGCGTTTTTTTTTAAATTGAATCCAAAACCATATCTAATTTCTCTCATATTTTCAATATCTAGTGGGCTTTTATTCTGAAACTACACATCAGAATGTCCTGAAACTTTTTGTGTGGCTTCATGGGGTCGTGAACTATGACCCTGGAGTGGAATGACTCTGGAATAACAGGGCGTTTTTTTAAAAATTGAATCCAAAATCATATCTAATTTCTCTGATATTTTCAATATCTAGTGCGCTTTAATTTTGAAACTACACATCAGAATGTCCTGAAACTTTTTGTGTGGCCTCATGGGGTCGTGAACTATGACCCTGGAGTGGAATGACTCTGGAATAACAGGGCGTTTTTTTAAAAATTTAATCCAAAATCATATCTAATTTCTCTCATATTTTCAATATCTAGTGGGCTTTTATTTTGAAAATACACATCAGAATGTCCTGAAACTTCTTGGGTGACCTCATGGGGTTGTGACCTATGACCCTGGAGTGGAATGACTCTGGAATAACAGGGCGTTTTTTTTTAAATTGAATCCAAAATCATATCTAATTTCTCTCATATTTTCAATATCTAGTGGGCTTCTATTTTGAAAATACACATCAGAATGTCCTGAAACTTCTTGGGTGACCTCATGGGGTTGTGAACTATGACCCTGGAGTGGAATGACTCTGGAATAACAGGGCGTTTTTTTAAAAATTGAATCCAAAATCATATCTAATTTCTCTCATATTTTCAATATCTAGTGGGCTTTTATTTTGAAACTACACATCAGAATGTCCTGAAACTTCTTGGGTGACCTCATGGGGTTGTGAACTATGACCCTGGAGTGGAATGACTCTGGAATAACAGGGCGTTTTTTTTTAAATTGAATCCAAAACCATATCTAATTTCTCTCATATTTTCAATATCTAGTGGGCTTTTATTCTGAAACTACACATCAGAATGTCCTGAAACTTTTTGTGTGGCTTCATGGGGTTGTGAACTATGACCCTGGAGTGGAATGACTCTGGAATAACAGGGCGTTTTTTTAAAAATTGAATCCAAAATCATATCTAATTTCTCTGATATTTTCAATATCTAGTGCGCTTTAATTTTGAAACTACACATCAGAATGTCCTGAAACTTTTTGTGTGGCCTCATGGGGTCGTGAACTATGACCCTGGAGTGGAATGACTCTGGAATAACAGGGCGTTTTTTTAAAAATTTAATCCAAAATCATATCTAATTTCTCTCATATTTTCAATATCTAGTGGGCTTTTATTTTGAAAATACACATCAGAATGTCCTGAAACTTCGTGGGTGACCTCATGGGGTTGTGAACTATGACCCTGCAGTGGAATGACTCTGGAATAACAGGGCGTTTTTTTTTAAATTGAATCCAAAATCATATCTAATTTTGAAAATATGAGACAAATTAGATATGATTTAGTGGGCTTCTATTTTGAAAATACACCTCAGAATGTCCTGAAACTTCTTGGGTGACCTCATGGGGTTGTGAACTATGACCCTGGGAATGACTCTGATTTGTTTTAGAATAAAAACATCTGGATATTGAAAATATGAGAGAAATTTTTAAGATTTTGGATTCAATTTAAAAAACGTCCTGTTATTCAGAGTCATTCATCACTTCAGGGTCAAAGTTCACAACCCCATGAGGTCACCCCATGAGGTCACCCTGAAAGTACACATCAGAATGTCCTGAATCTTCTTGTGTGACCTCATGGGGTTGTGAACTATGACCCTGGAGTGGAATGACTCTGGAATAACAGGGCGTTTTTTTAAAAATTGAATCCAAAATCATATCTAATTTCTCTCATATTTTCAATATCTAGTGGGCTTTTATTTTGAAACTACACATCAGAATGTCCTGAAACTTCTTGGGTGACCTCATGGGGTTGTGAACTATGACCCTGGAGTGGAATGACTCTGGAATAACAGGGCGTTTTTTTTTAAAATTGAATCCAAAACCATATCTAATTTCTCTCATATTTTCAATATCTAGTGGGCTTTTATTCTGAAACTACACATCAGAATGTCCTGAAACTTTTTGTGTGGCTTCATGGGGTCGTGAACTATGACCCTGGAGTGGAATGACTCTGGAATAACAGGGCGTTTTTTTAAAAATTGAATCCAAAATCATATCTAATTTCTCTGATATTTTCAATATCTAGTGCGCTTTTATTTTGAAACTACACATCAGAATGTCCTGAAACTTTTTGTGTGGCCTCATGGGGTCGTGAACTATGACCCTGGAGTGGAATGACTCTGGAATAACAGGGCGTTTTTTTAAAAATTGAATCCAAAATCATATCTAATTTCTCTCATATTTTCAATATCTAGTGGGCTTTTATTTTGAAACTACACATCAGAATGTCCTGAAACTTGTTGGGTGACCTCATGGGGTCGTGAACTATGACCCTGGAGTGGAATGACTCTGGAATAACAGGGCGTTTTTTAAAAATTTAATCCAAAATCATATCTAATTTCTCTCATATTTTCAATATCTAGTGGGCTTTTATTTTGAAAATACACATCAGAATGTCCTGAAACTTCTTGGGTGACCTCCTGGGGTTGTGAACTATGACCCTGGAGTGGAATGACTCTGGAATAACAGGGCGTTTTTTTTTAAATTGAATCCAAAATCATATCTAATTTCTCTCATATTTTCAATATCTAGTGGGCTTCTATTTTGAAAATACACATCAGAATGTCCTGAAACTTCTTGGGTGACCTCATGGGGTTGTGAACTATGACCCTGGAGTGGAATGACTCTGGAATAACAGGGCGTTTTTTTTAAAAATTGAATCCAAAATCATATCTAATTTCTCTCATATTTTCAATATCTAGTGGGCTTCTATTTTGAAACTACACATCAGAATGTCCTGAAACTTCTTGGGTGACCTCATGGGGTTGTGAACTATGACCCTGGAGTGGAATGACTCTGGAATAACAGGGCGTTTTTTTTTAAATTGAATCCAAAACCATATCTAATTTCTCTCATATTTTCAATATCTAGTGGGCTTTTATTCTGAAACTACACATCAGAATGTCCTGAAACTTTTTGTGTGGCCTCATGGGGTCGTGAACTATGACCCTGGAGTGGAATGACTCTGGAATAACAGGGCGTTTTTTTTTAAAAATTGAATCCAAAATCATATCTAATTTCTCTCATATTTTCAATATCTAGTGCGCTTTAATTTTGAAACTACACATCAGAATGTCCTGAAACTTTTTGTGTGGCCTCATGGGGTCGTGAACTATGACCCTGGAGTGGAATGACTCTGGAATAACAGGGCGTTTTTTTAAAAATTTAATCCAAAATCATATCTAATTTCTCTCATATTTTCAATATCTAGTGGGCTTTTATTTTGAAAATACACATCAGAATGTCCTGAAACTTCTTGGGTGACCTCATGGGGTTGTGACCTATGACCCTGGAGTGGAATGACTCTGGAATAACAGGGCGTTTTTTTTTAAATTGAATCCAAAATCATATCTAATTTCTCTCATATTTTCAATATCTAGTGGGCTTCTATTTTGAAAATACACATCAGAATGTCCTGAAACTTCTTGGGTGACCTCATGGGGTTGTGAACTATGACCCTGGAGTGGAATGACTCTGGAATAACAGGGCGTTTTTTTAAAAATTGAATCCAAAATCATATCTAATTTCTCTCATATTTTCAATATCTAGTGGGCTTTTATTTTGAAACTACACATCAGAATGTCCTGAAACTTCTTGGGTGACCTCATGGGGTTGTGAACTATGACCCTGGAGTGGAATGACTCTGGAATAACAGGGCGTTTTTTTTTAAATTGAATCCAAAATCATATCTAATTTCTCTCATATTTTCAATATCTAGTGGGCTTTTATTTTGAAACTACACATCAGAATGTCCTGAAACTTCTTGTGTGACCTCATGGGGTTGTGAACTATGACCCTGGAGTGGAATGACTCTGGAATAACAGGGCGTTTTTTTAAAAATTGAATCCAAAATCATATCTAATTTCTCTCATATTTTCAATATCTAGTGGGCTTTTATTTTGAAACTACACATCAGAATGTCCTGAAACTTTTTGTGTGGCCTCATGGGGTCGTGAACTATGACCCTGGAGTGGAATGACTCTGGAATAACAGGGCGTTTTTTTAAAAATTGAATCCAAAATCATATCTAATTTCTCTCATATTTTCAATATCTAGTGGGCTTTTATTTTGAAACTACACATCAGAATGTCCTGAAACTTCTTGGGTGACCTCATGGGGTTGTGAACTATGACCCTGGAGTGGAATGACTCTGGAATAACAGGGCGTTTTTTTAAAAATTGAATCCAAAATCATATCTAATTTCTCTCATATTTTCAATATCTAGTGGGCTTTTATTTTGAAACTACACATCAGAATGTCCTGAAACTTCTTGGGTGACCTCATGGGGTTGTGAACTATGACCCTGGAGTGGAATGACTCTGGAATAACAGGGCGTTTTTTTTTAAATTGAATCCAAAACCATATCTAATTTCTCTCATATTTTCAATATCTAGTGGGCTTTTATTCTGAAACTACACATCAGAATGTCCTGAAACTTCTTGGGTGGCCTCATGGGGTCGTGAACTATGACCCTGGAGTGGAATGACTCTGGAATAACAGGGCGTTTTTTTAAAAATTGAATCCAAAATCATATCTAATTTCTCTCATATTTTCAATATCTAGTGGGCTTTTATTTTGAAACTACACATCAGAATGTCCTGAAACTTTTTGGGTGGCCTCATGGGGTAGTGAACTATGACCCTGGAGTGGAATGACTCTGGAATAACAGGGCGTTTTTTTTTAAAATTTAATCCAAAATCATATCTAATTTCTCTCATATTTTCAATATCTAGTGGGCTTTTATTTTGAAAATACACATCAGAATGTCCTGAAACTTCTTGGGTGACCTCATGGGGTTGTGAACTATGACCCTGGAGTGGAATGACTCTGGAATAACAGGGCGTTTTTTTTTAAATTGAATCCAAAATCATATCTAATTTCTCTCATATTTTCAATATCTAGTGGGCTTCTATTTTGAAAATACACATCAGAATGTCCTGAAACTTCTTGGGTGACCTCATGGGGTTGTGAACTATGACCCTGGAGTGGAATGACTCTGGAATAACAGGGCGTTTTTTTAAAAATTGAATCCAAAATCATATCTAATTTCTCTCATATTTTCAATATCTAGTGGGCTTTTATTTTGAAACTACACATCAGAATGTCCTGAAACTTCTTGGGTGACCTCATGGGGTTGTGAACTATGACCCTGGAGTGGAATGACTCTGGAATAACAGGGCGTTTTTTTTTAAATTGAATCCAAAACCATATCTAATTTCTCTCATATTTTCAATATCTAGTGGGCTTTTATTCTGAAACTACACATCAGAATGTCCTGAAACTTTTTGTGTGGCTTCATGGGGTCGTGAACTATGACCCTGGAGTGGAATGACTCTGGAATAACAGGGCGTTTTTTTAAAAATTGAATCCAAAATCATATCTAATTTCTCTGATATTTTCAATATCTAGTGCGCTTTAATTTTGAAACTACACATCAGAATGTCCTGAAACTTTTTGTGTGGCCTCATGGGGTCGTGAACTATGACCCTGGAGTGGAATGACTCTGGAATAACAGGGCGTTTTTTTAAAAATTTAATCCAAAATCATATCTAATTTCTCTCATATTTTCAATATCTAGTGGGCTTTTATTTTGAAAATACACATCAGAATGTCCTGAAACTTCTTGGGTGACCTCATGGGGTTGTGACCTATGACCCTGGAGTGGAATGACTCTGGAATAACAGGGCGTTTTTTTTTAAATTGAATCCAAAATCATATCTAATTTCTCTCATATTTTCAATATCTAGTGGGCTTCTATTTTGAAAATACACATCAGAATGTCCTGAAACTTCTTGGGTGACCTCATGGGGTTGTGAACTATGACCCTGGAGTGGAATGACTCTGGAATAACAGGGCGTTTTTTTTAAAAATTGAATCCAAAATCATATCTAATTTCTCTCATATTTTCAATATCTAGTGGGCTTCTATTTTGAAAATACACATCAGAATGTCCTGAAACTTCTTGGGTGACCTCATGGGGTTGTGAACTATGACCCTGGAGTGGAATGACTCTGGAATAACAGGGCGTTTTTTTAAAAATTGAATCCAAAATCATATCTAATTTCTCTCATATTTTCAATATCTAGTGGGCTTTTATTTTGAAACTACACATCAGAATGTCCTGAAACTTCTTGGGTGACCTCATGGGGTTGTGAACTATGACCCTGGAGTGGAATGACTCTGGAATAACAGGGCGTTTTTTTTTAAATTGAATCCAAAACCATATCTAATTTCTCTCATATTTTCAATATCTAGTGGGCTTTTATTCTGAAACTACACATCAGAATGTCCTGAAACTTTTTGTGTGGCTTCATGGGGTTGTGAACTATGACCCTGGAGTGGAATGACTCTGGAATAACAGGGCGTTTTTTTAAAAATTGAATACAAAAAATCATATCTAATTTCTCTGATATTTTCAATATCTAGTGCGCTTTAATTTTGAAACTACACATCAGAATGTCCTGAAACTTTTTGTGTGGCCTCATGGGGTCGTGAACTATGACCCTGGAGTGGAATGACTCTGGAATAACAGGGCGTTTTTTTAAAAATTTAATCCAAAATCATATCTAATTTCTCTCATATTTTCAATATCTAGTGGGCTTTTATTTTGAAAATACACATCAGAATGTCCTGAAACTTCTTGGGTGACCTCATGGGGTTGTGAACTATGACCCTGGAGTGGAATGACTCTGGAATAACAGGGCGTTTTTTTTTAAATTGAATCCAAAATCATATCTAATTTCTCTCATATTTTGCAATATCTAGTGGGCTTTTATTTTGAAAATACACATCAGAATGTCCTGAAACTTCTTGGGTGACCTCATGGGGTTGTGAACTATGACCCTGGAGTGGAATGACTCTGGAATAACAGGGCGTTTTTTTTTTAAATTGAATCCAAAATCATATCTAATTTCTCTCATATTTTCAATATCTAGTGGGCTTTTATTTCCCTGAAAGTACACATCAGAATGTCCTGAAACTTCTTGTGTGACCTCATGGGGTTGTGAACTATGACCCTGGAGTGGAATGACTCTGGAATAACAGGGCGTTTTTTTAAAAATTGAATCCAAAATCATATCTAATTTCTCTCATATTTTCAATATCTAGTGGGCTTTTATTCTGAAACTACACATCAGAATGTCCTGAAACTTTTTGTGTGGCCTCATGGGGTCGTGAACTATGACCCTGGAGTGGAATGACTCTGGAATAACAGGGCGTTTTTTTTTAAAAATTGAATCCAAAATCATATCTAATTTCTCTCATATTTTCAATATCTAGTGGGCTTTTATTTTGAAACTACACATCAGAATGTCCTGAAACTTCTTGGGTGACCTCATGGGGTTGTGAACTATGACCCTGGAGTGGAATGACTCTGGAATAACAGGGCGTTTTTTTAAAAATTGAATCCAAAATCATATCTAATTTCTCTCATATTTTCAATATCTAGTGGGCTTTTATTTTGAAACTACACATCAGAATGTCCTGAAACTTTTTGTGTGGCCTCATGGGGTCGTGAACTATGACCCTGGAGTGGAATGACTCTGGAATAACAGGGCGTTTTTTTAAAAATTGAATCCAAAATCATATCTAATTTCTCTCATATTTTCAATATCTAGTGGGCTTTTATTTTGAAACTACACATCAGAATGTCCTGAAACTTCTTGGGTGACCTCATGGGGTTGTGAACTATGACCCTGGAGTGGAATGACTCTGGAATAACAGGGCGTTTTTTTTAAAATTGAATCCAAAATCATATCTAATTTCTCTCATATTTTCAATATCTAGTGGGCTTTTATTTTGAAACTACACATCAGAATGTCCTGAAACTTCTTGGGTGACCTCATGGGGTTGTGAACTATGACCCTGGAGTGGAATGACTCTGGAATAACAGGGCGTTTTTTTTTAAAATTGAATCCAAAATCATATCTAATTTCTCTCATATTTTCAATATCTAGTGGGCTTTTATTTTGAAACTACACATCAGAATGTCCTGAAACTTCTTGGGTGACCTCATGGGGTTGTGAACTATGACCCTGGAGTGGAATGACTCTGGAATAACAGGGCGTTTTTTTTAAAATTGAATCCAAAATCATATCTAATTTCTCTCATATTTTCAATATCTAGTGGGCTTTTATTTTGAAACTACACATCAGAATGTCCTGAAACTTCTTGGGTGGCCTCATGGGGTTGTGAACTATGACCCTGGAGTGGAATGACTCTGGAATAACAGGGCGTTTTTTTTTAAAATTGAATCCAAAATCATATCTAATTTCTCTCATATTTTCAATATCTAGTGGGCTTTTATTTTGAAACTACACATCAGAATGTCCTGAAACTTCTTGGGTGACCCTCATGGGGTTGTGAACTATGACCCTGGAGTGGAATGACTCTGGAATAACAGGGCGTTTTTTTTTAAATTGAATCCAAAATCATATCTAATTTCTCTCATATTTTCAATATCTAGTGGGCTTTTATTTCCTGAAACTACACATCAGAATGTCCTGAAACTTCTTGGGTGACCTCATGGGGTTGTGAACTATGACCCTGGAGTGGAATGACTCTGGAATAACAGGGCGTTTTTTTTTAAAAATTGAATCCAAAATCATATCTAATTTCTCTCATATTTTCAATATCTAGTGGGCTTTTATTCTGAAACTACACATCAGAATGTCCTGAAACTTTTTGTGTGGCCTCATGGGGTCGTGAACTATGACCCTGGAGTGGAATGACTCTGGAATAACAGGGCGTTTTTTTAAAAATTGAATCCAAAATCATATCTAATTTCTCTCATATTTTCAATATCTAGTGGGCTTTTATTTTGAAACTACACATCAGAATGTCCTGAAACTTCTTGGGGGACCTCATGGGGTTGTGAACTATGACCCTGGAGTGGAATGACTCTGGAATAACAGGGCGTTTTTTTTTAAATTGAATCCAAAATCATATCTAATTTCTCTCATATTTTCAATATCTAGTGGGCTTTTATTTTGAAACTACACATCAGAATGTCCTGAAACTTCTTGGGGGACCTCATGGGGTTGTGAACTATGACCCTGGAGTGGAATGACTCTGGAATAACAGGGCGTTTTTTTTTAAATTGAATCCAAAATCATATCTAATTTTTCTCATATTTTCAATATCTAGTGGGCTTTTATTCTGAAACTACACATCAGAATGTCCTGAAACTTCTTGTGTGGCCTCATGGGGTCGTGAACTATGACCCTGGAGTGGAATGACTCTGGAATAACAGGGCGTTTTTTTTTAAAAATTGAATCCAAAATCATATCTAATTTCTCTCATATTTTCAATATCTAGTGCGCTTTAATTTTGAAACTACACATCAGAATGTCCTGAAACTTTTTGTGTGGCCTCATGGGGTCGTGAACTATGACCCTGGAGTGGAATGACTCTGGAATAACAGGGCGTTTTTTTAAAAATTGAATCCAAAATCATATCTAATTTCTCTCATATTTTCAATATCTAGTGGGCTTTTATTTTGAAACTACACATCAGAATGTCCTGAAACTTCTTGGGGGACCTCATGGGGTTGTGAACTATGACCCTGGAGTGGAATGACTCTGGAATAACAGGGCGTTTTTTTTAAAATTGAATCCAAAATCATATCTAATTTCTCTCATATTTTCAATATCTAGTGGGCTTTTATTCTGAAACTACACATCAGAATGTCCTGAAACTTTGTGTGTGGCCTCATGGGGTCGTGAACAATGACCCTGGAGTGGAATGACTCTGGAATAACAGGGAGTTTTTTTAAAAATTGAATCCAAAATCATATCTAATTTCTCTCATATTTTCAATATCTAGTGGGCTTTTATTTTGAAACTACACATCAGAATGTCCTGAAAGTTCTTGGGGGACCTCATGGGGTTGTGAACTATGACCCTGGAGTGGAATGACTCTGGAATAACAGGGCGTTTTTTTAAAAATTGAATCCAAAATCATATCTAATTTCTCTCATATTTTCAATATCTAGTGGGCTTTTATTTTGAAACTACACATCAGAATGTCCTGAAACCTCTTGGGTGACCTCATGGGGTTGTGAACTATGACCCTGCAGTGGAATGACTCTGGAATAACAGGGCGTTTTTTTTTAAATTGAATCCAAAATCATATCTAATTTTGAAAATATGAGACAAATTAGATATGATTTCGATTCAATTAAAAAAAAACGCCCTGTTATTCCTCAGAAAATTCACTACCCAGGTTCATAGACTCTCGACCCATGACAGGCCACACAAAAATTCAGGACATTCTGATGTGTAGTTTCAGAATAAAATCCACTTGATATTGAAAATATGAGAGAAATTAGATATGATTTTGGGTTCAATTTAAAAAACGCCCTGTTATTCCAGAGTCATTCAACTCCAGGGTCAAAGTTCACAACCCCATGAGGTCACCCCATGAGGTCACCCTGAAAGTACACATCAGAATGTCCTGAATCTTCTTGTGTGACCTCATGGGGTTGTGAATTATGACCCTGCAGTGGAATGACTCTGGAATAACAGGGCGTTTTTTTTTAAATTGAATCCAAAATCATATCTAATTTCTCTCATATTTTCAATATCTAGTGGGCTTTTATTCTGAAACTACACATCAGAATGTCCTGAAACTTTTTGTGTGGCCTCATGGGGTCGTGAACTATGACCCTGGAGTGGAATGACTCTGGAATAACAGGGCGTTTTTTTAAAAATTGAATCCAAAATCATATCTAATTTCTCTCATATTTTCAATATCTAGTGGGCTTTTATTTTGAAACTACACATCAGAATGTCCTGAAAGTTCTTGGGGGACCTCATGGGGTTGTGAACTATGACCCTGGAGTGGAATGACTCTGGAATAACAGGGCGTTTTTTTAAAAATTGAATCCAAAATCATATCTAATTTCTCTCATATTTTCAATATCTAGTGGGCTTTTATTTTGAAACTACACATCAGAATGTCCTGAAACTTCTTGGGGGACCTCATGGGGTTGTGAACTATGACCCTGGAGTGGAATGACTCTGGAATAACAGGGCGTTTTTTTTTTTATTGAATCCAAAATCATATCTAATTTAGAAAATATGAGACAAATTAGATATGATTTCGGATTCAATTAAAAAAACGCCCTGTTATTCCAGAAAATTCCACTGCAGGGTCATAGTTCATGACCCCATGAGGCCACACACAAAGTTTCAGGACATTCTGATGTGTAGTTTCAGAATAAAAGCCCACTTGATATTGAAAATATGAGAGAAATAGATATGATTTTGGATTCAATTTAAAAAAACGCCCTGTTATTCCAGAGTCATTCAACTCCAGGGTCAAAGTTCACAACCCCATGAGGTCACCCCATGAGGTCACCCTGAAAGTACACATCAGAATGTCCTGAATCTTCTTGTGTGACCTCATGGGGTTGTGAATTATGACCCTGCAGTGGAATGACTCTGGAATAACAGGGCGTTTTTTTTTAAATTGAATCCAAAATCATATCTAATTTCTCTCATATTTTCAATATCTAGTGGGCTTTTATTCTGAAACTACACATCAGAATGTCCTGAAACTTTTTGTGTGGCCTCATGGGGTCGTGAACTATGACCCTGGAGTGGAATGACTCTGGAATAACAGGGCGTTTTTTTAAAAATTGAATCCAAAATCATATCTAATTTCTCTCATATTTTCAATATCTAGTGGGCTTTTATTTTGAAACTACACATCAGAATGTCCTGAAACTTCTTGGGTGACCTCATGGGGTTGTGAACTATGACCCTGGAGTGGAATGACTCTGGAATAACAGGGCGTTTTTTTTTTTAAATTGAATCCAAAACCATATCTAATTTCTCTCATATTTTCAATATCTAGTGGGCTTTTATTCTGAAACTACACATCAGAATATCCTGAAACTTTTTGTGTGGCTTCATGGGGTCGTGAACTATGACCCTGGAGTGGAATGACTCTGGAATAACAGGGCGTTTTTTTAAAAATTGAATCCAAAATCATATCTAATTTCTCTGATATTTTCAATATCTAGTGCGCTTTAATTTTGAAACTACACATCAGAATGTCCTGAAACTTTTTGTGTGGCCTCATGGGGTCGTGAACTATGACCCTGGAGTGGAATGACTCTGGAATAACAGGGCGTTTTTTTAAAAATTTAATCCAAAATCATATCTAATTTCTCTCATATTTTCAATATCTAGTGGGCTTTTATTTTGAAAATACACATCAGAATGTCCTGAAACTTCTTGGGTGACCTCATGGGGTTGTGAACTATGACCCTGGAGTGGAATGACTCTGGAATAACAGGGCGTTTTTTTAAAAATTGAATCCAAAATCATATCTAATTTCTCTCATATTTTCAATATCTAGTGGGCTTTTATTTTGAAAATACACATCAGAATGTCCTGAAACTTCTTGGGTGACCTCATGGGGTTGTGAACTATGACCCTGGAGTGGAATGACTCTGGAATAACAGGGCGTTTTTTTAAAAATTGAATCCAAAATCATATCTAATTTCTCTCATATTTTCAATATCTAGTGGGCTTTTATTTTGAAACTACACATCAGAATGTCCTGAAACTTCTTGGGTGACCTCATGGGGTTGTGAACTATGACCCTGGAGTGGAATGACTCTGGAATAACAGGGCGTTTTTTTTTAAATTGAATCCAAAATCATATCTAATTTCTCTCATATTTTCAATATCTAGTGGGCTTTTATTCTGAAACTACACATCAGAATGTCCTGAAACTGTTTGTGTGGCCTCATGGGGTCGTGAACTATGACCCTGGAGTGGAATGACTCTGGAATAACAGGGCGTTTTTTTTTAAATTGAATCCAAAATCATATCTAATTTCTCTCATATTTTCAATATCTAGTGGGCTTTTATTCTGAAACTACACATCAGAATGTCCTGAAACTGTTTGTGTGGCCTCATGGGGTCGTGAACTATGACCCTGGAGTGGAATGACTCTGGAATAACAGGGCGTTTTTTTTAAAATTTAATCCAAAATCATATCTAATTTCTCTCATATTTTCAATATCTAGTGGGCTTTTATTCTGAAACTACACATCAGAATGTCCTGAAACTGTTTGTGTGGCCTCATGGGGTCGTGAACTATGACCCTGGAGTGGAATGACTCTGGAATAACTGGGCGTTTTTTTAAAAATTTAATCCAAAATCATATGTAATTTCTCTCATATTTTCAATATCTAGTGCGCTTTAATTTTGAAACTACACATCAGAATGTCCTGAAACTTTTTGTGTGGCCTCGAGGGGTCGTGGACTATGACGCTGGAGTGGAATGACTCTGGAATAACAGGGCGTTTTTTTAAAAATTGAATCCAAAATCATATACAATTTCTCTCATATTTTCAATATCTAGTGGGCTTTTATTCTGAAACTACACATCAGAATGTCCTGAAACTTTTTGTTTCGCCTCATGGGGTCGTGAACAATGACCCTGGAGTGGAATGACTCTGGAATAACAGGGCGTTTTTTAAAAAATTGAATCCAAAATCATATCTAATTTCTCTGATATTTTCAATATCTAGTGCGCTTTAATTTTGAAACTACACATCAGAATGTCCTGAAACTTTTTGTGTGGCCTCATGGGGTCGTGAACTATGACCCTGGAGTGGAATGACTCTGGAATAACAGGGCGTTTTTTAAAAAAATTAATCCAAAACCATATCTAATTTCTCTCATATTTTCAATATCTAGTGGGCTTTTATTCTGAAACTACACATCAGAATGTCCTGAAACTTTTTGTGTGGCTTCATGGGGTCGTGAACTTTGACCCTGGAGTGGAATGACTCTGGAATAACAGGGCGTTTTTAAAAAAAATGAATCCAAAATCATATCTAATTTCTCTCATATTTTCAATATCTAGTGGGCTTTAATTTTGAAACTACACATCAGAATGTCCTGAAACTTTTTGTGTGGCCTCATGGGGTCGTGAACTATGACCCTGGAGTGGAATGACTCTGGAATAACAGGGAGTTTTTTTAAAAATTTAATCCAAAATCATATCTAATTTCTCTCATATTTTCAATATCTAGTGGGCTTTTATTTTGAAACTACACATCAGAATGTCCTGAAACTTCTTGGGGGACCTCATGGGGTTGTGAACTATGACCCTGGAGTGGAATGACTCTGGAATAACAGGGCGTTTTTTTTTTATTGAATCCAAAATCATATCTAATTTTGAAAATATGAGACAAATTCGAGATGATTTCGGATTCAATTAAAAAAACGCCCTGTTATTCCAGAAAATTACCCTCCAGTGTAGTCTCACGACCCCATGAGGCCACACACAAAGTTTCAGGACATTCTGATGTGTAGTTTCAGAATAAAGCCCACTTGATATTGAAAATATGAGAGAAATTAGATATGATTTTGGATTCAATTTAAAAAAAACGCCCTGTTATTCCAGAGTCATTCAACTCCAGGGTCAAAGTTCACAACCCCATGAGGTCACCCCATGAGGTCACCCTGAAAGTACACATCAGAATGTCCTGAATCTTCTTGTGTGACCTCATAGGGTTGTGAATTATGACCCTGCAGTGGAATGACTCTGGAAAAACAGAGTGTTTTTTTAAAAATTGAATCCAAAATCATATCTAATTTCTCTGATATTTTCAATATCAAGTGGGCTTTTATTTTGAAAGTACACATCAGAATATCCTGAAACTTTTTGTGTGGCTTCATGGGGTCGTGAACTATGACCCTGGAGTGGAATGACTCTGGAATAACAGGGCGTTTTTTTAAAAATTGAATCCAAAATCATATCTAATTGCTCTCATATTTTCAATATCTAGTGGGCTTTTATTCTGAAACTACACATCAGAATGTCCTGAAACTTTTTGTGTGGCCTCATGGGGTCGTGAACTATGACCCTGGAGTGGAATGACTCTGGAATAACAGGGCGTTTTTTTTAAAAATTGAATCCAAAATCATATCTAATTTTGAAAATATGAGACAAATTAGATATGATTTCGATTCAATTAAAAAAAACGCCCTGTTATTCCAGAAAATTCCACTCCAGGGTCATAGTTCACGACCCCATGAGGCCACACACAAAGTTTCAGGACATTCTGATGTGTGGTTTCAGAATAAAAGCCCACTTGATATTGAAAATATGAGAGAAATTAGATATGATTTTGGATTCAATTAAAAAAACGCCCTGTTATTCCAGAGTCATTCAACTCCAGGGTCAAAGTTCACAACCCCATGAGGTCACCCCATGAGGTCACCCTGAAAGTACACATCAGAATGTCCTGAATCTTCTTGTGTGACCTCATGGGGTTGTGAATTATGACCCTGCAGTGGAATGACTCTGGAATAACAGGACGTTTTTTTTTAAATTGAATCAAAAATCATATCTAATTTCTCTCATATTTTCAATATCTAGTGGGCTTTTATTCTGAAACTACACATCAGAATGTCCTGAAACTTTTTGTGTGGCCTCATGGGGTCGTGAACTATGACCCTGGAGTGGAATGACACTGGAATAACAGGGCGTTTTTTTTTAAATTGAATCAAAAATCATATCTAATTTCTCTCATATTTTCAATATCTAGTGGGCTTTTATTCTGAAACTACACATCAGAATGTCCTGAAACTTTTTGTGTGGCCTCATGGGGTCGTGAACTATGACCCTGGAGTGGAATGACACTGGAATAACAGGGCGTTTTTTTAAAAATTGAATCCAAAATCATATCTAATTTCTCTCATATTTTCAATATCTAGTGGGCTTTTATTTTGAAACTACACATCAGAATGTCCTGAAACTTCTTGGGTGACCTCATGGGGTTGTGAACTATGACCCTGGAGTGGAATGACTCTGGAATAACAGGGCGTTTTTTTTTAAATTGATTCCAAAACCATATCTAATTTCTCTCATATTTTCAATATCTTGTGGGCTTTTATTCTGAAACTACACATCGGAAAATCCTGAAACTTTTTTGTGTGGCTTCATGGGGTCGTGAACTATGACCCTGGAGTGGAATGACTCTGGAATAACGGGGCGTTTTTTTTTAAATTGAATCCAAAATCATATCTAATTCCTCTCATATTTTCAATATCTAGTGGGCTTTTATTCTGAAACTACACATCAGAATGTCCTGAAACTGTTTGTGTGGCCTCATGGGGTCGTGAACTATGACCCTGGAGTGGAATGACTCTGGAATAACAGGGCGTTTTTTTTTAAATTGAATCCAAAATCATATCTAATTTCTCTCATATTTTCAATATCTAGTGGGCTTTTATTCTGAAACTACACATCAGAATGTCCTGAAACTGTTTGTGTGGCCTCATGGGGTCGTGAACTATGACCCTGGAGTGGAATGACTCTGGAATAACAGGGCGTTTTTTTAAAAATTTAATCCAAAATCATATCTAATTTCTCTCATATTTTCAATATCTAGTGGGCTTTTATTCTGAAACTACACATCAGAATGTCCTGAAACTTCTTGGGGGACCTCATGGGGTTGTGAACTATGACCCTGGAGTGGAATGACTCTGGAATAACAGGGCGTTTTTTTTTAAATTGAATCCAAAACCATATCTAATTTTTCTCATATTTTCAATCTCTAGTGGGCTTTTATTCTGAAACTACACATCAGAATGTCCTGAAACTTTGTGTGTGGCCTCAAGGGGTCGTGCACTATGACCCTGGAGTGGAATGACTCTGGAATAACAGGGAGTTTTTTTAAAAATTGAATCCAAAATCATATCTAATTTCTCTCATATTTTCAATATCTAGTGGGCTTTTATTTTGAAACTACACATCAGAATGTCCTGAAAGTTCTTGGGGGACCTCATGGGGTTGTGAACTATGACCCTGGAGTGGAATGACTCTGGAATAACAGGGCGTTTTTTTTTTTATTAAATCCAAAATCATATCTAATTTTGAAAATATGAGACAAATTAGATATGATTTCGATTCATAAAAAAAACGCCCTGTTATTCCAGAAAATTTCACTCCAGGGTCATATCACGACCCCATGAGGCCAAAGTTTCAGGACATTCTGATGTTTAGTTTCAGAATAAAAAGCCCACTTGATATTGAAAATATGAGAGAAATTAGATATGATTTTGGATTCAATTTAAAAAACGCCCTGTTATTCCAGAGTCATTCAACTCCAGGGTCAAAGTTCACAACCCCATGAGGTCACCCCATGAGGTCACCCTGAAAGTACACATCAGAATGTCCTGAATCTTCTTGTGTGACCTCATGGGGTTGTGAATTATGACCCTGCAGTGGAATGACTCTGGAATAACAGGGCGTTTTTTTAAAAATTGAATCCAAAATCATATCTAATTTCTCTCATATTTTCAATATCTAGTGGGCTTTTATTTTGAAACTACACATCAGAATGTCCTGAAACTTCTTGGGTGACCTCATGGGGTTGTGAACTATGACCCTGGAGTGGAATGACTCTGGAATAACAGGGCGTTTTTTTAAAAATTTAATCCAAAATCATATCTAATTTCTCTGATATTTTCAATATCAAGTGGGCTTTTATTTTGAAAGTAAACATCAGAATATCCTGAAACTTTTTGTGTGGCTTCATGGGGTCGTAAACTATGACCCTGGAGTGGAATGACTCTGGAATAACAGGGCTTTTTTTTAAATTGAAACCAAAATCATATGTAATTTCTCTCATATTTTCAATATCTAGTGCGCTTTAATTTTGAAACTACACATCAGAATGTCCTGAAACTTTTTGTGTGGCCTCATGGGGTCGTGAACTATGACCCTGTAGTGGAATGACTCTGGAATAACAGGGCATTTTTTTAAAAATTGAATCCAAAATCATATCTAATTTCTCTCATATTTTCAATATCTAGTGGGCTTTTATTTTGAAAATACACATCAGAATGTCCTGAAACTTCTTGGGTGACCTCATGGGGTTGTGAACTATGACACTGGAGTGGAATGTCTCTGGAGTAACAGGGCGTTTTTTTTTTAAATTGAATCCAAAATAATATCTAATTTCTATCATATTTTCAATATCTAGTGGGCTTTTATTCTGAAACTACACATCAGAATGTCCTGAAACTGTTTGTGTGGCCTCGAGGGGTCGTGGACTATGACGCTGGAGTGGAATGACTCTGGAATAACAGGGCGTTTTTTTTAAAAATTGAATCCAAAATCATATCTAATTTCTCTCATATTTTCAATATCTAGTGGGCTTTTATTCTGAAACTACACATCAGAATGTCCTGAAACTTCTTGGGGGACCTCATGTGGTTGTGAACTATGACCCTGGAGTAGAATGACTCTGGAATTACAGGGCGTTTTTTTTTTATTGAATCCAAAATCATATCTAATTTTGAAAATATGAGACAAATTATATAAGATTTCGGATTCAATTAAAAAAACGCCCTGTTATTCCAGAAAATTCCACTCCGGGGTCATAGTTCACGACCCCATGAGGCCACACACAAAGTTTCAGGACATTCTGATGTGAGTTTCAGAATAAAAGCTCTTGATATTGAAAATATGAGAGAAATTAGATATGATTTTGGATTCAATTTAAAAAAACGCCCTGTTATTCCAGAATCCGGTCAAAGTTCACTACCCCATGGGTCACATGGTCCCCTGAAAGTACACATCAGAATGTCTGAATCTTCTTGTGTGACCTCATGGGGTTGTAATTATGACCCTGCAGTGGAATGACTCTGGAATAACAGGGGTTAAATTGAATCCAAACTTATCTAATTTCTCTCATATTTTCAATATCTAGTGGGCTTTTACTCTGAAAGTACACATCAGAATGTCCTGAAACTTTTGTTTGGCTTCATGGGGTCGTGAACTATGACCCTGGAGTGGAATGACTCTGGAATAACAGGGCGTTTTTTCTAAAAATTGAATCCAAAATCATATCTAATTTCTCTCATATTTTCAATATCTAGTGGGCTTTTATTCTGAAACAACACATCAGAATGTCCTGAAAGTTCTTGGGGGACCTCATGGGGTTGTGAACTATGACCCTGGAGTGGAATGACTCTGGAATAACAGGGCGTTTTTTTTTTTAAATTGAATCCAAAATCATATCTAATTTCTCTCATATTTTCAATATCTAGTGGGCTTTTATTCTGAAACTAGACATCAGAATGTCCTGAAACTGTTTGTGTGGCCTCATGGGGTCGTGAACTATGACCCTGGAGTGGAATGACTCTGGAATAACAGGGCGTTTTTTTAAAAATTTAATCCAAAATCATATGTCATTTCTCTCATATGTTCAATATCTAGTGCGCTTTAATTTTGAAACTACACATCAGAATGTCCTGAAACTTTTTGTGTGGCCTCAAGGGGTCGTGGACTATGACGCTGGAGTGGAATGACTCTGGAATAACAGGGCGTTTTTTTAAAAATTGAATCCAAAATCATATCTAATTTCTCTCATATTTTCAATATCTAGTGGGCTTTTATTTTGAAACTACAAATCAGAATGTCCTGAAACTTCTTGGGGGATCTCGTGGGGTTGTGAACTATGACCCTGGAGTGGAATGACTCTGGAATAACAGGGCGTTTTTTTTTTAATTGAATCCAAAATCATATCTAATTTTGAAAATATGAGACAAATTAGATATGATTTCGAATCAATAAAAAAACGCCCTGTTATTCCAAGGGTGACCCCATGGGGTTAGTCGAACTCATGAGGCCACACACAGTAGGAATGACATTCTGTATTTTCAGAATAAAAGCCCCTTTTGATATTGAAAATATGAGGAGAAATCATATGATTTGGATTCCATTTAAAAAACACCCTGTTATTCAAGAGTCATTCAACTCTCAGGGTCAAAGTTCACAACCCCCCCCCATGAGGTCACCCCCTGAAAGTACACATCAGAATGTCCTGAATCTTCTTGTGTGACCTCATGGGGTTGTGAATTATGACCCTGCAGTGGAATGACTCTGGAATAACAGGGTGTTTTTTTAAAAATTGAATCCAAAATCATATCTAATTTCTCTGATATTTTCAATATCAAGTGGGCTTTTATTTTGAAAGTACACATCAGAATATCCTGAAACTTTTTGTGTGGCCTCATGGGGTCGTGAACTATGACCCTGGAGTGGAATGACTCTGGAATAACAGGGCGTTTTTTTAAAAATTGAATCCAAAATCATATCTAATTTCTCTCATATTTTCAATATCTAGTGGGCTTTTATTCTGAAACTACACATCAGAATGTCCTGAAAGTTCTTGGGGGACCTCATGGGGTTGTGAACTATGACCCTGGAGTGGAATGACTCTGGAATAACAGGGCGTTTTTTTAAAAATTTAATCCAAAATCATATCTAATTTCTCTCATATTTTCAATATCTAGTGGGCTTTTATTTTGAAACTACACATCAGAATGTCCTGAAACTTCTTGGGGGACCTCATGGGGTCGTGAACTATGACCCTGGAGTGGAATGACTCTGGAATAACAGGGCGTTTTTTTTTTAATTGAATCCAAAATCATATCTAATTCCTCTCATATTTTCAATATCTAGTGGGCTTTTATTCTGAAACTACACATCAGAATGTCCTGAAACTGTTTGTGTGGCCTCATGGGGTCGTGAACTATGACCCTGGAGTGGAATGACTCTGGAATAACAGGGCGGTTTTTTTTAAATTGAATCCAAAATCATATCTAATTTCTCTCATATTTTCAATATCTAGTGGGCTTTTATTCTGAAACTACACATCAGAATGTCCTGAAACTGTTTGTGTGGCCTCATGGGGTCGTGAACTATGACCCTGGAGTGGAATGACTCTGGAATAACAGGGCGTTTTTTTAAAAATTTAATCCAAAATCATATCTAATTTCTCTCATATTTTCAATATCTAGTGGGCTTTTATTCTGAAACTACACATCAGAATGTCCTGAAACTTCTTGGGGGACCTCATGGGGTTGTGAACTATGACCCTGGAGTGGAATGACTCTGGAATAACAGGGCGTTTTTTTTTTAAATTGAATCCAAAACCATATCTAATTTTTCTCATATTTTCAATCTCTAGTGGGCTTTTATTCTGAAACTACACATCAGAATGTCCTGAAACTTTGTGTGTGGCCTCAAGGGGTCGTGCACTATGACCCTGGAGTGGAATGACTCTGGAATAACAGGGAGTTTTTTTAAAAATTGAATCCAAAATCATATCTAATTTCTCTCATATTTTCAATATCTAGTGGGCTTTTATTTTGAAACTACACATCAGAATGTCCTGAAAGTTCTTGGGGGACCTCATGGGGTTGTGAACTATGACCCTGGAGTGGAATGACTCTGGAATAACAGGGAGTTTTTTTAAAAATTTAATCCAAAATCATATCTAATTTCTCTCATATTTTCAATATCTAGTGGGCTTTTGGGGATTTTGAATCTTGAAACATACAGAACTGTCCTGAAACTTCTTGGGGGACCTCATGGGGTTGTGAACTATGACCCTGGAGTGGAATGACTCTGGAATAACAGGGCGTTTTTTTTTTTTATTAAATCCAAAATCATATCTAATTTTGAAAATATGAGACAAATTAGATATGATTTCCGTTCATTCAAAAAAAAAACGCCCTGTTATTCCAGAAAATTCCACTCCAGGGCATATCACGACCCCATGAGGCCACACAAGTTTCAGGACATTCTGATGTTTAGTTTCAGAATAAAAGCCCTTGTTATTGAGAAATATGAGAGAAATTAGATATGATTTTGGATTCAATTTAAAAAAACCCCTGTTATTCCAGAGTCATTCAACTCCAGGGTCAAAGTTCACAACCCCATGAGGTCACCCCATGAGGTCACCCTGAAAGTACACATCAGAATGTCCTGAATCTTCTTGTGTGACCTCATGGGGTTGTGAATTATGACCCTGCAGTGGAATGACTCTGGAATAACAGGGCGTTTTTTTAAAAATTGAATCCAAAATCATATCTAATTTCTCTCATATTTTCAATATCTAGTGGGCTTTTATTTTGAAACTACACATCAGAATGTCCTGAAACTTCTTGGGTGACCTCATGGGGTTGTGAACTATGACCCTGGAGTGGAATGACTCTGGAATAACAGGGCGTTTTTTTAAAAATTTAATCCAAAATCATATCTAATTTCTCTGATATTTTCAATATCAAGTGGGCTTTTATTTTGAAAGTAAACATCAGAATGTCCTGAAACTTTTTGTGTGGCTTCATGGGGTCGTAAACTATGACCCTGGAGTGGAATGACTCTGGAATAACAGGGCTTTTTTTTAAATTGAAACCAAAATCATATGTAATTTCTCTCATATTTTCAATATCTAGTGCGCTTTAATTTTGAAACTACACATCAGAATGTCCTGAAACTTTTTGTGTGGCCTCATGGGGTCGTGAACTATGACCCTGTAGTGGAATGACTCTGGAATAACAGGGCATTTTTTAAAAAATTGAATCCAAAATCATATCTAATTTCTCTCATATTTTCAATATCTAGTGGGCTTTTATTTTGAAAATACACATCAGAATGTCCTGAAACTTCTTGGGTGACCTCATGGGGTTGTGAACTTTGACACTGGAGTGGAATGTCTCTGGAGTAACAGGGCGTTTTTTTTTAAATTGAATCCAAAATAATATCTAATTTCTATCATATTTTCAATATCTAGTGGGCTTTTATTCTGAAACTACACATCAGAATGTCCTGAAACTGTTTGTGTGGCCTCGAGGGGTCGTGGACTATGACGCTGGAGTGGAATGACTCTGGAATAACAGGGCGTTTTTTTTAAAAATTGAATCCAAAATCATATCTAATTTCTCTCATATTTTCAATATCTAGTGGGCTTATATTTTGAAACTACACATCAGAATGTCCTGAAACTTCTTGGGGGACCTCATGTTGTTGTGAACTATGACCCTGGAGTAGAATGACTCTGGAATTACAGGGCGTTTTTTTTTTAATTGAATCCAAAATCATATCTAATTTTGAAAATATGAGACAAATTATATAAGATTTCGGATTCAATTAAAAAAAAACGCCCTGTTATTCCAGAAAAATTCCACTCCAGGGTCATAGTTCACGACCCCATGAGGCCACACACAAAGTTTCAGGACATTCTGATGTGTAGTTTCAGAATAAAAGCCCTCTTGATATTGAAAATATGAGAGAAATTAGATATGATTTTGGATTCAATTTAAAAAAAACGCCCTGTTATTCCAGAGTCATTCAATTCCAGGGTCAAAGTTCACAACCCCATGAGGTCACCCCATGAGGTCACCCTGAAAGTAAACATCAGAATGTCCTGAAACTTTTTGTTTGGCTTCATGGGGTCGTGAACTATGACCCTGGAGTGGAATGACTCTGGAATAACAGGGCGTTTTTTCTAAAAATTGAATCCAAAATCATATCTAATTTCTCTCATATTTTCAATATCTAGTGGGCTTTTATTCTGAAACAACACATCAGAATGTCCTGAAAGTTCTTGGGGGACCTCATGGGGTTGTGAACTATGACCCTGGAGTGGAATGACTCTGGAATAACAGGGCGTTTTTTTTTTTAAATTGAATCCAAAATCATATCTAATTTCTCTCATATTTTCAATATCTAGTGGGCTTTTATTCTGAAACTAGACATCAGAATGTCCTGAAACTGTTTGTGTGGCCTCATGGGGCAGTGAACTATGACCCTGGAGTGGAATGACTCTGGAATAACAGGGCGTTTTTTTGAAAATTTAATCCAAAATCATATGTAATTTCTCTCATATGTTCAATATCTAGTGCGCTTTAATTTTGAAACTACACATCAGAATGTCCTGAAACTTTTTGTGTGGCCTCGAGGGGTCGTGGACAATGACGCTGGAGTGGAATGACTCTGGAATAACAGGGCGTTTTTTTAAAAATTGAATCCAAAATCATATCTAATTTCTCTCATATTTTCAATATCTAGTGGGCTTTTATTTTGAAACTACACATCAGAATGTCCTGAAACTTCTTGGGGGATCTCGTGGGGTTGTGAACTATGACCCTGGAGTGGAATGACTCTGGAATAACAGGGCGTTTTTTTTTTAATTGAATCCAAAATCATATCTAATTTTGAAAATATGAGACAAATTAGATATGATTTCGGATTCAATTAAAAAAAAGCCCTGTTATTCCAGAAAATTCCACTCCAGGGTCATAGTTCACGACCCCATGAGGCCACACACAAAGTTTCAGGACATTCTGATGTGTAGTTTCAGAATAAAAGCCTACTTGATATTGAAAATATGAGAGAAATTAGATATGATTTTGGATTCAATTTAAAAAAAAACGCCCTGTTATTCCAGAGTCATTCAACTACAGGGTCAAAGTTCACAACCCCATGAGGTCACCCCATGAGGTCACCCTGAAAGTACACATCAGAATGTCCTGAATCTTCTTGTGTGACCTCATGGGGTTGTGAATTATGACCCTGCAGTGGAATGACTCTGGAATAACAGGGTGTTTTTTTAAAAATTTAATCCAAAATACTATCTAATTTCGCTGATACTTTCAATATCAAGTGGGCTTTTATTTTGAAAGTACACATCAGAATATCCTGAAACTTTTTGTGTGGCTTCATGGGGTCGTGGAATATGACCCTGGAGTGGAATGACTCTGGAATAACAGGGCGTTTTTTTAAAAATTTAATCCAAAATCATATCTAATTGCTCTCATATTTTCAATATCTAGTGGGCTTTTATTCTGAAACTACACATCAGAATGTCCTGAAACTTTTTGTGTGGCCTCATGGGGTCGTGAACAATGACCCTGGAGTGGAATGACTCTGGAATAACAGGGCGTTTTTTTAAAAATTTAATCCAAAATCATATCTAATTTCTCTGATATTTTCAATATCAAGTGGGCTTTTATTTTGAAAGTAAACATCAGAATATCCTGAAACTTTTTGTGTGGCTTCATGGGGTCGTAAACTATGACCCTGGAGTGGAATGACTCTGGAATAACAGGGCGTTTTTTTTAAATTGAATCCAAAATCATATCTAATTTCTCTCATATTCTCAATATCTAGTGGGCTTCTATTCTGAAACTACACATCAGAATGTCCTGAAACTGTTTGTGTGGCCTCATGGGGTCGTGAACTATGACCCTGGAGTGGAATGACTCTGGAATAACAGGGCGTTTTTTTAAAAATTGAATCCAAAATCATATGTAATTTCTCTCATATTTTCAATATCTAGTGCGCTTTAATTTTGAAACTACACATCAGAATGTCCTGAAACTTTTTGTGTGGCCTCATGGGGTTGTGAACTATGACCCTGGAGTGGAATGACTCTGGAATAACAGGGCATTTTTTTAAAAATTGAATCCAAAATCATATCTAATTTCTCTCATATTTTCAATATCTAGTGGGCTTTTATTTTGAAAGTAAACATCAGAATATCCTGAAACTTTTTGTGTGGCTTCATGGGGTCGTAAACTATGACCCTGGAGTGGAATGACTCTGGAATAACAGGGCGTTTTTTTTAAATTGAATCCAAAATCATATCTAATTTCTCTCATATTCTCAATATCTAGTGGGCTTCTATTCTGAAACTACACATCAGAATGTCCTGAAACTGTTTGTGTGGCCTCATGGGGTCGTGAACTATGACCCTGGAGTGGAATGACTCTGGAATAACAGGGCGTTTTTTTTTAAAATTGAATCCAAAATCATATCTAATTTCTCTCATATTTTCAATATCTAGTGCGCTTTATTTTGAAACTACACATCAGAATGTCCTGAAACTTTTTGTGTGGCCTCATGGGGTTGTGAACTATGACCCTGGAGTGGAATGACTCTGGAATAACAGGGCATTTTTTTAAAAATTGAATCCAAAATCATATCTAATTTCTCTCATATTTTCAATATCTAGTGGGCTTTAATTTTGAAACTACACATCAGAATGTCCTGAAACTTTTTGGGGGCCTCAGGGGTCGTGGACTATGACGCTGGAGTGGAATGACTCTGGAATAACAGGGCGTTTTTTTTAAAAATTGAATCCAAAATCATATCTAATTTCTCTCATATTTTCAATATCTAGTGGGCTTTTATTTTGAAACTACACATCAGAATGTCCTGAAACTTCTTGGGGGACCTCATGGGGTTGTGAACTATGACCCTGGAGTAGAATGACCCTGGGAATTGGGGTTTTTTTAATTGAATCCAAAATCATATCTAATTTTGAAAATATGAGACAAATTATATAAGATTTCGGATTCAGATTAAAAATATGAGAGGACATTGTGAAATTAGATATGATTTTGGATTCAATTTAAAAAAAATGCCCTGTTATTCCAGAGTCATTCAATTCCAGGGTCAAAGTTCACAACCCCATGAGGTCACCCCATGAGGTCACCCTGAAAGTACACATCAGAATGTCCTGAATCTTCTTGTGTGACCTCATGGGGTTGTGAATTATGACCCTGCAGTGGAATGACTCTGGAATAACAGGGCGGTTTTTTTTAAATTGAATCCAAACTTATATCTAATTTCTCTCATATTTTCAATATCTAGTGGGCTTTTATTCTGAAAATACACATCAGAATATCCTGAAACTTTTTGTGTGGCTTCATGGGGTCGTGAACTATGACCCTGGAGTGGAATGACTCTGGAATAACAGGGCGTTTTTTCTAAAAATTGAATCCAAAATCATATCTAATTTCTCTCATATTTTCAATATCTAGTGGGCTTTTATTCTGAAACAACACATCAGAATGTCCTGAAAGTTCTTGGGGGACCTCATGGGGTTGTGAACTATGACCCTGGAGTGGAATGACTCTGGAATAACAGGGCGTTTTTTTTTTTAAATTGAATCCAAAATCATATCTAATTTCTCTCATATTTTCAATATCTAGTGGGCTTTTATTCTGAAACTAGACATCAGAATGTCCTGAAACTGTTTGTGTGGCCTCATGGGGTCGTGAACTATGACCCTGGAGTGGAATGACTCTGGAATAACAGGGCTTTTTTTTGAAAATTTAATCCAAAATCATATGTAATTTCTCTCATATGTTCAATATCTAGTGCGCTTTAATTTTGAAACTACACATCAGAATGTCCTGAAACTTTTTGTGTGGCCTCGAGGGGTCGTGGACTATGACGCTGGAGTGGAATGACTCTGGAATAACAGGGCGTTTTTTTAAAAATTGAATCCAAAATCATATCTAATTTCGCTCATTTTTTCAATATCTAGTGGGCTTTTATTTTGAAACTAAAAATCAGAATGTCCTGAAACTTCTTGGGGGATCTCGTGGGGTTGTGAACTATGACCCTGGAGTGGAATGACTCTGGAATAACAGGGCGTTTTTTTTTTAATTGAATCCAAAATCATATCTAATTTTGAAAATATGAGACAAATTAGATATGATTTCGGATTCAATAAAAAAAAACGCCCTGTTATTCCAGAAAAATTCCACCCCAGGGTCATAGTTCACGACCCCATGAGGCCACACACAAAGTTTCAGGACATTCTGATGTGTAGTTTCAGAATAAAAGCCCACTTGATATTGAAAATATGAGAGAAATTATATATGATTTTGGATTCAATTTAAAAAAAACGCCCTGTTATTCCAGAGTGATTTAACTCCAGGGTCAAAGTTCACAACCCCATGAGGTCACCCCATGAGGTCACCCTGAAAGTACACATCAGAATGTCCTGAATCTTCTTGTGTGACCTCATGGGGTTGTGAATTATGACCCTGCAGTGGAATGACTCTGGAATAACAGGGTGTTTTTTTAAAAATTGAATCCAAAATCATATCTAATTTCTCTGATATTTTCAATATCAAGTGGGCTTTTATTTTGAAAGTACACATCAGAATATCCTGAAACTTTTTGTGTGGCTTCATGGGGTCGTGAACTATGACCCTGGAGTGGAATGACTCTGGAATAACAGGGCGTTTTTTTAAAAATTGAATCCAAAATCATATCTAATTTCTCTCATATTTTCAATATCTAGTGGGCTTTTATTCTGAAACTACACATCAGAATGTCCTGAAAGTTCTTGGGGGACCTCATGGGGTTGTGAACTATGACCCTGGAGTGGAATGACTCTGGAATAACAGGGCGTTTTTTTAAAAATTTAATCCAAAATCATATCTAATTTCTCTCATATTTTCAATATCTAGTGGGCTTTTATTTTGAAACTACACATCAGAATGTCCTGAAACTTCTTGGGGGACCTCATGGGGTCGTGAACTATGACCCTGGAGTGGAATGACTCTGGAATAACAGGGCGTTTTTTTAAAAATTGAATCCAAAATCATATCTAATTTCTCTCATATTTTCAATATCTAGTGGGCTTTTATTTTGAAACTACACATCAGAATGTCCTGAAACTTCTTGGGTGACCTCATGGGGTTGTGAACTATGACCCTGGAGTGGAATGACTCTGGAATAACAGGGCGTTTTTTTTTAAATTGAGTCCAAAATCATATCTAATTTCTCTCATATTTTCAATATCTAGTGGGCTTTTATTCTGAAACTACACATCAGAATGTCCTGAAACTGTTTGTGTGGCCTCATGGGGTCGTGAACTATGACCCTGGAGTGGAATGACTCTGGAATAACAGGGCGTTTTTTTAAAAATTTAATCCAAAATCATATGTAATTTCTTTCATATTTTCAATATCTAGGGCGCTTTAATTTTGAAACTACACATCAGAATGTCCTGAAACTTTTTGTGTGGCCTCGAGGGGTCGTGGACTATGACGCTGGAGTGGAATGACTCTGGAATAACGGGGAGTTTTTTTAAAAATTGAATCCAAAATCATATCTAATTTCTCTCATATTTTCAATATCTAGTGGGCTTTTATTTTGAAACTACACATCAGAATGTCCTGAAACTTCTTGGGGGACCTCATGGGGTTGTGAACTATGACCCTGGAGTGGAATGACTCTGGAATAACAGGGCGTTTTTTTTTATTGAATCCAAAATCATATCTAATTTTGAAAATATGAGACAAATTAGATATGATTTCGGGTTCAATTAAAAAAGAAACGCCCTGTTATTCCAGAAAAATTCCACTCCAGGGTCCTAGTTCACGACCCCATGAGGCCACACACAAGTTTCAGGACATTCTGATGTGTAGTTTCAGAATAAAGCCCACTTGATATTGAAAACATGAGAGAAATTAGATATGATTTTGGATTCAATTTAAAAAAAAGCCTGTCCTATTCCAGAGTCATTCAACTCCAGGGTCAAAGTTCACAACCCCATGAGGTCACCCCATGAGGTCACCCTGAAAGTACACATCAGAATGTCCTGAATCTTCTTGTGTGACCTCATGGGGTTATGAATTATGACCCTGTAGTGGAATGACTCTGGAATAACAGGGTGTTTTTTTAAAAATTTAATCCAAAATCATATCTAATTTCTCTGATATTTTCAATATCAAGTGGGCTTTTATTTTGAAAGTACACATCAAAATATCCTGAAACCTTTTGTGTGACTTCATGGGGTCGTGAACTATGACCCTGGAGTGGAATGACTCTGGAATAACAGGGCGTTTTTTTAAAAATTGAATCCAAAATCATATCTAATTTCTCTCATATCTTCAATATCTAGTGGGCTTTTATTTTGAAACTACACATCAGAATGTCCTGAAACTTCAGGGGTGACCTCATGGGTTTGTGAACTATGACCCTGGAGTGGAATGGCTCTGGAATAACAGGGCGTTTTTTTTTAAATTGAATCCAAAATCATATCTAATTTCTCTCATATTTTCAATATCTAGTGGTCTTTTATTCTGAAACTACACATCAGAATGTCCTGAAACTGTTTGTGTGGCCTCATGGGGTCGTGAACTATGACCCTGGAGTGGAATGACTCTGGAATAACAGGGCGTTTTTTTTAAATTGAATCCAAAATCATATCTAATTTTTCTCATATTTTCAAAATCTAGTGGGCTTCTATTCTGAAACTACACATCAGCATGTCCTGAAACTTTGTGTGTGGCCTCATGGGGTCGTGAACTATGACCCTGGAGTGGAATAACTCTGGAATAACAGGGAGTTTTTTTAAAAATTGAATCCAAAATCATATCTAATTTCTCTCATATTTTAAATATCTAGTGGGCTTTTATTTTGAAACTACACATCAGAATGTCCTGAAACTTCTTGGGGGACCTCAAGGGGTTGTGAACTATGACCCTGGAGTGGAATGACTCTGGAATAACAGGGCGTTTTTTTAAAAATTGAATCCAAAATCATATCTAATTTTTCTCATATTTTCAATATCTAGTGGGCTTTTATTCTGAAACTACAAATCAGAATATCCTGAAACTTTTTGTGTGGCTTCATGGGGTCGTGAACTATGACCCTGGAGTGGAATGACTCTGGAATAACAGGGCGTTTTTCTAAAAATTGAATCCAAAATCATATCTAATTTCTCTCATATTTTCAATATCTAGTGGGCTTTTATTTTGAAACTACACATCAGAATGTCCTGAAAGTTCTTGGGGGACCTCATCGGGTTGTGAACTATGACCCTGGAGTGGAATGACTCTGGAATAACAGGGCGTTTTTTTTTAAATTGAATCCAAAATCATATCTAATTTCTCTCATATTTTCAATATCTAGTGGGCTTTTATTCTGAAACTAGACATCAGAATGTCCTGAAACTGTTTGTGTGGCCTCATGGGGTCGTGAACTATGACCCTGGAGTGGAATGACTCTGGAATAACAGGGCGTTTTTTTTTTTAAATTGAATCCAAAATCATATCTAATTTCTCTCATATTTTCAATATCTAGTGGGCTTTCATTTTGAAACTACACATCAGAATGTCCTGAAACTTCTTGGGGGACCTCAAGGGGTTGTGAACTATGACCCTGAAGTGGAATGACTCTGGAATAACAGGGCGTTTTTTTAAAAATTGAATCCAAAATCATATCTAATTTTTCTCATATTTTCAATATCTAGTGGGCTTTTATTCTGAAACTACAAATCAGAATGTCCTGAAACTTTTTGTGGGGCCTCATGGGGTCGTGAACTATGACCCTGGAGTGGAATGACTCTGGAATAACAGGGCGTTTTTTTTAAAATTGAATCCAAAATCATATCTAATTTCTCTCATATTTTCAATATCTAGTGGGCTTTTATTTTGAAACTACAAATCAGTATGTCCTGAAACTTCTTTGTGTGGCCTCATGGGGTCGTGAACTATGACCCTGGAGTGGAATGACTCTGGAATAACAGGGCGTTTTTTTAAAAATTGAATCCAAAATCATATCTAATTTCTCTCATATTTTCAATATCTAGTGGGCTTTTATTCTGAAACTACACATCAGAATGTCCTGAAACTGTTTGTGTGGCCTCATGGGGTCGTGAACTATGACCCTGGAGTGGAATGACTCTGGAATAACAGGGCGTTTTTTTTTAAATTGAATCCAAAATCATATCTAATTTCTCTCATATTTTCAATATCTAGTGGGCTTCTATTCTGAAACTACACATCAGAATGTCCTGAAACTTTTTGTGTGGCCTCATGGGGTCGTGAACTATGACCCTGGAGTGGAATGACTCTGGAATAACAGGGCGTTTTTTTAAAAATTGAATCCAAAATCATATCTAATTTCTCTCATATTTTCAATATCTAGTGGGCTTTTATTTTGAAACTACACATCAGAATGTCCTGAAACTTCTTGGGTGACCTCATGGGGTTGTGAACTATGACCCTGGAGTGGAATGACTCTGGAATAACAGGGCGTTTTTTTAAAAATTGAATCCAAAATCATATCTAATTTCTCTCATATTTTCAATATCTAGTGGGCTTTTATTCTGAAACTACACATCAGAATGTCCTTAATCTTCTTGGGTGGCCTCATGGGGTCGTGAACTATGACCCTGGAGTGGAATGACTCTGGAATAACAGGGCGTTTTTTTAAAAATTGAATCCAAAATCATATCTAATTTCTCTCATATTTTCAATATCTAGTGGGCTTTTATTCTGAAACTACACATCAGAATGTCCTGAAACTTTTTGTGTGGCCTCATGGGGTCGTGAACTATGACCCTGGAGTGGAATGACTCTGGAATAACAGGGCGTTTTTTTAAAAATTTAATCCAAAATCATATCTAATTTCTCTCATATTTTCAATATCAAGTGGGCTTTTATTTTGAAAGTACACATCAGAATGTCCTGAAACTTCTTGGGGGACCTCATGGGGTCGTGAACTATGACCCTGGAGTGGAATGACTCTGGAATAACAGGGCGTTTTTTTTAAATTGAATCCAAAATCATATCTAATTTCTCTCATATTTTCAATATCTAGTGGGCTTCTATTCTGAAACTACACATCAGAATGTCCTGAAACTGTTTGTGTGGCCTCATGGGGTCGTGAACTATGACCCTGGAGTGGAATGACTCTGGAATAACAGGGCGTTTTTTTTAAAAATTGAATCCAAAATCATATCTAATTTCTCTCATATTTTCAATATCTAGTGGGCTTTAATTTTGAAACTACACATCAGAATGTCCTGAAACTTTTTGTGGGGCCTCATGGGGTCGTGAACTATGACCCTGGAGTGGAATGACTCTGGAATAACAGGGCGTTTTTTTTTAAATTGAATCCAAAATCATATCTAATTTCTCTCATATTTTCAATATCTAGTGGGCTTTTATTTTGAAAATACACATCAGAATGTCCTGAAACTTCTTGGGTGACCTCATGGGGTTGTGAACTATGACCCTGGAGTGGAATGACTCTGGAATAACAGGGCTTTTTTTTTTAAATTGAATCCAAAATAATATCTAATTTCTCTCATATTTTCAATATCTAGTGGGCTTTTATTCTGAAAGTACACATCAGAATGTCCTGAAACTGTTTGTGTGACCTCATGGGGTTGTGAACTATGACCCTGGAGTGGAATGACTCTGGAATAACAGGGCGTTTTTTTTTAAATTGAAACCAAACTCATATCTAATTTCTCTCATATTTTCAATATCTAGTGGGCTTTTATTCTGAAACTACACATCAGAATGTCCTGAAACTTTTTGTGTGGCCTCATGGGGTCGTGAACTATGACCCTGGAGTGGAATGACTCTGGAATAACAGGGCGTTTTTTTAAAAATTGAATCCAAAATCATATCTAATTTCTCTCATATTTTCAATATCTAGTGGGCTTTTATTTTGAAACTACACATCAGAATGTCCTGAAACTTCTTGGGGGACCTCATGGGGTTGTGAACTATGACCCTGGAGTGGAATGACTCTGGAATAACAGGGCGTTTTTTTTTTTAAATTGAATCCAAAATCATATCTAATTTCTCTCATATTTTCAATATCTAGTGGGCTTTTATTCTGAAATTAGACATCAGAATGTCCTGAAACTGTTTGTGTGGCCTCATGGGGTCGTGAACTATGACCCTGGAGTGGAATGACTCTGGAATAACAGGGCGTTTTTTAAAAATTTAATCCAAAATCATATGTAATTTCTCTCATATTTTCAATATCTAGGGCGCTTTAATTTCCCCTGAAACTACACATCAGAATGTCCTGAAACTTCTTGGGGGACCTCATGGGGTCGTGAACTATGACCCTGGAGTGGAATGACTCTGGAATAACAGGGCGTTTTTTTAAAAATTGAATCCAAAATCATATCTAATTTCTCTAATATTTTCAATATCTAGTGGGCTTTTATTTTGAAACTACACATCAGAATGTCCTGAAACTTCTTGGTTGACCTCATGGGGTTGTGAACTATGACCCTGGAGTGGAATGACTCTGGAATAACAGGGCGTTTTTTTTTAAATTGAATCCAAAATCATATCTAATTTCTCTCATATTTTCAATATCTAGTGGGCTTTTATTCTGAAACTACACATCAGAATGTCCTGAAACTTTTTGTGTGGCCTCATGGGGTCGTGAACTATGACCCTGGAGTGGAATGACTCTGGAATAACAGGGCGTTTTTTTAAAATTTAATCCAAAATCATATCTAATTTCTCTCATATTTTCAACATCTAGTGGGCTTTAATTTTGAAACTACACATCAGAATGTCCTGAAACTTTTTTGTGGCCTCATGGGGTCGTGGACTATGACCCTGGAGTGGAATGACTCTGGAATAACAGGGCGTTTTTTAAAAATTGAATCCAAAATCATATCTAATCTCTCTCATATCTTCAATATCTAGTGGGCTTTTATTTTGAAACTACACATCAGAATGTCCTGAAACTTCTTGGGTGACCTCATGGGGTTGTGAACTATGACCCTGGAGTGGAATGACTCTGGAATAACAGGGCGTTTTTTTTTAAATTGAATCCAAAATCATATCTAATTTCTCTCATATTTTCAATATCTAGTGGGCTTTTATTTTGAAACTACACATCAGAATGTCCTGAAACTTTTTGTGTGGCCTCATGGGGTCGTGAACTATGACCCTGGAGTGGAATGATTCTGGAATATCAGGGCGTTTTTTTAAAAATTGAATCCAAAATCATATCTAATTTCTCTCATATTTTCAATATCTAGTGGGCTTTTATTTTGAAACTACACATCAGAATGTCCTGAAACTTCTTGGGTGACCTCATGGGTTCGTGAACTATGACCCTGGAGTGGAATGACTCTGGAATAACAGGGCGTTTTTTTTTTTATTGAATCCAAAATCATATCTAATTTCCTGAAAATTTTAGACAAATCTAGATATGATTTGATTTTGAAACTACAACAGACCTCCTCAACTTTTTATTCCAGAAACTTCCGGGGGAACTCATGGGGTTTTGAATCCAAGACCCATATCTAATTTCTCTCATAGTTTCAATATCTAGTGGGCTTTCTGGGTCTGGAATAACAGGGCGCTTTTTTTTGATTGAATCCAAAATAATATCTCCCTGATGAGATAAATATTGAATGTCTGATTCAGATTTTGAAAATACACCCTGTTATTCCAGACATGTCCTCCAGGGTCTCTGACCCCAAGAGGTCACCCTGAAAGTACACATCAGAATGTCCTGAAACTGCTTGGGGGACCTCATGGGGTCGTGAACTATGACCCTGGAGTGTAATGACTCTGGAATAACAGGGCGTTTTTTTAAAAATTGAATCCAAAATCATATCTAATTGCTCTCATATTTTCAATATCTAGTGGGCTTTTATTCTGAAACTACACATCAGAATGTCCTGAAACTTTTTGTGTGGCTTCATGGGGTCGTGAACTATGACCCTGGAGTGGAATGACTCTGGAATAACAGGGCGTTTTTTTAAAAATTGAATCCAAAATCATATCTAATTGCTCTCATATTTTCAATATCTAGTGGGCTTTTATTCTGAAACTACACATCAGAATGTCCTGAAACTTTTTGTGTGGCCTCATGGGGTCGTGAACTATGACCCTGGAGTGGAATGACTCTGGAATAACAGGGCGTTTTTTTAAAAATTGAATCCAAAATCATATCCAATTTCTCTCATATCTTCAATATCTAGTGGGCTTTTATTTTGAAACTACACATCAGAATGTCCTGAAACTTCTTGGGTGACCTCATGGGGTCGTGAACTATGACCCTGGAGTGGAATGACTCTGGAATAACAGGGCGTTTTTTTAAAAATTTAATCCAAAATCATATGTAATTTCTCTCATATTTTCAATATCTAGTGCGCTTTAATTTTGAAACTACACATCAGAATGTCCTGAAACTTCTTGGGGGACCTCAAGGGGTTGTGAACTATGACCCTGGAGTGGAATGACTCTGGAATAACAGGGCGTTTTTTTTTAAATTGAATCCAAAATCATATCTAATTTTTCTCATATTTTCAATATCTAGTGGGCTTTTATTCTGAAACTACACATCAGCATGTCCTGAAACTTTTTGTGTGGCCTCATGGGGTCGTGAACTATGACCCTGGAGTGGAATGACTCTGGAATAACAGGGCGTTTTTTTTTAAATTGAATCCAAAATCATATCTAATTTCTCTCATATTTTCAATATCTAGTGGGCTTTTATTCCCCCCCCAGTCACCCTGAAAGTACACATCAGAATGTCCTGAAACTTTTGTGTGACCTCATGGGGTCGTGTGAACTATGACCCTGCAGTGGAATGACTCTGGAATAACAGGGTGTTTTTTTAAAAATTGAATCCAAAATCATATCTAATTTCTCTGATATTTTCAATATCAAGTGGTCTTTTATTTTGAAAGTACACATCAGAATATCCTGAAACCTTTTGTGTGGCTTCATGGGGTCGTGAACTATGACCCTGGAGTGGAATGACTCTGGAATAACAGGGCGTTTTTTTAAAATTGAATCCAAAATCATATCTAATTTCTCTCATATTTTCAATATCTAGTGGGCTTTTATTCTGAAACTACACATCAGAATGTCCTGAAAGTTCTTGGGGGACCTCATGGGGTTGTGAACTATGACGCTGGAGTGGAATGACTCTGGAATAACAGGGCGTTTTTTTAAAAATTGAATCCAAAATCATATCTAATTTCTCTCATATTTTCAATATCTAGTGGGTTTTTATTCTGAAACTACACATCAGAATGTCCTGAAACTTCTTGGGGGACCTCATGGGGTCGTGAACTATGACCCTGGAGTGGAATGACTCTGGAATAACAGGGCGTTTTTTTAAAAATTGAATCCAAAATCATATCTAATTTCTCTCATATTTTCAATATCTAGTGGGCTTTTATTTTGAAACTTAACATCAGAATGTCCTGAAAGTTCTTGGGGGACCTCATGGGGTTGTGAACTATGACCCTGGAGTGGAATGACTCTGGAATAGCAGGGCGTTTTTTTTAAAATTGAATCCAAAATCATATCTAATTTCTCTCATATTTTCAATATCTAGTGGGCTTTTATTTTGAAACTACACATCAGAATGTCCTGAAACTTCTTGGGTGACCTCATGGGGTTGTGAACTATGACCCTAGAGTGGAATGACTCTGGAATAACAGGGCGTTTTTTTTTTAATTGAATCCAAAATCATATCTAATTTTGAAAATATGAGACAAATTAGATATGATTTTGGATTCATTAAAAAACGCCCTGTTATTCCAGAAAATTCACATCAGGTGTCCTGAAACTTCTTGGGTGACCCCATGGGGAACAAAGTTTCAGGACATTCTGATGCTGTAGTTTCAGAAAAAAAGCCCACTTGATTATTGAAAATATGAGAGATATTAGATATGATATTGGATTCAATTTATCAAATATTCCTCAGAGTGATTTCGGGTCAAAGTCTAGCCCCATGAGGCACCCCATGAGGTCACCCTGAAAGTACACATCAGAATGTCCTGAATCTTCTTGTGTGACCTCATGGGGTTGTGAACTATGACCCTGCAGTGGAATGACTCTGGAATAACAGGGTGTTTTTTTAAAAATTGAATCCAAAATCATATCTAATTTCTCTGATATTTTCAATATCAAGTGGTCTTTTATTTTGAAAGTACACATCAGAATATCCTGAAACTTTTTGTGTGGCTTCATGGGGTCGTGAACTATGACCCTGGAGTGGAATGACTCTGGAATAACAGGGCGTTTTTTTTAAAATTGAATCCAAAATCATATCTAATTTCTCTCATATTTTCAATATCTAGTGGGCTTTTATTCTGAAACTAAACATCAGAATGTCCTGAAAGTTCTTGGGGGACCTCATGGGGTTGTGAACTATGACCCTGGAGTGGAATGACTCTGGAATAACAGGGCGTTTTTTTAAAAATTGAATCCAAAATCATATCTAATTTCTCTCATATTTTCAATATCTAGTGGGCTTTTATTTTGAAACTACACATCAGAATGTCCTGAAACGTCTTGGGTGACCTCATGGGGTTGTGAACTATGACCCTGGAGTGGAATGACTCTGGAATAACAGGGCGTTTTTTTTTTTAAATTGAATCCAAAATCATATCTAATTTCTCTCATATTTTCAATATCTAGTGGGCTTTTATTCTGAAACTACACATCAGAATGTCCTGAAACTGTTTGTGTGGCCTCATGGGGTCGTGAACTATGACCCTGGAGTGGAATGACTCTGGAATAACAGGGCGTTTTTTTAAAAATTTAATCCAAAATCATATGTAATTTCTCTCATATTTTCAATATCTAGTGCGCTTTAATTTTGAAACTACACATCAGAATGTCCTGAAACTTTTTGTGTGGCCTCGAGGGGTCGTGGACTATGACGCTGGAGTGGAATGACTCTGGAATAACGGGGAGTTTTTTTAAAAATTGAATCCAAAATCATATCTAATTTCTCTCATATTTTCAATATCTAGTGGGCTTTTATTTTGAAACTACACATCAGAATGTCCTGAAACTTCTTGGGGGACCTCATGGGGTTGTGAACTATGACCCTGGAGTGGAATGACTCTGGAATAACAGGGCGTTTTTTTTTTATTGAATCCAAAATCATATCTTTTAATTTTGAAAATATGAGACAAATTAGATATGATTTCGTTCAATTAAAAAAACGCCCTGTTATTCCAGAAAATTCCACTCAGGGTCATATTGACGAGCCCGTAGGCCACAAAGCTTCAAGGACATTCTGATGTGAGTTTCAGAACATACAGCCCACTTGATATTGAAAATATGAGAATGGAATTTTGTGTGATCATTTTGAAATAGACCCTGCAATTCAATGACTCTGGAATTCCAGGTCAAAGTTCAACTCCAGGGCCACTAAGCCCCCCCATGAGGTCACCCCATGAGGTCACCCTGAAAGTACACATCAGAATGTCCTGAATCTTCTTGTGTGACCTCATGGGGTTGTGAATTATGACCCTGCAGTTGAATGACTCTGGAATAACAGGGCGTTTTTTTAGAAATTGAATCCAAAATCATATCTAATTTCTCTGATATTTTCAATATCAAGTGGGCTTTTATTTTGAAAGTACACATCAGAATATCCTGAAACTTTTTGTGTGGCTTCATGGGGTCGTGAACTATGACCCTGGAGTGGAATGACTCTGGAATAACAGGGCGTTTTTTTAAAAATTGAATCCAAAATCATATCTAATTGCTCTCATATTTTCAATATCTAGTGGGCTTTTATTCTGAAACTACACATCAGAATGTCCTGAAACTTTTTGTGTGGCCTCATGGGGTCGTGAACTATGACCCTGGAGTGGAATGACTCTGGAATAACAGGGCGTTTTTTTAAAAATTGAATCCAAAATCATATCTAATTTCTCTCATATTTTCAATATCTAGTGGGCTTTTATTCTGAAACTACACATCAGAATGTCCTGAAAGTTCTTGGGGGACCTCATGGGGTTGTGAACTATGACCCTGGAGTGGAATGACTCTGGAATAACAGGGCGTTTTTTTAAAATTGAATCCAAAATCATATCTAATTTCTCTCATATTTTCAATATCTAGTGGGCTTTTATTTTGAAACCACACATCAGAATGTCCTGAAACGTCTTGGGTGACCTCATGGGGTTGTGAACTATGACCCTGGAGTGGAATGACTCTGGAATAACAGGGCGTTTTTTTTTTTAAATTGAATCCAAAATCATATCTAATTTCTCTCATATTTTCAATATCTAGTGGGCTTTTATTCTGAAACTACACATCAGAATGTCCTGAAACTGTTTGTGTGGCCTCATGGGGTCGTGAACTATGACCCTGGAGTGGAATGACTCTGGAATAACAGGGCGTTTTTTTAAAAATTTAATCCAAAATCATATGTAATTTCTCTCATATTTTCAATATCTAGTGCGCTTTAATTTTGAAACTACACATCAGAATGTCCTGAAACTTTTTGTGTGACCTCATGGGGTTGTGAACTATGACCCTCGAGTGGAATGACTCTGGAATAACAGGGCGTTTTTTTTTTATTGAATCCAAAATCATATCTAATTTTGAAAATATGAGACAAATTAGATATGATTTCGGATTCAATTAAAAAAAAACACCCTGTTATTCCAGAAAAATTCCACTCCAGGGTCATAGTTCACGACCCCATGAGGCCACACACAAAGTTTCAGGACATTCTGATGTGTAGTTTCAGAATAAAAGCCCACTTGATATTGAAAATATGAGAGAAATTAGATATGATTTTGGATTCAATTTAAAAAAAACGCCCTGTTATTCCAGAGTCATTCAACTCCAGGGTCAAAGTTCACAACCCCATGAGGTCACCCCATGAGGTCACCCTGAAAGTACACATCAGAATGTCCTGAATCTTCTTGTGTGACCTCATGGGGTTGTGAATTATGACCCTGCAGTTGAATGACTCTGGAATAACAGGGCGTTTTTTTAAAAATTGAATCCAAAATCATATCTAATTGCTCTCATATTTTCAATATCTAGTGGGCTTTTATTCTGAAACTACACATCAGAATGTCCTGAAACTTTTTGTGTGGCCTCATGGGGTCGTGAACTATGACCCTGGAGTGGAATGACTCTGGAATAAAAGGGCGTTTTTTTAAAAATTGAATCCAAAATCATATCTAATTTCTCTGATATTTTCAATATCAAGTGGGCTTTTATTTTGAAAGTACACATCAGAATATCCTGAATCTTTTTGTGTGGCTTCATGGGGTCGTGAACTATGACCCTGGAGTGGAATGACTCTGGAATAACAGGGCATTTTTTTAAAAATTGAATACAAAATCATATCTAATTTCTCTCATATTTTCAATATCTAGTGGGCTTTTATTTTGAAACTACACATCAGAATGTCCTGAAACTTCTTGGGTGACCTCATCGGGTTGTGAACTATGACCCTGGAGTGGAATGACTCTGGAATAACAGGGCGTTTTTTTTTAAATTGAATCCAAAATCATATCTAATTTCTCTCATATTTTCAATATCTAGTGGGCTTTTATTCTGAAACTACACATCAGAATGTCCTGAAACTGTTTGTGTGGCCTCATGGGGTCGTGAACTATGACCCTGGAGTGGAATGACTCTGGAATAACAGGGCGTTTTTTTTTAAATTGAATCCAAAATCATATCTAATTTCTCTCATATTTTCAATATCAAGTGGGCTTTTATTCTGAAAGTACACATCAGAATGTCCTGAAACTTTGTGTGTGGCCTCATGGGGTCGTGAACTATGACCCTGGAGTGGAATTTTCTGGAATAACAGGGCGTTTTTTTTTAATTGAATCCGAAATCATATCTAATTTGTCTCATATTTTCAAAATTAGATATGATTTTGGATTCAATAAAAAAAAAAACGCCCTGTTATTCCAGAGTCATTCCACTCCAGGGTCATAGTTCACAACCCCATGAGGTCACCCAAGAAGTTTCAGGACATTCTTATGTGTAGTTTCAAAATAAAAGCCCACTAGATATTGAAAATATGAGAGAAATTAGATATGATTTTGGATTCAATTTAAAAAAAAAGCCCTGTTATTCCAGAGTCATTCCACTCCAGGGTCATAGTTAACGACCCCATGAAGCCACACAAAAAGTTTCAGGATATTCTGATGTGTAGTTTCAGAATAAAAGCCCACTAGATATTGAAAATATGAGAGAAATTAGATATGATTTTGGATTCAATTTAAAAAAAAAACGCCCTGTTATTCCAGAGTCATTCCACTGCAGGGTCATAATTCACAAACCCATGAGGTCAAACAAGAAGATTCAGGACATTCTGATGTGTACTTTCAGGGTGACCTCATGGGGTGACCTCATGGGGTTGTGAACTTTGACCCTGGAGTTGAATGACTCTGGAATAACAGGGCGTTTTTTTAAATTGAATCCAAAATCATATCTAATTTCTCTCATATTTTCAAAATTAGATATGATTTTGGATTCAATTTAAAAAAAAACGCCCTGTTATTCCAGAGACATTCCACTCCAGGGTCATAGTTCACAACCCAATGAGGTCCCCCAAGAAGTTTCAGGACATTCTGATGTGTAGTTTCAAAATGAAAGCCCACTAGTTATTGAAAATATGAGAGAAATTAGATATGATTTTGGATTCAATTTTTAAAAAAACGCCCTGTTATTCCAGTGTCATTCCACTCCAGGGTCATAGTTCACGACCCCATGAGGCCACACAAAAAGTTTCAGGACATTCTGATGTGTAGTTTCAGAATAAAAGCCCACTAGATATTGAAAATATGAGAGAAATTAGATATGATTTTTGATTCAATTTAAAAAAAAACGCCCTGTTATTCCAGTGTCATTCCACTCCAGGGTCATAGTTCACGACCCCATGAGGCCACACAAAAAGTTTCAGGACATTCTGATGTGTAGTTTCAGAATAAAAGCCCACTAGATATTGAAAATATGAGAGAAATTAGATATGATTTTTGATTCAATTTAAAAAAAAACGCCCTGTTATTCCAGAGTCATTCCACTGCAGGGTCATAATTCACAACCCCATGAGGTCACACAAGAAGATTCAGGACATTCTGATGTGTACTTTCAGGGTGACCTCATGGGGTGACCTCATGGGGTTGTGAACTTTGACCCTGGAGTTGAATGACTCTGGAATAACAGGGCGTTTTTTTTAAATTGAATCCAAAATCATATCTAATTTCTCTCATATTTTCAATATCAAATGGGCTTTTATTCTGAAACCACACATCAGAATGTCCTGAAACTTTGTGTGTGGCCTCATGGGGTCGTGAACTATGACCCTGGAGTGGAATTTTCTGGAATAACAGGGCGTTTTTTTTTAATTGAATCCGAAATCATATCTAATTTGTCTCATATTTTCAAAATTAGATATGATTTTGGATTCAATTTTTAAAAAAACGCCCTGTTATTCCAGAGTCATTCCACTCCAGGGTCATAGTTCACGACCCCATGAGGCCACACAAAAAGTTTCAGGACATTCTGATGTGTAGTTTCAGAATAAAAGCCCACTAGATATTGAAAATATGAGAGCAATTAGATATGATTTTGGATTCAATTTTTAAAAAAACGCCCTGTTATTCCAGAGTCATTCCACTCCAGGGTCATAGTTCACGACCCCATGAAGCCACACAAAAAGTTTCAGGATATTCTGATGTGTACTTTCAAAATAAAAGCCCACTTGATATTGAAAATATCAGAGAAATTAGATATGATTTTGGATTCAATTTTTAAAAAAAACACTCTGTTTTTCCAGAGTCATTCCACTGCAGGGTCATAATTCACAACCCTATGAGGTCACACAAGAAGATTCAGGACATTCTGATGTGTACTTTCAGGGTGACCTCATGGGGTGACCTCATGGGGTTGTGAACTTTGACCCTGGAGTTGAATGACTCTGGAATAACAGGGCGTTTTTTTTAAATTGAATCCAAAATCATATCTAATTTCTCTCATATTTTCAATATCAAGTGGGCTTTTATTCTGAAACTACACATCAGAATGTCCTGAAACTTTGTGTGTGGCCTCATGGGGTCGTGAACTATGACCCTGGAGTGGAATTTTCTGGAATAACAGGGCGTTTTTTTTTAATTGAATCCGAAATCATATCGAATTTGTCTCATATTTTCAAAATTAGATATGATTTTGGATTCAATAAAAAAAAAACGCCCTGTTATTCCAGAGTCATTCCACTCCAGGGTCATAGTTCACAACCCCATGAGGTCCCCCAAGAACTTTAAGGACATTCTGATGTGTAGTTTCAAAATAAAAGCCCACTAGATATTGAAAATATGAGAGAAATTAGATATGATTTTGGATTCAATTTTTAAAAAAACGCCCTGTTATTCCAGAGTCATTCCACTCCAGGGTCATAGTTCACGACCCCATGAGGCCACACAAACAGTTTCAGGACATTCTGATGTGTAGTTTCAGAATAAAAGCCCACTAGATATTGAAAATATTTGAGAAATTAGATATGATTTTGGATTCAATTTAAAAAAAAACGCCCTGTTATTCCAGAGTCATTCCACTCCAGGGTCATAGTTCACAACCCCATGAGGTCACCCAAGAAGTTTCAGGACATTCTGACGTGTAGTTTTAAAATAAAAGCCCACTAGATATTGAAAATATGAGAGAAATTAGATATGATTTTGGATTAAATTTTTAAAAAAACGCCCTGTTATTCCAGAGTCATTCCACTCCAGGGTCATAGTTCACGACCCCATGAGGCCACACAAAAAGTTTCAGGACATTCTGATGTGTAGTTTCAGAATAAAAGCCCACTAGATATTGAAAATATGAGAGAAATTAGATATGATTTTGGATTCAATTTAAAAAAAAAAAAAACTCTGTTATTCCAGAGTCATTCCACTCCAGGGTCATAGTTCACAACCCCATGAGGTCACCCGAGAAGTTTCAGGACATTCTGATGTGTATTTTCAAAATAAAAGCCCACTAGATATTGAAAATATGAGAGAAATTAGATATGATTTTGGATTCAATTTTTAAAAAAACGCCCTGTTATTCCAGAGTCATTCCACTCCAGGGTCATTGTTCACGACCCCATGAGGCGACACAAAAAGTTTCAGGACATTCTGATGTGTAGTTTCAGAATAAAAGCCCACTAGATATTGAAAATATCAGAGAAATTAGATATGATTTTGGATTCAATTTTTAAAAAAACGCCCTGTTATTCCAGAGTCATTCCACTCCAGGGTCATTGTTCACGACCCCATGAGGCGACACAAAAAGTTTCAGGACATTCTGATGTGTAGTTTCAGAATAAAAGCCCACTAGATATTGAAAATATGAGAGAAATTGTATATGATTTTGGATTCAATTTTTAAAAAAACGCCCTGTTATTCCAGAGTCATTCCACCCCAGGGTCATAGTTCACGACCCCATGAAGCCACACAAAAAGTTTCAGGATATTCTGATGTTTACTTTCAAAATAAAAGCTCACTTGATATTGAAAATATGAGAGAAATTAGATATGATTTTGGATTAAATTTTTTAAAAAACGCCCTGTTATTCCAGAGTCATTCCACTCCAGCGTCATAGTCCACGACCCCTCGAGGCCACACAAAAAGTTTCAGGACATTCTGATGTGTAGTTTCAAAATTAAAGCGCACTAGATATTGAAAATGTGAGAGAAATTACATATGATTTTGGATTACATTTTTAAAAAAACGCCCTGTTATTCCAGAGTCATTCCACTCCAGGGTCATAGTTCACGACCCCATGAGGCCACACAAACAGTTTCAGGACATTCTGATGTGTAGTTTCAGAATAAAAGCCCACTAGATATTGAAAATATGAGAGAAATTAGATATAATTTTGGATTCAATTTAAAAAAAAATGCACTGTTATTCCAGAGTCATTCCACTCCAGGGTCATAGTTCACAACCCCATGAGGTCACCCAAGAAGTTTCAGGACATTCTGATGTGTAGTTTCAAAATAAAAGCCCACTAGATATTGAAAATATGAGAGAAATTAGATATGATTTTGGATTCAATTAAAAAAAAAACGCCCTGTTATTCCAGAGTCATTCCACTCCAGGGTCATAGTTCACGACCCCATGAAGCCACACAAAAACGTTTCAGGATATTCTGATGTGTAGTTTCAGATTAAAAGCCCACTAGATATTGAAAATATGAGAGAAATTAGATATGATTTTGGATTCAATTTAAAAAAAAAAAAACCCTGTTATTCCAGAGTCATTCCACTCCAGGGTCATAGTTCACAACCCCATGAGGTCACCCGAGAAGTTTAAGGACATTCTGATGTGTATTTTCAAAATAAAAGCCCACTAGATATTGAAAATATGAGAGAAATTAGATATGATTTTGGATTCAATTTTTAAAAAAACGCCCTGTTATTCCAGAGTCATTCCACTCCAGGGTCATTGTTCACGACCCCATGAGGCGACACAAAAAGTTTCAGGACATTCTGATGTGTAGTTTCAGAATAAAAGCCCACTAGATATTGAAAATATCAGAGAAATTAGATATGATTTTGGATTCAAATTTTAAAAAAACGCCCTGTTATTCCAGAGTCATTCCACTCCAGGGTCATTGTTCACGACCCCATGAGGCGACACAAAAGGTTTCAGGACATTCTGATGTGTAGTTTCAGAATAAAAGCCCACTAGATATTGAAAATATGAGAGAAATTGTATATGATTTTGGATTCAATTTTTAAAAAAACGCCCTGTTATTCCAGAGTCATTCCACCCCAGGGTCATAGTTCACGACCCCATGAAGCCACACAAAAAGTTTCAGGATATTCTGATGTTTACTTTCAAAATAAAAGCTCACTTGATATTGAAAATATGAGAGAAATTAGATATGATTTTGGATTAAATTTTTTAAAAAACGCCCTGTTATTCCAGAGTCATTCCACTCCAGCGTCATAGTCCACGACCCCTCGAGGCCACACAAAAAGTTTCAGGACATTCTGATGTGTAGTTTCAAAATTAAAGCGCACTAGATATTGAAAATGTGAGAGAAATTACATATGATTTTGGATTACATTTTTAAAAAAACGCCCTGTTATTCCAGAGTCATTCCACTCCAGGGTCATAGTTCACGACCCCATGAGGCCACACAAACAGTTTCAGGACATTCTGATGTGTAGTTTCAGAATAAAAGCCCACTAGATATTGAAAATATGAGAGAAATTAGATATAATTTTGGATTCAATTTAAAAAAAAACGCACTGTTATTCCAGAGTCATTCCACTCCAGGGTCATAGTTCACAACCCCATGAGGTCACCCAAGAAGTTTCAGGACATTCTGATGTGTAGTTTCAAAATAAAAGCCCACTAGATATTGAAAATATGAGAGAAATTAGATATGATTTTGGATTCAATTTAAAAAAAAAATGCCCTGTTATTCCAGAGTCATTCCACTCCAGGGTCATAGTTCACGACCCCATGAGGCCACACAAACAGTTTCAGGACATTCTGATGTGTAGTTTCAGAATAAAAGCCCACTAGATATTGAAAATATGAGAGAAATTAGATATGATTTTGGATTCAATTTAAAAAAAAACGCCCTGTTATTCCAGAGTCATTCCACTCCAGGGTCATAGTTCACAACCCCATGAGGTCACCCAAGAAGTTTCAGGACATTCTGATGTGTAGTTTCAGAATAAAAGCCCACTAGATATTGAAAATATGAGAGAAATTAGATATGATTTTGGATTCAATTTAAAAAAAAACGCCCTGTTATTCCAGAGTCATTCCACTGCAGGGTCATAATTCACAACCCCATGAGGTCACATAAGAAGATTCAGGACATTCTGATGTGTACTTTCAGGGTGACCTCATGGGGTGACCTCATGGGGTTGTGAACTTTGACCCTGGAGTTGAATGACTCTGGAATAACAGGGCGTTTTTTTTAAATTGAATCCAAAATCATATCTAATTTCTCTCATATTTTCAATATCAAGTGCCTTTTGTTCTGAAACTACACATCAGAATGTCCTGAAAAGATTTTTAATTGAATCTGTGTCATATCAAATTGTCTCATATTTTCAAAATTAGATAAGATTTTGGATTCAATAAAAAAAACCTGTTATTCCAGAGTCATTCCACTCCAGGGTCATAGTTTACAACCCCATGAATCCCCCAAGAAGTTTCATATTCTGAGTGTAGTTTCAGAATAAAGCCCACTAATTTTCAAAATTGAGAGAAATTATTGATTTTGGATTCAATAAAAAAAAAAACGCCCTGTTATTCCAGAGTCATTCCACTCCAGGGTCATAGTTCACAACCCCATGAGGTCCCCCAAGAAGTTTCAGGACATTCTGATGTGTAGTTTCAGAATAAAAGCCCACTAGATATTGAAAATATGAGAGAAATTAGATATGATTTTGGATTCAATTTAAAAAAAAACGCCCTGTTATTACAGAGTCATTCCACTCCAGGGTCATAGTTCACAACCCCATGAAGTCCCCCAAGAACTTTCAGGACATTCTGATGTGTAGTTTCAAAATAAAAGCCCACTAGATATTGAAAATATGAGAGAAATTAGATATGATTTTGGATTACATTTTTAAAAAAACGCCCTGTTATTCCAGAGTCATTCCACTCCAGGGTCATAGTTCACGACCCCATGAGGCCACACAAAAAGTTTCAGGACATTCTGATGTGTAGTTTCAGAATAAAAGCCCACTAGATATTGAAAATATGAGAGAAATTAGATATGATTTTGGATTCAATTTAAAAAAAAACGCCCTGTTATTCCAGAGTCATTCCACTCCAGCGTCATAGTCCACGACCCCTCGAGGCCACACAAAAAGTTTCAGGACATTCTGATGTGTAGTTTCAGAATAAAAGCCCACTAGATATTGAAAATATGAGAGAAATTAGATATGATCTTGAATTCAATTTAAAAAAAAAACGCCCTGTTATTCCAGAGTCATTCCACTCCAGGGTCATAGTTCACAACCCCATGAGGTCACCCAAGAAGTTTCAGGACATTCTGATGTGTAGTTTCAAAATAAAAGCCCACTAGATGTTGAAAATATGAGAGAAATTAGACATGATTTTGGATTCAATTTAATTAAAAAACGCCCTGTTATTCCAGAGTCATTCCACTCCAGGGTCATAGTTCACGACCCCTCGAGGCCACACAAAAAGTTTCAGGACATTCTGATGTGTAGTTTCAGAATAAAAGCCCACTAGATATTGAAAATATGAGAGAAATTAGATATGATTTTGGATTCAATTTAAAAAAAAACGCCCTGTTATTCCAGAGTCATTCCACTCCAGGGTCATAGTTCACGAGCCCATGAGGCCACACAAAAAGTTTCAGGACATTCTGATGTGTAGTTTCAGAATAAAAGCCCACTAGATATTGAAAATATGAGAGAAATTACATATGATTTTGGATTAAATTTTTAAAAAAACGCCCTGTTATTCCAGAGTCATTCCACTCCAGGGTCATAGTTCACGACCCCATGAGGCCACACAAACAGTTTCAGGACATTCTGATGTGTAGTTTCAGAATAAAAGCCCACTAGATATTGAAAATATCAGAGAAATTAGATATGATTTTGGATTCAATTTTTAAAAAAACACCCTGTTATTCCAGAGTCATTCCACTGCAGGGTCATAATTCACAACCCCATGAGGTCCCCCAAGAAGTTTCAGGACATTTTGATGTGTAGTTTCAAAATAAAAGCCCACTAGATATTGAAAATACTAGAGAAATTAGATATGATTTTGGATTCAATTTAAAAAAAAACGCCCTGTTATTCCAGAGTCATTCCACTCCAGGGTCATAGTTCACGACCCCATGAGGTCCCCCAAGAAGTTTCAGGACATTCTGATGTGTAGTTTCAGAATAAAAGCCCACTAGATATTGAAAATATGAGAGAAATTAGATATGATTTTGGATTCAATTTAAAGAAACGCCCTGTTATTCCAGAGTCATTCCACTCCAGGGTCATAGTTCACGACCCCATGAGGTCCCCCAAGAAGTTTCAGGACATTCTGATGTGTAGTTTCAGAATAAAAGCCCACTAGATATTGAAAATATGAGAGAATTAGATATGATTTTGGATTCAATTTTTAAAAAAACACCCTGTTATTCCAGAGTCATTCCACTGCAGGGTCATAATTCACAACCCCATGAGGTCACACAAGAAGATTCAGGACATTCTGATGTGTACTTTCAGGGTGACCTCATGGGGTGACCTCATGGGGTTGTGAACTTTGACCCTGGAGTTGAATGACTCTGGAATAACAGGGCGTTTTTTTTAAATTGAATCCAAAATCATATCTAATTTCTCTCATAGTTTCAATATCAAGTGGGCTTTTATTCTGAAACTACACATCAGAATGTCCTGAAACTTTGTGTGTGGCCTCATGGGGTCGTGAACTATGACCCTGGAGTGGAATTTTCTGGAATAACAGGGCGTTTTTTTAATTGAATCCGAAATCATATCTAATTTGTCTCATATTTTCAAAATTAGATATGATTTTGGATTCAATAAAAAAAAAAACGCCCTGTTATTCCAGAGTCATTCCACTCCAGGGTCATAGTTCACGACCCCATGAGGCCACACAAAAAGTTTCAGGACATTCTGATGTGTAGTTTCAGAATAAAAGCCCACTAGATATTGAAAATATGAGAGCAATTAGATATAATTTTGGATTCAATTTTTAAAAAAACGCCCTGTTATTCCAGAGTCATTCCACCCCAGGGTCATAGTTCACGACCCCATGAAGCCACACAAAAAGTTTCAGGATATTCTGATGTGTACTTTCAAAATAAAAGCCCACTTGATATTGAAAATATCAGAGAAATTAGATATGATTTTGGATTAAATTTTAAAAAAAACACCCTGTTATTCCAGAGTCATTCCACTGCAGGGTCATAATTCACAACCCCATGAGGTCACACAAGAAGATTCAGGACATTCTGATATGTACTTTCAGGGTGACCTCATGGGGTGACCTCATGGGATTGTGAACTTTGACCCTGGAGTTGAATGACTCTGGAATAACAGGGCGTTTTTTTTAAATTGAATCCAAAATCATATCTAATTTCTCTCATATTTTCAATATCAAGTGGGCTTTTATTCTGAAACTTCACATCAGAATGTCCTGAAACTTTGTGTGTGGCCTCATGGGGTCGTGAACTACTGAGGACCCTGGAATGAAGAATTTTTCTGGATTAACAGGGCGTTTTTTTAATTGAATCGAAATCATATCTAATTTGTCTCATATTTTCAAAATTAGATATGATTTTGGATTCAATAAAAAAAAAAAACACCCTGTTATTCCAGAGTCATTCCACTCCAGGGTCATAGTTCACAACCCCATGAGGTCCCCCAAGAAGTTTCAGGACATTCTGATGTGTAGTTTCAAAATAAAAGCCCACTAGATATTGAAAATATGAGAGAAATTAGATATGATTTTGGATTCAATTTAAAAAAAAACGCCCTGTTATTCCAGAGTCATTCCACTCCAGGGTCATAGTTCACAACCCCATGAGGTCACCCAAGAAGTTTCAGGACATTCTGATGTGTAGTTTCAGAATAAAAGCCCACTAGATATTGAAAATATGAGAGAAATTAGATATGATTTTGGATTCAATTTAAAAAAAAACGCCCTGTTATTCCAGAGTCATTCCACTGCAGGGTCATAATTCACAACCCCATGAGGTCACACAAGAAGATTCAGGACATTCTGATGTGTACTTTCAGGGTGACCTCATGGGGTGACCTCATGGGGTTGTGAACTTTGACCCTGGAGTTGAATGACTCTGGAATAACAGGGCGTTTTTTAAATTGAATCCAAAATCATATCTAATTTCTCTCATATTTTCAATATCAAGTGGGCTTTTATTCATCTGAAAATACCAGAATGTCCTGAAACTTTGTGTGGGCCTCATGGGGTCGCGAACTATGACCCTGGAGTGGAATTTTCTGGAATAACAGGGCATTTTTTTAATTGAATCGAAAATCATATCTAAATTGTCTCATATTTTCAAAATTAGATATGATTTTGGATTCAATAAAAAAAAAACGCCCTGTTATTCCAGAGTCATTCCACTCCAGGGTCATAGTTCACAACCCCATGAGGTCCCCCAAGAAGTTTCAGGACATTCTGATGTGTAGTTTCAGAATAAAAGCCCACTAGATATTGAAAATATGAGAGAAATTAGATATGATTTTGGATTCAATTTAAAAAAAAACGCCCTGTTATTCCAGAGTCATTCCACTCCAGGGTCATAGTTCACAACCCCATGAGGTCCCCCAAGAAGTTTCAGGACATTCTGATGTGTAGTTTCAGAATAAAAGCCCACTAGATATTGAAAATATGAGAGAAATTAGATATGATTTTGGATTCCATTTTTAAAAAAACGCCCTGTTATTCCAGAGTCATTCCACTCCAGGGTCATAGTTCACGACCCCATGAGGCCACACAAAAAGTTTCAGGACATTCTGATGTGTAGTTTCAGAATAAAAGCCCACTAGATATTGAAAATATGAGAGAAATTAGATATGATTTTGGATTCAATTTAAAAAAAAACGCCCTGTTATTCCAGAGTCATTCCACTCCAGGGTCATAGTCCACGACCCCTTGAGGCCACACAAAAAGTTTCAGGACATTCTGATGTGTAGTTTCAGAATAAAAGCCCACTAGATATTGAAAATATGAGAGAAATTAGATATGATCTTGAATTCAATTTAAAAAAAAACGCCCTGTTATTCCAGAGTCATTCCACTCCAGGGTCATAGTTCACAACCCCATGAGGTCACCCAAGAACTTTCAGGACATTCTGATGTGTAGTTTCAAAATAAAAGCCCACTAGATGTTGAAAATATGAGAGAAATTAGATATGATTTTGGATTCAATTTAATTAAAAAACGCCCTGTTATTCCAGAGTCATTCCACTCCAGGGTCATAGTTCACGACCCCATGAGGCCACACAAAAAGTTTCAGGACATTCTGATGTGTAGTTTCAGAATAAAAGCCCACTAGATATTGAAAATATGAGAGAAATTAGATATGATTTTGGATTCAATTTAAAAAAAAACGCCCTGTTATTCCAGAGTCATTCCACTCCAGGGTCATAGTTCACGACCCCATGAGGCCACACAAAAAGTTTCAGGACATTCTGATGTGTAGTTTCAGAATAAAAGCCCACTAGATATTGAAAATATGAGAGAAATTAGATATGATTTTGGATTCAATTTTTAAAAAAACGCCCTGTTATTCCAGAGTCATTCCACTCCAGGGTCATAGTTCACGACCCCATGAGGCCACACAAAAAGTTTCAGGACATTCTGATGTGTAGTTTCAGAATAAAAGCCCACTAGATATTGAAAATATCAGAGAAATTAGATATGATTTTGGATTCAATTTTTAAAAAAACGCCCTGTTATTCCAGAGTCATTCCACTCCAGGGTCATAGTTCACAACCCCATGAGGTCCCCCAAGAAGTTTCAGGACATTCTGATGTGTAGTTTCAGAATAAAAGCCCACTAGATATTGAAAATATGAGAGAAATTAAATATGATTTTGGATTCAATTTAAAAAAAAACGCCCTGTTATTCCAGAGTCATTCCACTCCAGGGTCATAGTTCACGACCCCATGAGGCCACACAAAAAGTTTCAGGACATTCTGATGTGTAGTTTCAGAATAAAAGCCCACTAGATATTGAAAATATGAGAGAAATTACATATGATTTTGGATTCAATTTAAAAAAAAACGCCCTGTTATTCCAGAGTCATTCCACTCCAGGGTCATAGTTCACGACCCCATGAGGCCACACAAACAGTTTCAGGACATTCTGATGTGTAGTTTCAGAATAAAAGCCCACTAGATATTGAAAATATCAGAGAAATTAGATATGATTTTGTATTCAATTTTTAAAAAAACGCCCTGTTATTCCAGAGTCATTCCACTCCAGGGTCATAGTTCACAACCCCATGAGGTCCCCCAAGAACTTTAAGGACATTCTGATGTGTAGTTTCAAAATAAAAGCCCACTAGATATTGAAAATATGAGAGAAATTAGATATGATTTTGGATTCAATTTAAAAAAAAACGCCCTGTTATTCCAGAGTCATTCCACTCCAGCGTCATAGTCCACGACCCCTCGAGGCCACACAAAAAGTTTCAGGACATTCTGATGTGTAGTTTCAGAATAAAAGCCCACTAGATATTGAAAATATGAGAGAAATTAGACATGATTTTGGATTCAATTTAATTAAAAAACGCCCTGTTATTCCAGAGTCATTCCACTCCAGGGTCATAGTTCACGACCCCTCGAGGCCACACAAAAAGTTTCAGGACATTCTGATGTGTAGTTTCAGAATAAAAGCCCACTAGATATTGAAAATATGAGAGAAATTACATATGATTTTGGATTAAATTTTTTAAAAAACGCCCTGTTATTCCAGAGTCATTCCACTCCAGGGTCATAGTTCACGACCCCATGAGGCCACACAAACAGTTTCAGGACATTCTGATGTGTAGTTTCAGAATAAAAGCCCACTAGATATTGAAAATATTAGAGAAATTAGATATGATTTTGGATTCAATTTAAAAAAAAACGCCCTGTTATTCCAGAGTCATTCCACTCCAGGGTCATAGTTCACGACCCCATGAGGTCCCCCAAGAAGTTTCAGGACATTCTGATGTGTAGTTTCAGAATAAAAGCCCACTAGATATTGAAAATATGAGAGAAATTAGATATGATTTTGGATTCAATTTAAAAAAAAACGCCCTGTTATTCCAGAGTCATTCCACTCCAGGGTCATAGTGCACGACCCCATGAGGTCCCCCAAGAAGTTTCAGGACATTCTGATGTGTAGTTTCAGAATAAAAGCCCACTAGATATTGAAAATATGAGAGAAATTAGATATGATTTTGGATTCAATTTTTAAAAAAAACACCCTGTTATTCCAGAGTCATTCCACTGCAGGGTCATAATTCACAACCCCATGAGGTCACACAAGAAGATTCAGGACATTCTGATGTGTACTTTCAGGGTGACCTCATGGGGTGACCTCATGGGGTTGTGAACTTTGACCCTGGAGTTGAATGACTCTGGAATAACAGGGCGTTTTTTAAATTGAATCCAAAATCATATCTAATTTCTCTCATATTTTCAATATCAAGTGGGCTTTTATTCTGAAACTACACATCAGAATGTCCTGAAACTTTGGTGTGGCCTCATGGGGTCGTGAACCCTGATGGGAATTTTTTGGAATAACAGGGCCTTTTTTTAATTGAATCCGAAATCATATCTAATTTGTCTCATATTTTCAAAATTAGATATGATTTTGGATTCAATAAAAAAAAAAACGCCCTGTTATTCCAGAGTCATTCCACTCCAGGGTCATAGTTCACAACCCCATGAGGTCCCCCAAGAAGTTTCAGGACATTCTGATGTGTAGTTTCAAAATAAAAGCCCACTAGATATTGAAAATATGAAAGAAATTAGATATGATTTTGCATTCAATTAAAAAAAAAACGCCCTGTTATTCCAGAGTCATTCCACTCCAGGGTCATAGTTCACGACCCCATGAGGCCACACAAAAAGTTTCAGGACATTCTGATGTGTAGTTTCAGAATAAAAGCCCACTAGATATTGAAAATATGAGAGCAATTAGATATGATTTTGGATTCAATTTTTAAAAAAACGCCCTGTTATTCCAGAGTCATTCCACTCCAGGGTCATAGTTCACGACCCCATGAGGCCACACAAAAAGTTTCAGGACATTCTGATGTGTAGTTTCAGAATAAAAGCCCACTAGATATTGAAAATATGAGAAAAATTAGATATGATTTTGGATTCAATTTTTAAAAAAAACGCCATGTTATTCCAGAGTCATTCCACTCCAGGGTCATAGTTCACAACCCCATGAGGTCCCCCAAGAAGTTCCAGGACATTCTGATGTGTAGTTTCAGAATAAAAGCCCACTAGATATTGAAAATATGAGAGAAATTAAATATGATTTTGGATTCAATTTAAAAAAAAACGCCCTGTTATTCCAGAGTCATTCCACTCCAGGGTCATAGTTCACGACCCCATGAGGCCACACAAAAAGTTTCAGGACATTCTGATGTGTAGTTTCAGAATAAAAGCCCACTAGATATTGAAAATATGAGAGAAATTACATATGATTTTGGATTCAATTTAAAAAAAAACGCCCTGTTATTCCAGAGTCATTCCACTCCAGGGTCATAGTTCACAACCCCATGAGGTCCCCCAAGAACTTTAAGGACATTCTGATGTGTAGTTTCAAAATAAAAGCCCACTAGATATTGAAAATATGAGAGAAATTAGATATGATTTTGGATTCAATTTAAAAAAAAACGCCCTGTTATTCCAGAGTCATTCCACTCCAGCGTCATAGTCCACGACCCCTCGAGGCCACACAAAAAGTTTCAGGACATTCTGATGTGTAGTTTCAGAATAAAAGCCCACTAGATATTGAAAATATGAGAGAAATTACACATGATTTTGGATTCAATTTAATTAAAAAACGCCCTGTTATTCCAGAGTCATTCCACTCCAGGGTCATAGTTCACGACCCCTCGAGGCCACACAAAAAGTTTCAGGACATTCTGATGTGTAGTTTCAGAATAAAAGCCCACTAGATATTGAAAATATGAGAGAAATTACATATGATTTTGGATTAAATTTTTTAAAAAACGCCCTGTTATTCCAGAGTCATTCCACTCCAGGGTCATAGTTCACGACCCCATGAGGCCACACAAACAGTTTCAGGACATTCTGATGTGTAGTTTCAGAATAAAAGCCCACTAGATATTGAAAATATTAGAGAAATTAGATATGATTTTGGATTCAATTTAAAAAAAAACGCCCTGTTATTCCAGAGTCATTCCACTCCAGGGTCATAGTTCACGACCCCATGAGGTCCCCCAAGAAGTTTCAGGACATTCTGATGTGTAGTTTCAGAATAAAAGCCCACTAGATATTGAAAATATGAGAGAAATTAGATATGATTTTGGATTCAATTTAAAAAAAAACGCCCTGTTATTCCAGAGTCATTCCACTCCAGGGTCATAGTGCACGACCCCATGAGGTCCCCCAAGAAGTTTCAGGACATTCTGATGTGTAGTTTCAGAATAAAAGCCCACTAGATATTGAAAATATGAGAGAAATTAGATATGATTTTGGATTCAATTTTTAAAAAAACACCCTGTTATTCCAGAGTCATTCCACTGCAGGGTCATAATTCACAACCCCATGAGGTCACACAAGAAGATTCAGGACATTCTGATGTGTACTTTCAGGGTGACCTCATGGGGTGACCTCATGGGGTTGTGAACTTTGACCCTGGAGTTGAATGACTCTGGAATAAGGGCGTTTTTTAAATTGAATTCAAAATCATATCTAACTTCCCATATTTTCAATATCAAGTGGGCTTTTTATTCTGAAACATACACTGTCAGAAGTCCTAAGTTCACGACCTCATGGGGTCGCGAAGTTAGGACCTTCTGAGTGGAGTTTCTGGAATAACAGGGCGTTTTTTTTAGATAATTGAAATCATATCTAATTTGTCTCATATTTTCAAAATTAGATATGATTTTGGATTCAATAAAAAAAAAAACGCCCTGTTATTCCAGAGTCATTCCACTCCAGGGTCATAGTTCACAACCCCATGAGGTCCCCCAAGAAGTTTCAGGACATTCTGATGTGTAGTTTCAAAATAAAAGCCCACTAGATATTGAAAATATGAAAGAAATTAGATATGATTTTGCATTCAATTAAAAAAAAAACGCCCTGTTATTCCAGAGTCATTCCACTCCAGGGTCATAGTTCACGACCCCATGAGGCCACACAAAAAGTTTCAGGACATTCTGATGTGTAGTTTCAGAATAAAAGCCCACTAGATATTGAAAATATGAGAGCAATTAGATATGATTTTGGATTCAATTAAAAAAAAAACGCCCTGTTATTCCAGAGTCATTCCACTCCAGGGTCATAGTTCACGACCCCATGAGGCCACACAAAAAGTTTCAGGACATTCTGATGTGTAGTTTCAGAATAAAAGCCCACTAGATATTGAAAATATGAGAAAAATTAGATATGATTTTGGATTCAATTTTTAAAAAAAACGCCATGTTATTCCAGAGTCATTCCACTCCAGGGTCATAGTTCACAACCCCATGAGGTCCCCCAAGAAGTTTCAGGACATTCTGATGTGTAGTTTCAAAATAAAAGCCCACTAGATATTGAAAATATTAGAGAAATTAGATATGATTTTGGATTCAATTTAAAAAAAAACGCCCTGTTATTCCAGAGTCATTCCACTCCAGGGTCATAGTTCACGACCCCATGAGGTCCCCCAAGAAGTTTCAGGACATTCTGATGTGTAGTTTCAGAATAAAAGCCCACTAGATATTGAAAATATGAGAGAAATTAGATATGATTTTGGATTCAATTTAAAAAAAAACGCCCTGTTATTCCAGAGTCATTCCACTCCAGGGTCATAGTTCACGACCCCATGAGGTCCCCCAAGAAGTTTCAGGACATTCTGATGTGTAGTTTCAGAATAAAAGCCCACTAGATATTGAAAATATGAGAGAAATTAGATATGATTTTGGATTAAATTTTTAAAAAAACACCCTGTTATTCCAGAGTCATTCCACTGCAGGGTCATAATTCACAACCCCATGAGGTCACACAAGAAGATTCAGGACATTCTGATGTGTACTTTCAGGGTGACCTCATGGGGTGACCTCATGGGGTTGTGAACTTTGACCCTGGAGTTGAATGACTCTGGAATAAGAGGGCGTTTTTTTTAAATTGAATTCAAAATCATATCTAATTTCTCTCATATTTTCAATATCAAGTGGGCTTTTATTCTGAAACTACACCTCAGAATGTCCTGAAACTTTGTGTGTGGCCTCATGGGGTCGTGAACTATGACCCTGGAGGAATTTTTCTGGAATAACAGGGCGTTTTTTTTTGAATCCGAAATCATATCTAATTTGTCTCATATTTTCAAAATTAGATATGATTTTGGATTCAATAAAAAAAAAAACGCCCTGTTATTCCAGAGTCATTCCACTCCAGGGTCATAGTTCACAACCCCATGAGGTCCCCCAAGAAGTTTCAGGACATTCTGATGTGTAGTTTCAAAATAAAAGCCCACTAGATATTGAAAATATGAGAGAAATTACATATGATTTTGGATTAAATTTAAAAAAAAAACGCCATTTTATTCCAGAGTCATTCCACTCCAGGGTCATAGTTCACAACCCCATGAGGTCCCCCAAGAAGTTTCAGGACATTCTGATGTGTAGTTTCAAAATAAAAGCCCACTAGATATTGAAAATATGAGAGAAATTAGATATGATTTTGGATTCAATTTAAAAAAAATGCCCTGTTATTCCAGAGTCATTCCACTCCAGGGTCATAGTTCACGACCCCATGAGGTCCCCCAAGAAGTTTCAGGACATTCTGATGTGTAGTTTCAGAATAAAAGCCCACTAGATATTGAAAATATGAGAGAAATTAGATATGATTTTGGATTCAATTTAAAAAAAAACGCCCTGTTATTCCAGAGTCATTCCACTCCAGGGTCATAGTTCACGACCCCATGAGGGCCCCCAAGAAGTTTAAGGACATTCTGATGTGTAGTTTCAGAATAAAAGCCCACTAGATATTGAAAATATGAGAGAAATTAGATATGATTTTGGATTCAATTTAAAAAAAAACGCCCTGTTATTCCAGAGTCATTCCACTCCAGGGTCATAGTTCACAACCCCATGAGGTCACCCAAGTAGTTTCAGGACATTCTGATGTGTAGTTTCAAAATAAAAGCCCACTAGATATTGAAAATATGAGAGAAATTAGATATGATTTTGGATTCAATTTAAAAAAAAACGCCCTGTTATTCCAGAGTCATTCCACTCCAGCGTCATAGTCCACGACCCCTCGAGGCCACACAAAAAGTTTCAGGACATTCTGATGTGTAGTTTCAGAATAAAAGCCCACTAGATATTGAAAATATGAGAGAAATTAGATATGATTTTGAATTCAATTTAAAAAAAAACGCCCTGTTATTCCAGAGTCATTCCACTCCAGGGTCATAGTTCACAACCCCATGAGGTCACCCAAGAAGTTTCAGGACATTCTGATGTGTAGTTTCAAAATAAAAGCCCACTAGATATTGAAAATATGAGAGAAATTAGACATGATTTTGGATTCAATTTAATTAAAAAACGCCCTGTTATTCCAGAGTCATTCCACTCCAGGGTCATAGTTCACGACCCCTCGAGGCCACACAAAAAGTTTCAGGACATTCTGATGTGTAGTTTCAGAATAAAAGCCCACTAGATATTGAAAATATGAGAGAAATTACATATGATTTTGGATTACATTTTTTAAAAAACGCCCTGTTATTCCAGAGTCATTCCACTCCAGGGTCATAGTTCACAACCCCATGAGGTCCCCCAAGAAGTTTCAGGACATTCTGATGTGTAGTTTCAGAATAAAAGCCCACTAGATATTGAAAATATTAGAGAAATTAGATATGATTTTGGGTTCAATTTAAAAAAAAACGCCCTGTTATTCCAGAGTCATTCCACTCCAGGGTCATAGTTCACAACCCCATGAGGCCCCCCAAGAAGTTTCAGGACATTCTGATGTGTAGTTTCAGAATAAAAGCCCACTAGATATTGAAAATATGAGAGAAATTAGATATGATTTTGGATTCAATTTAAAAAAAACACCCCCCTGTTATTCCAGAGTCATTCCACTCCAGGGTCATAGTTCACGACCCTCATGAGGTCCACACCAAAAGTTTCAGGACATTCTGATGTGTAGTTTCAGAATAAAAGCCCACTAGATATTGAAAATATGAGAGAAATTAGATATGATTTTGGATTCAATTTAAAAAAAACGCCCTGTTATTCCAGAGTCATTCCACTCCAGGGTCATAGTTCACAACCCCATGAGGTCCCCCAAGAAGTTTCAGGACATTCTGATGTGTAGTTTCAAAATAAAAGCCCACTAGATATTGAAAATATGAGAGAAATTAGATATGATTTTGGATTCAATTTATAAAAAAACGCCCTGTTATTCCAGAGTCATTCCACTCCAGGGTCATAGTTCACGACCCCATGAGGCCACCACAAAAGTTTCAGGACATTCTGATGTGTAGTTTCAGAATAAAAGCCCACTAGATATTGAAAATATGAGAGAAATTAGATATGATTTTGGATTCAATTTAAAAAAAAAACGCCCTGTTATTCCAGAGTCTTTCCACTCCAGGGTCATAGTTCACAACCCCATGAGGTCCCCCAAAGTTTCAGGACATTCTGTGTCCCCTGTAGTTTCAAAAAAAAAGCCCACTAGATATTGAAAATATGAGAGAAATTAGATATGATTTTGGATTCAATTTAAAAAAAATACGCCCTGTTATTCCAGAGTCATTCCACTCCAGGGTCATAGTTCACGACCCCATGAGGCCACACAAAAAGTTTCAGGACATTCTGATGTGTAGTTTCAGAATAAAAGCCCACTAGATATTGAAAATATGAGAGCAATTAGATATGATTTTGGATTCAATTTTTAAAAAAACGCCCTGTTATTCCAGAGTCATTCCACTCCAGGGTCATAGTTCACGACCCCATGAAGCCACACAACAAGTTTCAGGATATTCTGATGTGTACTTTCAAAATAAAAGCCCACTTGATTTACGAAAATATCAGAGAAATTAGATATGATTTTGGATTCAATTTTAAAAAAAACACCCTGTTATTCCAGAGTCATTCCACTGCAGGGTCATAATTCACAACCCCATGAGGTCACACAAGAAGATTCAGGACATTCTGATGTGTACTTTCAGGGTGACCTCATGGGGTGACCTCATGGGGTTGTGAACTTTGACCCTGGAGTTGAATGACTCTGGAATAACAGGGCGTTTTTTTTAAATTGAATCCAAAATCTTATCTAATTTCTCTCATATTTTCAATATCAAGTGGGCTTTTATTCTGAAACTACACATCAGAATGTCCTGAAACTTGTGTGTGGCCTCATGGGGCGTGAACTATGACCCTGAGTGGAATTTTCTGGAATAACAGGGCGTTTTTTATTGAATCGGAAATCATATCTAATTTGTCTCATATTTTCAAAATTAGATATGATTTTGGATTCAATAAAAAAAAAACGCCCTGTTATTCCAGAGTCATTCCACTGCAGGGTCATAGTTCACAACCCCATGAGGTCCCCCAAGAAGTTTCAGGACATTCTGATGTGTAGTTTCAAAATAAAAGCCCACTAGATATTGAAAATATGAGAGAAATTAGATATGATTTTGGATTCAATTTTTAAAAAAACTCCCTGTTATTCCAGAGTCATTCCACTCCAGGGTCATAGTTCACAACCCCATGAGGTCCCCGAAGAACTTTCAGGACATTCTGATGTGTAGTTTCAAAATAAAAGCACACTTGATATTGAAAATATCAGAGAAATTAGATACGATTTTGGATTCAATTTTTAAAAAAACACCCTGTTATTCCAGAGTCATTCCACTGCAGGGTCATAATTCACAACCCCATGAGGTCACACAAGAAGATTCAGGACATTCTGATGTGTACTTTCAGGGTGACCTCATGGGGTGACCTCATGGGGTTGTGAACTTTGACCCTGGAGTTGAATGACTCTGGAATAACAGGGCGTTTTAAAATTGAATCCAAAATCATATCTAATTTCTCTCATATTTTCAATATCAAGTGGGCTTTATTCTGAAACTACACATCGAATGTCCTGAAACTTTGTGTGGCCTCATGGGGTCGTGAACTATGACCTTGGAGTGGAATTTTCTGGAATAACAGGGCGTTTTTTTAATTGAATCCGAAATCATATCTAATTTGTCTCATATTTTCAAAAATTAGATATGATTTTGGATTCAATAAAAAAAAAACGACCTGTTATTCCAGAGTCATTCCACTCCAGGGTCATAGTTCACAACCCCATGAGGTTCCCCAAGAAGTTTCAGGACATTCTGTTGTTTAGTTTCAAAATAAAAGCCCACTAGATATTGAAAATATGAGAGAAATTAGATATGATTTTGGATTCAATTAAAAAAAAAACGACTGTTATTCCAGAGTTATTCCACTCCAGGGTCATAGTTCACGACCCCATGAGGCCACACAAAAAGTTTCAGGACATTCTGATGTGTAGTTTCAGAATAAAAGCCCACTAGATATTGAAAATATGAGAGCAATTAGATATGATTTTGGATTCAATTTTTAAAAAAACGCCCTGTTATTCCAGAGTCATTCCACTCCAGGGTCATAGTTCACGACCACATGAAGCCACACAACAAGTTTCAGGATATACTGATGTGTACTTTCAAAATAAAAGCCCACTTGATTTAAGAAAATATCAGAGAAATTAGATATGATTTTGGATTCAATTTTTAAAAAAACGCCCTGTTATTCCAGAGTCATTCCACTGCAGGGTCATAATTCACAACCCCATGAGGTCACACAAGAAGATTCAGGACATTCTGATGTGTACTTTCAGGGTGACCTCATGGGGTGACCTCATGGGGTTGTGAACTTTGACCCTGGAGTTGAATGACTCTGGAATAAAACAGGGCGTTTTTTATTGAATCCAAAATCATATCTAATTCGTCTCATATTTTCAAAATTAGATATGATTTTGGATTCAATTAAAAAAAAAAACGCCCTGTTATTCCAGAGTCATTCCACTCCAGGGTCATAGTTCACAACCCCATGAGGTCCCCCAAGAAGTTTCAGGACATTCTGATGTGTAGTTTCAAAATAAAAGCCCACTAGATATTGAAAATATGAGAGAAATTAGATATGATTTTGGATTCAATATTTTAAAAAAAACGCCCTGTTATTCCAGAGTCATTCCACTCCAGGGTCATAGTTCACGACCCCATGAGGCCACCCAAACAGTTTCAGGACATTCTGATGTGTAGTTTCAGAATAAAAGCCCACTAGATATTGAAAATATGAGAGAAATTAGATATGATTTTGGATTCAATTTAAAAAAAAACGCCCTGTTATTCCAGAGTCATTCCACTCCAGGGTCATAGTTCACAACCCCATGAGGTCACCCAAGAATTTTCAGGACATTCTGATGTGTAGTTTCAAAATAAAAGCCCACTAGATATTGAAAATATCAGAGAAATTAGATATGATTTTGGATTCAATTTAAAAAAAAACGCCCTGTTATTCCAGAGTCATTCCACTCCAGGGTCATAGTTCACAACCCCATGAGGTCACCCAAGAATTTTCAGGACATTCTGATGTGTAGTTTCAAAATAAAAGCCCACTAGATATTGAAAATATGAGAGAAATTAGATATGATTTTGGATTCAATTTAAAAAAAAACGCCCTGTTATTCCAGAGTCATTCCACTCCAGGGTCATAGTTCACAACCCGATGAGGTCCCCCAAGAACTTTCAGGACATTCTGATGTGTAGTTTCAAAATAAAAGCCCACTAGATATTGAAAATATGAGAGAAATTAGTTATGATTTTGGATTCAATAAAAAAAAAAACGCCCTGTTATTCCAGAGTCATTCCACTCCAGGGTCATAGTTCACAACCCCATGAGGTCCCCCAAGAAGTTTCAGGACATTCTGATGTTTAGTTTCAAAATAAAAGCCCTCTAGATATTGAAAATATGAGAGATATTAGATATGATTTTGGATTCAAAAAAAAAAAAAACGCCCTGTTATTCCAGAGTCATTCCACTCCAGGGTCATAGTTCACAACCCCATGAGGTCCCCCAAGAAGTTTCAGGACATTCTGATGTGTAGTTTCAAAATAAAAGCCCACTTGATATTGAAAATATCAGAGAAATTGGATATGATTTTGGATTAAATTTTTAAAAAAACACCCTGTTATTCCAGAGTCATTCCACTGCAGGGTCATAATTCACAACCCCATGAGGTCCCCCAAGAAGTTTCAGGACATTCTGATGTGTAGTTTCAAAATAAAAGCCCACTTGATATTGAAAATATGAGAGAAATTAGATATGATTTTGGATTCAATATTTTAAAAAAACGCCCTGTTATTCCAGAGTCATTCCACTCCAGGGTCCTAGTTCTCGACCCCATGAGGCCACACAAACAGTTTCAGGACATTCTGATGTGTAGTTTCAGAATAAAAGCCCACTAGATATTGAAAATATGAGAGAAATTAGATATGATTTTGGATTCAATTTAAAAAAAAACGCCCTGTTATTCCAGAGTCATTCCACTCCAGGGTCATAGTTCACAACCCCATGAGGTCACCCAAGAATTTTCAGGACATTCTGATGTGTAGTTTCAAAATAAAAGCCCACTAGATATTGAAAATATGAGAGAATTTAGATATGATTTTGGATTCAATTTAAAACAAAAACGCCCTGTTATTCCAGAGTCATTCCACTCCAGGGTCATAGTTCACAACCCCATGAGGTCCCCGAAGAACTTTCAGGACATTCTGATGTGTAGTTTCAAAATAAAAGCCCACTTGATATTGAAAATATCAGAGAAATTAGATACGATTTTGGATTAAATTTTTAAAAAAACACCCTGTTATTCCAGAGTCATTCCACTGCAGGGTCATAATTCACAACCCCATGAGGTCACACAAGAAGATTCAGGACATTCTGATGTGTACTTTCAGGGTGACCTCATGGGGTGACCTCATGGGGTTGTGAACTTTGACCCTGGAGTTGAATGACTCTGGAATAACAGGGCGTTTTTTTTAAATTGAATCCAAAATCATATCTAATTTCTCTCATATTTTCAATATCAAGTGGGCTTTTATTCTGAAACTACACATCAGAATGTCCTGAAACTGTTTGTGTGGCCTCATGGGGTCGTGAACTATGACCCTGGAGTGGAATTTTTCTGGAATAACAGGGCGTTTTTTTTTTAATTGAATCCGAAATCATATGTAATTTGTCTCATATTTTCAAAATTAGATATGATTTTGGATTCAATTAAAAAAAAAACGCCCTGTTATTCCAGAGTCATTCCACTCCAGGGTCATAGTTCACAACCCCATGAGATCCCCCAAGAATTTTCAGGACATTCTGATGTGTAGTTTCAAAATAAAAGCCCACTAGATATTGAAAATATGAGAGAAATTAGATATGATTTTGGATTCAATTTTTAAAAAAACGCCCTGTTATTCCAGAGTCATTCCACTCCAGCGTCATAGTCCACGACCCCTCGAGGCCACACAAACAGTTTCAGGACATTCTGATGTGTAGTTTCAAAATTAAAGCGCACTAGATATTGAAAATATGAGAGAAATTACATATGGTTTTGGATTAAATTTTTTAAAAAACGCCCTGTTATTCCAGAGTCATTCCACTCCAGGGTCATAGTTCACGACCCCATGAGGTCACACAAACAGTTTCAGGACATTCTGATGTGTAGTTTCAGAATAAAAGCCCACTAGATATTGAAAATATGAGAGAAATTAGATATGATTTTGGATTCAATTTAAAAAAAAAAAACCCTGTTATTCCAGAGTCATTCCACTCCAGGGTAATAGTTCACAACCTCATGAGGTCCCCCAAGAACTTTCAGGACATTCTGATGTGTAGTTTCAAAATAAAAGCCCACTAGATATTGAAAATATGAGAGAAATTAGATATGATTTTGGATTCAATTTAAAAAAAACTTCCTGTTATTCCAGAGTCATTCCACTCCAGCGTCATAGTCCACGACCCCTCGAGGCCACACAAAAAGTTTCAGGACATTCTGATGTGTAGTTTCAGAATAAAAGCCCACTAGATATTGAAAATATGAGAGAAATTAGATATGATTTTGGATTCAATTTAAAAAAAAACGCCCTGTTATTCCAGAGTCATTCCACTCCAGGGTCATAGTTCACAACCCCATGAGGTCACCCAAGAATTTTCAGGACATTCTGATGTGTAGTTTCAAAATAAAAGCCCACTAGATATTGAAAATATGAGAGAAATTAGATATGATTTTGGATTCAATTTAAAAAAAAACGCCCTGTTATTCCAGAGTCATTCCACTCCAGGGTCATAGTTCACAACCCCATGAGGTCCCCCAAGAACTTTCAGGACATTCTGATGTGTAGTTTCAAAATAAAAGCCCACTAGATATTGAAAATATGAGAGAAATTAGATATGATTTTGGATTCAATAAAAAAAAAAACGCCCTTTTATTCCAGAGTCATTCCACTCCAGCGTCATAGTCCACGACCCCTCGAGGCCACACAAAAAGTTTCAGGACATTCTGATGTGTAGTTTCAGAATAAAAGCCCACTAGATATTGAAAATATCAGAGAAATTAGATATGATTTTGGATTCAATTTTAAAAAAAACGCCCTGTTATTCCAGAGTCATTCCACTCCAGGGTCATAGTTCACAACCCCATGAGGTCCCCCAAGAAGTTTCAGGACATTCTGATGTGTAGTTTCAAAATAAAAGCCCACTTGATATTGAAAATATCAGAGAAATTAGATATGATTTTGGATTAAATTTTTAAAAAAACACCCTGTTATTCCAGAGTCATTCCACTGCAGGGTCATAATTAACAACGCCATGAGGTCACACAAGAAGATTCAGGACATTCTGATGTGTACTTTCAGGGCGACCTCATGGGGTGACCTCATGGGGTTGTGAACTTTGACCCTGGAGTTGAATGACTTCTGGAAGTAACAGGGGGGTTAAATTTGAATTCCAAAATCATATCTAATTTGTCTCATATTTTCAAAATTAGATATGATTTTGGATTCAATTAAAAAAAAAACGCCCTGTTATTCCAGAGTCATTCCACTCCAGGGTCATAGTTAACAACCCCATGAGGTCCCCCAAGAAGTTTCAGGACATTCTGATGTGTAGTTTCAAAATAAAAGCCCATTAGATATTGAAAATATGAGAGAAATTAGATATGATTTTGGATTCAATTTTTTAAAAAAACTCCCAGTTATTCCAGAGTCATTCCACTCCAGCGTCATAGTCCACGACCCCTCGAGGCCACACAAACAGTTTCAGGACATTCTGATGTGTAGTTTCAAAATTAAAGCGCACTAGATATTGAAAATATGCGAGAAATTACATATGATTTTGGATTACATTTTTTAAAAAACGCTCTGTTATTCCAGAGTCATTCCACTCCAGGGTCATAGTTCACAACCCCATGAGGTCCCCCAAGAACTTTCAGGACATTCTGATGTGTAGTTTCAAAATAAAAGCCCACTAGATATTGAAAATATGAGAGAAATTAGATATGATTTTGGATTCAATTTAAAACAAAAACGCCCTTTTATTCCAGAGTCATTCCACTCCAGGGTCATAGTTCACAACCCCATGAGGTCCCCGAAGAACTTTCAGGACATTCTGATGTGTAGTTTCAAAATAAAAGCCCACTTGATATTGAAAATATCAGAGAAATTAGATACGATTTTGGATTAAATTTTTAAAAAAACTCCCTGTTATTCCAGAGTCATTCCACTGCAGGGTCATAATTCACAACCCCATGAGGTCACACAAGAAGATTCAGGACATTCTGATGTGTACTTTCAGGGTGACCTCATGGGGTGACCTCATGGGGTTGTGAACTTTGACCCTGGAGTTGAATGACTCTGGAATAACAGGGCGTTTTTTTTAAATTGAATCCAAAATCATATCTAATTTCTCTCATATTTTCAATATCAAGTGGGCTTTTATTCTGAAACTACACATCAGAATGTCCTGAAACTTTGTGTTTGGCCTCATGGGGTCGTGAACTATGACCCTGGAGTGGAATTTTCTGGAATAACAGGGCGTTTTTTTTAATTGAATCCGAAATCATATCTAATTTGTCTCATATTTTCAAAATTAGATATGATTTTGGATTCAATTAAAAAAAAAACGCCCTGTTATTCCAGAGTCATTCCACTCCAGGGTCATAGTTCATGACCCCAAGAGGCCACCCAAAAAGTTTCAGGAAATTCTGATGTGCAGTTTCAGAATAAAAGCCCACTAGATATTGAAAATATGAGAGCAATTAGATATGATTTTGGATTCAATTTTTAAAAAAAAACGCCCTGTTATTCCAGAGTCATTCCACTCCAGGGTCATAGTTCACGACCCCATGAAGCCACACAAACATTTTCAGGATATTTTGATGTGTACTTTCAAAATAAAAGCCCACTTGATATTGAAAATATCAGAGAAATTAGATATGATTTTGGATTAATTTTTTTAAAAAACACCTTCTTATTCCAGAGTCATTCCACTGCAGGGTCATAATTCACAACCCCATGAGGTCACACAAGAAGATTCAGGACATTCTGATATGTACTTTCAGGGTGACCTCATGGGGTGACCTCATGGGGTTGTGAACTTTGACCCTGGAGTTGAATGACTCTGGAATAACAGGGCGTTTTTTTAAAGAATCCAAAATCATATCTAATTTCTCTCATATTTTCAATATCAAATTGGGCTTTTATTCTGAAACTACACATCAGAATGTCCTGAAACTTGTGTGGCCTCATGGGAGTTCGTGAACTATGACCCTGGGTCAGTTCCAACCCGAGCCCCGAACTTTCTGGAATAACAGGGCGTTTTTTTAATTGAATCCAGAAATCATATCTAATTTGTCTCATATTTTCAAAATTAGATATGATTTTGGATTCAATTTTAAAAAAAAAACCCTGTTATTCCAGAGTCATTCCACTCCAGCGTCATAGTCCACGACCCCTCGAGGCCACACAAACAGTTTCAGGACATTCTGATGTGTAGTTTCAAAATTAAAGCGCACTAGATATTGAAAATATGAGAGAAATTACGTATGATTTTGGATTAAATTTTTTAAAAAACGCCCTGTTATTCCAGAGTCATTCCACTCCAGGGTCATAGTTCACGACCCCATGAGGCAACACAAACAGTTTCAGGACATTCTGATGTGTAGTTTCAGAATAAAAGCCCACTAGATATTGAAAATATGAGAGAAATTAGATATGATTTTGGATTCAATTTAAAAAAAAACGCCCTGTTATTCCAGAGTCATTCCACTCCAGGGTCATAGTTCACAACCTCTTGAGGTCCCCCAAGAACTTTCAGGACATTCTGATGTGTAGTTTCAAAATAAAAGCCCACTAGATATTGAAAATATGAGAGAAATTAGATATGATTTTGGATTCAATAAAAAAAAAAACGCCCTGTTTTTCCAGAGTCATTCCACTCCAGCGTCATAGTCCACGACCCCTCGAGGCCACACAAAAAGTTTCAGGACATTCTGATGTGTAGTTTCAGAATAAAAGCCCACTAGATATTGAAAATATCAGAGAAATTAGATATGATTTTGGATTCAATTTAAAAAAAAACGCCCTGTTATTCCAGAGTCATTCCACTCCAGGGTCATAGTTCACAACCCCATGAGGTCCCCCAAGAAGTTTCAGGACATTCTGATGTGTAGTTTCAAAATAAAAGCCCACTTGATATTGAAAATATCAGAGAAATTAGATATGATTTTGGATTCAAATTTTTAAAAAAAACACCCTGTTATTCCAGAGTCATTCCACTGCAGGGTCATAATTCACAACCCCATGAGGTCCCCACAAAAAGTTTCAGGACATTCTGATGTGTAGTTTCAAAATAAAAGCCCACTTGATATTGAAAATATGAGAGAAATTAGATATGATTTTGGATTCAATTTTTTAAAAACACCCTGTTATTCCAGAGTCATTCCACTCCAGGGTCCTAGTTCACGACCCCATGAGGCCACACAAACAGTTTCAGGACATTCTGATGTGTAGTTTCAGAATAAAAGCCCACTAGATATTGAAAATATAACATAATATGGTTTTGGATTCAATTTTTAAAAAACGCCCTGTTATTCCAGAGTCATTCCACTCCAGGGTCATAGTTCACGACCCCATGAGGTCACACAAACAGTTTCAGGACATTCTGATGTGTAGTTTCAGAATAAAAGCCCACTAGATATTGAAAATATGAGAGAAATTAGATATGATTTTGGATTCAATTTAAAAAAAAAAAGCCCTGTTATTCCAGAGTCATTCCACTCCAGGGTCATAGTTCACAACCCCATGAGGTCCCCCAAGAACTTTCAGGACATTCTGATGTGTAGTTTCAAAATAAAAGCCCACTAGATATTGAAAATATGAGAGAAATTAGATATGATTTTGGATTCAATTTTAAAAAAAACACTTCCTGTTATTCCAGAGTCATTCCACTCCAGGGTCATAGTCCACAACCCCTTGAGGCCACAAAAAGTTTCAGGACATTCTGATGTGTAGTTTCAGAATAAAAGCCCACTAGATATTGAAAATATGAGAGAAATTAGATATGATTTTGGATTCAATTTAAAAAAAAACGCCCTGTTATTCCAGAGTCATTCCACTCCAGGGTCATAGTTCACAACCCCATGAGGTCACCCAAGAATTTTCAGGACATTCTGATGTGTAGTTTCAGGGTGACCTCATGGGGTTGAAATCATGGGGATTGTGACTTTGAGCCCTGGAGTTGCACCTCCTGGAATACCACGGCCCCTTCGAACATTCTGATGTGTAGAATCAATCTAATCGCACTTGTCTCATATTTTCAAAATTAGATATGATTTTGGATTCAATTAAAAAAAAAACGCCCTGTTATTCCAGAGTCATTCCACTCCAGGGTCATAGTTCACAACCCCATGAGGTCCCCCAAGAAGTTTCAGGACATTCTGATGTGTAGTTTCAAAATAAAAGCCCACTAGATATTGAAAATATGAGAGAAATTAGATATGATTTTGGATTCAATTTTTAAAAAAAAACGCCCTGTTATTCCAGAGTCATTCCACTCCAGCGTCATAGTCCACGACCCCTCGAGGCCACACAAAAAGTTTCAGGACATTCTGATGTGTAGTTTCAGAATAAAAGCCCACTAGATATTGAAAATATCAGAGAAATTAGATATGATTTTGGATTCAATTTAAAAAAAAACGCCCTGTTATTCCAGAGTCATTCCACTCCAGGGTCATAGTTCACAACCCCATGAGGTCCCCCAAGAAGTTTCAGGACATTCTGATGTGTAGTTTCAAAATAAAAGCCCACTTGATATTGAAAATATCAGAGAAATTAGATATGATTTTGGATTAAATTTTTAAAAAAACACCCTGTTATTCCAGAGTCATTCCACTGCAGGGTCATAATTCACAACCCCATGAGGTCACACAAGAAGATTCAGGACATTCTGATGTGTACTTTCAGGGTGACCTCATGGGGTGTCCTCATGGGGTTGTGAACTTTGACCCTGGAGTTGAATGACTCTGGAATAACGGCGTTTTTTTTAAATTGAATCCAAAATCATATCTAATTTGTCTCATATTTTCAAAATTAGATATGATTTTGGATTCAATTAAAAAAAAAACGCCCTGTTATTCCAGAGTCATTCCACTCCAGGGTCATAGTTAACAACCCCATGAGGTCCCCCAAGAAGTTTCAGGACATTCTGATGTGTAGTTTCAAAATAAAAGCCCATTAGATATTGAAAATATTAGAGAAATTAGATATGATTTTGGATTCAATTTTTTAAAAAAACGCCCTGTTATTCCAGAGTCATTCCACTCCAGCGTCATAGTCCACGACCCCTCGAGGCCACACAAACAGTTTCAGGACATTCTGATGTGTAGTTTCAAAATTAAAGCGCACTAGATATTGAAAATATGAGAGAAATTACATATGATTTTGGATTAAATTTTTTAAAAAACGCTCTGTTATTCCAGAGTCATTCCACTCCAGGGTCATAGTTCACGACCCCATGAGGCCACACAAACAGTTTCAGGACATTCTGATGTGTAGTTTCAGAATAAAAGCCCACTAGATATTGAAAATATGAGAGAAATTAGATATGATTTTGGATTCAATTTAAAAAAAAACGCCCTGTTATTCCAGAGTCATTCAACTCCAGGGTCATAGTTCACAACCCCATGAGGTCCCCCAAGAACTTTCAGGACATTCTGATGTGTAGTTTCAAAATAAAAGCCCACTAGATATTGAAAATATGAGAGAAATTAGATATGATTTTGGATTCAATTTAAAACAAAAACGCCCTTTTATTCCAGAGTCATTCCACTCCAGGGTCATAGTTCACAACCCCATGAGGTCCCCGAAGAACTTTCAGGACATTCTGATGTGTAGTTTCAAAATAAAAGCCCACTTGATATTGAAAATATCAGAGAAATTAGATACGATTTTGGATTCAATTTTTAAAAAAACTCCCTGTTATTCCAGAGTCATTCCACTGCAGGGTCATAATTCACAACCCCATGAGGTCACACAAGAAGATTCAGGACATTCTGATGTGTACTTTCAGGGTGACCTCATGGGGTGACCTCATGGGGTTGTGAACTTTGACCCTGGAGTTGATGACTCTGGAATAACAGGGCGTTTTTTAAAATTGAATCCAAAATCATATCTAATTTCTCTCATATTTTCAATATCAAGTGGGCTTTTATTCTGAAACTACACATCAGAATGTCCTGAAACTTTGTGTTTGGCCTCATGGGGTCGTGAACTATGACCCTGAGTGGAATTTTCTGGAATAACAGGGCGTTTTTTTTTTTGAATCGAAATCATATCTAATTTGTCTCATATTTTCAAAATTAGATATGATTTTGGATTCAATTAAAAAAAAAACGCCCTGTTATTCCAGAGTCATTCCACTCCAGGGTCATAGTTCATGACCCCAAGAGGCCACACAAAAAGTTTCAGGAAATTCTGATGTGTAGTTTCAGAATAAAAGCCCACTAGATATTGAAAATATGAGAGCAATTAGATATGATTTTGGATTCAATTTTTAAAAAAAACGCCCTGTTATTCCAGAGTCATTCCACTCCAGGGTCATAGTTCACGACCCCATGAAGCCACACAAACATTTTCAGGATATTTTGATGTGTACTTTCAAAATAAAAGCCCACTTGATATTGAAAATATCAGAGAAATTAGATATGATTTTGGATTAATTTTTTTTAAAAACACCTTCTTATTCCAGAGTCATTCCACTGCAGGGTCATAATTCACAACCCCATGAGGTCACACAAGAAGATTCAGGACATTCTGATATGTACTTTCAGGGTGACCTCATGGGGTGACCTCATGGGGTTGTGAACTTTGACCCTGGAGTTGAATGACTCTGGAATAACAGGGCGTTTTTTTTAAATTGAATCCAAAATCATATCTAATTTCTCTCATATTTTCAATATCAAGTGGGCTTTTATTCTGAAACTACACATCAGAATGTCCTGAAACTTTGTGTGTGGCCTCATGGGGTCGTGAACTATGACCCTGGAGTGGAATTTCTGGAATAACAGGGCGTTTTTTTAATTGAATCCGAAATCATATCTAATTTGTCTCATATTTTCAAAATTAGATATGATTTTGGATTCAATTTTTTAAAAAAAAACCCTGTTATTCCAGAGTCATTCCACTCCAGCGTCATAGTCCACGACCACTCGAGGCCACACAAACAGTTTCAGGACATTCTGATGTGTAGTTTCAAAATTAAAGCGCACTAGATATTGAAAATATGAGAGAAATTACGTATGATTTTGGATTAAATTTTTTAAAAAACGCCCTGTTATTCCAGAGTCATTCCACTCCAGGGTCATAGTTCACGACCCCATGAGGCAACACAAACAGTTTCAGGACATTCTGATGTGTAGTTTCAGAATAAAAGCCCACTAGATATTGAAAATATGAGAGAAATTAGATATGATTTTGGATTCAATTTAAAAAAAAACGCCCTGTTATTCCAGAGTCATTCCACTCCAGGGTCATAGTTCACAACCTCTTGAGGTCCCCCAAGAACTTTCAGGACATTCTGATGTGTAGTTTCAAAATAAAAGCCCACTAGATATTGAAAATATGAGAGAAATTAGATATGATTTTGGATTCAATAAAAAAAAACGCCCTGTTTTTCCAGAGTCATTCCACTCCAGCGTCATAGTCCACGACCCCTCGAGGCCACACAAAAAGTTTCAGGACATTCTGATGTGTAGTTTCAGAATAAAAGCCCACTAGATATTGAAAATATCAGAGAAATTAGATATGATTTTGGATTCAATTTAAAAAAAAACGCCCTGTTATTCCAGAGTCATTCCACTCCAGGGTCATAGTTCACAACCCCATGAGGTCCCCCAAGAAGTTTCAGGACATTCTGATGTGTAGTTTCAAAATAAAAGCCCACTTGATATTGAAAATATCAGAGAAATTAGATATGATTTTGGATTCAATTTTTAAAAAAACACCCTGTTATTCCAGAGTCATTCCACTGCAGGGTCATAATTCACAACCCCATGAGGTCACACAAGAAGATTCAGGACATTCTGATGTGTACTTTCAGGGTGACCTCATGGGGTGACCTCATGGGGTTGTGAACTTTGACCCTGGAGTTGAATGACTGTTTTCGAGTCAACAGGGCGTTTTTCACAACTCTTAGGTGAATTCAGAAATCATATCTAATTTGTCTCATATTTTCAAAATTAGATATGATTTTGGATTCGATTAAAAAAAAAACGCCCTGTTATTCCAGAGTCATTCCACTCCAGGGTCATAGTTCACGACCCCATGAGGCCACATAAAAGTTTCAGGACATTCTGATGTGTAGTTTCAGAATAAAAGCCCACTAGATATTGAAAATATGAGAGCAATAAGATATGATTTTGGATTCAATTTTTAAAAAAAACGCCCTGTTATTCCAGAGTCATTCCACTCCAGGGTCATAGTTCACGACCCCATGAAGCCACACAAAAAGTTTCAGGATATTTTGACGTGTACTTTCAAAATAAAAGCCCACTTGATATTGAAAATATCAGAGAAATTAGATATGATTTTGGATTAATTTTTTTAAAAAACACCTTGTTATTCCAGAGTCATTCCACTGCAGGGTCATAATTCACAACCCCATGAGGTCACACAAGAAGATTCAGGACATTCTGATATGTACTTTCAGGGTGACCTCATGGGGTGACCTCATGGGGTTGTGAACTTTGACCCTGGAGTTGAATGACTCTGGAATAACAGGGCGTTTTTTAAATTGAATCCAAAATCATATCTAATTTCTCTCATATTTTCAATATCAAGGTGCTTTATTCTGAAACTACACATCAGAATGTCCTGAAACTTTGTGTGTGGCCTCATGGGTGTGGCTAACCCCTGGAGTGATTTTCTGGAATAACAGGGCGTTTTTTTTAATTGAATCCGAAATCATATCTAATTTGTCTCATATTTTCAAAATTAGATATGATTTTGGATTCAATTTTTAAAAAAAAACCCTGTTATTCCAGAGTCATTCCACTCCAGCGTCATAGTCCACGACCCCTCGAGGCCACACAAACAGTTTCAGGACATTCTGATATGTAGTTTCAAAATTAAAGCGCACTAGATATTGAAAATATGAGAGAAATTACGTATGATTTTGGATTAAATTTTTTAAAAAACGCCCTGTTATTCCAGAGTCATTCCACTCCAGGGTCATAGTTCACGACCCCATGAGGCAACACAAACAGTTTCAGGACATTCTGATGTGTAGTTTCAGAATAAAAGCCCACTAGATATTGAAAATATGAGAGAAATTAGATATGATTTTGGATTCAATTTAAAAAAAAACGCCCTGTTATTCCAGAGTCATTCCACTCCAGGGTCATAGTTCACAACCTCATGAGGTCCCCCAAGAACTTTCAGGACATTCTGATGTGTAGTTTCAAAATAAAAGCCCACTAGATATTGAAAATATGAGAGAAATTAGATATGATTTTGGATTCAATTTTAAAAAAAACGCCCTGTTATTCCAGAGTCATTCCACTCCAGCGTCATAGTCCACGACCCCCCGAGGCCACACAAAAAGTTTCAGGACATTCTGATGTGTAGTTTCAGAATAAAAGCCCACTAGATATTGAAAATATGAGAGAAATTAGATATGATTTTGGATTCAATTTAAAAAAAAACGCCCTGTTATTCCAGAGTCATTCCACTCCAGGGTCATAGTTCACAACCCCATGAGGTCACCCAATAATTTTCAGGACATTCTGATGTGTAGTTTCAAAATAAAAGCCCACTAGATATTGAAAATATGAGAGAAATTAGATATGATTTTGGATTCAATTAAAAAAAAAACGCCCTGTTATTCCAGAGTCATTCCACTCCAGGGTCATAGTTCACAACCCCATGAGGTCCCCCAAGAACTTTCAGGACATTCTGATGTGTAGTTTCAAAATAAAAGCCCACTAGATATTGAAAATATGAGAGAAATTAGATATGATTTTGGATTCAATTTAAAAAAAAACGCCCTGTTATTCCAGAGTCATTCCACTCCAGGGTCATAGTTCACAACCCCATGAGGTCCCCGAAGAACTTTCAGGACATTCTGATGTGTAGTTTCAAAATAAAAGCCCACTTGATATTGAAAATATCAGAGAAATTAGATATGATTTTGGATTCAATTTTTAAAAAAACACCCTGTTATTCCAGAGTCATTCCACTGCAGGGTCATAATTCACAACCCCATGAGGTCACACAAGAAGATTCAGGACATTCTGATGTGTACTTTCAGGGTGACCTCATGGGGTGACCTCATGGGGTTGTGAACTTTGACCCTGGAGTTGAATGACTCTGGAATAACAGGGCGTTTTTTTTAAATTGAATCCAAAATCATATGTAATGTAATGTAATGTGCTTTATTTATACAGCCCTTTACAACAGTCCTTTCGGTGTACCAAAGTGCTTTACAAGAGAGAATAAATAAAAACAATTTAAAAAACAAAAATTAAAAATACATCAAAATCAAATAAGATAAAATACAACAAGATAAAATCAAATAAGATAAAATCAAATAAGATCAAATCAAATAAGATCAAATCAAATAAGATAAAATCAAATAAAATCAAATAAGATCAAAATGTCATCATACTACTGTGTATTAAAAGCCATCCTGAACAAATACGTTTTTAGCTTGGATTTAAAGAGGCCCAGGTCAGAGATAAGACGCATATCCGTGGGGAGCTTATTCCAGAGCCTGGGGGCAGCAACAGAGAAAGCTCGGTCACCCCAGCACTTGTATCTTGACCTGGGCACTTCCAGCAACAGTTGATCGGTGGACCTCAGGGCTCGACCAGGATTTCAGATGGTTAAAAGCTCAAATAAATATGGTGGGGCGAGGCCGTTAAGAGCTTTAAAAACAAAAAATAAAAGTTTAAAATCAATTCTAAAAAGGACAGGAATCCAATGAAGGGAGTTAAGAACTGGTGTGATGTGCTGCCGTCTGTTAGTGTTAGTTAAAAGACGGGCAGCAGCATTTTGCACCAGTTGCAAGCGACTTAGCGACTTTTTAGAGACGCCAACATAAAGTGCATTGCAGTAGTCCAGCCTTGAACTTATAAGAGCGTGGATGGCTCTCTCGAGGTCACAACGGCTTAAAAACATTTTGACTTTTGCCAGAAGACGTAGCTGGAAAAAGCTTGTTCTTACAACATTTGCAATTTCTTTGTCAAACCTAAAGTAGCTGTCTAATGTAACTCCCAGATTTTTGACAGTTGGAGACATTTTTGAGGACAAGATGCCCAAGTCAGCCGTCACAGTATCCCCAAACATAATACATTCGGTTTTTTTCTCATTTAAATTAAGAAAATTTTGGGCCAACCAATGCTTAATGTCGACAATACAATCCAACAAACATTGTACACTGTTATTGTTTGGCCTCACTGGCAGGTATATTTGCAAATCATCTGCATAGCAATGAAAAGAAAGGTTGTGCCTGGCTATAATTGACCCCAGCGGTAACATGTACAATGAAAAAAGGATAGGGCCAAGAATAGATCCTTGTGGGACTCCACAGGAGAGAGGAGCAGTGGAGGAGGACAGGCCACCAACCATGACAGAGAAAGTTCTACTGGACAAATAAGATGAAAACCACTTCAGTGCAGTGCCACGGATGCCAACATAATTACTTAGCCGTGACAGGAGGACTGAATGGTCCACCGTGTCAAAGGCTGCTGTGAGGTCAAGCAGCACTAAGACAACTGGGCACTTGGCATCCACGGACAGAGCAATATCATTGTGCACCTTTAATAGTGCAGACTCGGTGCTGTGACGAGACCTAAAGCCAGATTGGAATTTCTCAAGGATAGAGTTATCTTCAAGAAAGGACTGTAATTGTATAAAAACAACTTTTTCTAAAACCTTGGAAAGAAAGGGCAGATTAGAAACAGGTCTAAAATTTGATAACACAGAGGGGTCGAGATTAGGCTTTTTAAGAAGGGGCCTGACCACAGCATGTTTAAAAGCAGCTGGAACAGTTCCTAATCCAAGGCAAGAGTTAATAAAAACCATGAGACTGGGCCCCACAGCATTAAAAACCATTTTCATCACTTTGGCAGGGACAATATCAAATGGGCACTTTGTAGGTTTAAGAGAGTTCACTACATCACCGAGAGAAGAGAGAGAGACCAACTCAAACCGATCAAACACAGCAGATTGATCTGAGGCAACAAGCAGATCCTTATTAGTACTTGTAACAACAGTCTCACTTATGACGTTTCTAACAGAGTCAACTTTGTCAATGAAATAATGAAGGAAATTCTCACAAGTGGCTATTGAAACGTCAGTGACAGCAGAAATGCATGGGTTAACAACAGCGTTAATTGTTTCAAATAACACCTTGGCACAATGACTGCTGCTGGCAATAATATTGGAGAGATACTGAGATTTCGCTTCGCATACAGCTCTCTGATAATCGTTAAGGCAGTCCCTTAACATTTCTAGAGACACATGTAACTTGTCCTTCTTCAAACGGCGTTCTGCTTTCCTACAACGTTGCCTACTGGCGCGGGTGGTGTCATTCAAACAGGGGTCGGTTCTTGGTTTCACAGATTTTTGCCTAAAAGGGGCAATAGAGTCCAGAATCCCAGCACAGGTGGAGTGGAAGGAGGAGAGGAAACTATCAGGACACAGAGGAGAAGCCAGGCCATTCAGGGCAAAAAACTGTGAGTCCTTAAAAGCAACAGAAAATTGATCAGCTGTGGAAGGAGTGATGATACGCCGCTTGATGGATGGAGCAAGAGGTTTACAGACTGGTTGAGGGGCTATCAGTTCAAAAATAATGGAGAAATGATCCGAGATTGCAGTCTCAGAAATCTCTTCAACAGAAACAGAGAGCCCGAAAGAAATAATAAGGTCCAGTGTGTGGCCAAGATGGTGTGTTGGTTTATCCACAGATTGAATTAAATTAAAAGTTGTCAACAGGCTTTTGAAGTCTGTGGCGAGTTGGTCGGAGGGGCAACAAACGTGAACGTTAAAATCCCCACAGATAAGGAGCTTGTCATATTTTGTTAGAATATCAGCCAAAAGCTCAGAAAACTCATGAATGAAGTCCTTATTATACTTTGGAGGACGATAAACAATTGCACACAACACAGGACATTCAAACTCCACCACAAACAATTGCAGTTCAAATGAGGCGTATTTACCTGCGGGGAGAAGCCGACATTTAAAACTGTCACTGAACACAGCAGCAAGTCCCCCCCCTCGCCCCGACATTCGCGGGGAGCTGAAGAACGCACAGCTGGGTGGGAGGAGCTCAGAAAACGCGCTGTTATCACCTGGCTTCAGCCAAGTTTCAGTCAACAGTAAAAAATCCAAGGAATGTGAAATAAAAAAGTCGTTAAGGATAAAAGTCTTATTTACAACGGATCTAGTGTTGAAGAGAGCCATGCGAACTGGACGCCGATCCGTCTCTTGGGAGGCCCGGTTAACGATACGGAGATTATCCAATGTGCAGCCCCGCCGACGAATCCACACAGGTCGATGGCAGGAAAGTGGACACCCGGCACCCGGTACAACCGGCCGCAGCCAGCGGTAGGAATAACCCACGGAGCCTCGGACATCGTAGCTGGTGCGGTCCCTGGAGAGAGCAAACAGCGGATGGCGAAAGTTGGACGTGGAGGACGAAGCCATTCTGATGTGTAGTTTCAAAATAAAAGCCCACTAGATATTGAAAATATGAGAGAAATTAGATATGATTTTGGATTCAATTTTTAAAAAAACGCCCTGTTATTCCAGAGTCATTCCACTCCAGGGTCATAGTTCACGACCCCATGCGGCCACACAAAAAGTTTCAGGACATTCTGATGTGTAGTTTCAGAATAAAAGCCCACTAGATATTGAAAATATGAGAGAAATTAGATATGATTTTGGATTCAATTTTTAAAAAAACGCCCTGTTATTCCAGAGTCATTCCACTCCAGGGTCATAGTTCACGACCCCATGAAGCCACACAAAAAGTTTCAGGATATTCTGATGTGTACTTTCAAAATAAAAGCCCACTTGATATTGAAAATATCAGAGAAATTAGATATGATTTTGGATTCAATTTTTAAAAAAACACCCTGTTATTCCAGAGTCATTCCACTGCAGGGTCATAATTCACAACCCCATGAGGTCACACAAGAAGATTCAGGACATTCTGATGTGTACTTTCAGGGTGACCTCATGGGGTGACCTCATGGGGTTGTGAACTTTGACCCTGGAGTTGAATCACTCTGGAATAACAGGGCGTTTTTTTTAAATTGAATCCAAAATCATATCTAATTTCTCTCATATTTTCAATATCAAGTGGGCTTTTATTCTGAAACTACACATCAGAATGTCCTGAAACTTTGTGTGTGGCCTCATGGGGTCGTGAACTATGACCCTGGAGTGGAATTTTTCTGGAATAACAGGGCGTTTTTTAATTTTTTGAATCCGAAATCATATCTAATTTGTCTCATATTTTCAAAATTAGATATGATTTTGGATTCAATAAAAAAAAAACGCCCTGTTATTCCAGAGTCATTCCACTCCAGGGTCATAGTTCACAACCCCATGAGGTCCCCCAAGAAGTTTCAGGACATTCTGATGTTTAGTTTCAAAATAAAAGCCCACTAGATATTGAAAATATGAGAGAAATTAGATATGATTTTGGATTTAATTTAAAAAAAAACTCCACCTTATTCCAGAGTCATTCCACTCCAGGGTCATAGTTCACGACCCCATGAGGCCACACAAAAAGTGTCAGGACATTCTGATGTGTAGTTTCAGAATAAAAGCCCACTAGATATTGAAAATATGAGAGAAATTAGATATGATTTTGGATTCAATTTTTTAAAAAACACCCTGTTATTCCAGAGTCATTCCACTCCAGCGTCATAGTCCTCGACCCCTCGAGGCCACACAAAAAGTTTCAGGACATTCTGATGTGTAGTTTCAAAATTAAAGCGCACTAGATATTGAAAATATGAGAGAAATTACATATGATTTTGGATTAAATTTTTTAAAAAACGCCCTGTTATTCCAGAGTCATTCCACTCCAGGGTCATAGTTCAAGACCCCATGAGGCCACACAAACAGTTTCAGGACATTCTGATGTGTAGTTTCAGAATAAAAGCCCACTAGATATTGAAAATATGAGAGAAATTAGATATGATTTTGGATTCAATTTAAAAAAAACGCCCTGTTATTCCAGAGTCATTCCACTCCAGGGTCATAGTTCACAACCCCATGAGGTCCCCCAAGAAGTTTCAGGACATTCTGATGTGTAGTTTCAGAATAAAAGCCCACTAGATATTGAAAATATGAGAGAAATTAGATATGATTTTGGATTCAATTTAAAAAAAAACGCCCTGTTGTTCCAGTGTCATTCCACTCCAGGGTCATAGTTCACAACCCCATGAGGTCACCCAAGAAGTTTCAGGACATTCTGATGTGTAGTTTCAAAATAAAAGCCCACTAGATATTGAAAATATGAGAGAAATTAGATATGATTTTGGATTCAATTTAAAAAAAAACGCCCTGTTATTCCAGAGTCATTCCACTCCAGGGTCATAGTTCACGACCCCATGAGGCCACACAAAAAGTTTCAGGACATTCTGATGTGTAGTTTCAGAATAAAAGCCCACTAGATATTGAAAATATGAGAAAAATTAGATATGATTTTGGATTCAATTTTAAAAAAAACACCCTGTTATTCCAGAGTCATTCCACTCCAGGGTCATAGTTCACAACTCCATGAGGTCCCCCAAGAAGTTTCAGGACATTCTGATGTGTAGTTTCAAAATAAAAGCCCACTAGATATTGAAAATATGAGAGAAATTAGATATGATTTTGGATTCAATTTAAAAAAAAACGCCCTGTTATTCCAGAGTCATTCCACTCCAGGGTCATAGTTCACGACCCCATGAGGTCCCCCAAGAAGTTTCAGGACATTCTGATGTGTAGTTTCAGAATAAAAGCCCACTAGATATTGAAAATATGAGAGAAATTAGATATGATTTTGGATTCAATTAAAAAAAAAACGCCCTGTTATTCCAGAGTCATTCCACTCCAGGGTCATAGTTCACGACCCCATGAGGATCCCCAAGAAGTTTCAGGACATTCTGATGTGTAGTTTCAGAATAAAAGCCCACTAGATATTGAAAATATGAGAGAAATTAGATATGATTTTGGATTCAATTTAAAAAAAAACGCCCTGTTATTCCAGAGTCATTCCACTCCAGGGTCATAGTTCACAACCCCATGAGGTCCCCCAAGAAGTTTCAGGACATTCTGATGTGTAGTTTCAAAAAAAAAGCCCACTAGATATTGAAAATATGAGAGATATTAGATATGATTTTGGATTCAATTTTTAAAAAAACTCCCTGTTATTCCAGAGTCATTCCACTCCAGGGTCATAGTTCACGACCCCATGAGGCCACACAAAAAGTTTCAGGACATTCTGATGTGTAGTTTCAGAATAAAAGCCCACTAGATATTGAAAATATGAGAGAAATTAGATATTATTTTGGATTCAATTTTTAAAAAAACGCCCTGTTATTCCAGAGTCATTCCACTCCAGGGTCATAGTTCACGACCCCATGAAGCCACACAAAAAGTTTCAGGACATTCTGATGTGTAGTTTCAGAATAAAAGCCCACTAGATATTGAAAATATGAGAGAAATTAGATATGATTTTGGATTAATTTTTTTTAAAAACGCCCTGTTATTCCAGAGTCATTCCACTCCAGGGTCATAGTTCACGACCCCATGAAGCCACACAAAAAGTTTCAGGATATTCTGATGTATATTTTCAAAATAAAAGCCCACTAGATATTGAAAATATGAGAGAAATTAGATATAAGTTTGGATTCAATTAAAAAAAAAACGCCCTGTTATTCCAGAGTCATTCCACTCCAGGGTCATAGTTCACAACCCCATGAGGTCACCCAAGAAGTTTCAGGACATTCTGATGTAGAGTTTCAAAATAAAAGCCCACTAGATATTGAAAATATGAGAGAAATTACATATGATTTTGGATTAAACTTTTTTAAAAAACGCCCTGTTATTCCAGAGTCATTCCACTCCAGGGTCATAGTTCACGACCCCATGACGCCACACAAACAGTTTCAGGACATTCTGATGTGTAGTTTCAGAATAAAAGCCCACTAGATAATGAAAATATGAGAGAAATTAGATATGATTTTGGATTCAATTAAAAAAAAAACGCCCTGTTATTCCAGAGTCATTCCACTCCAGGGTCATAGTTCCCCAACCCATGAGGTCCCCCAAGAAGTTTCAGGACATTCTGATGTGTATTTTCAAAATAAAAGCCCACTAGATATTGAAAATATGAGAGAAATTAGATATGATTTTGGATTCAATTTTTAAAAAAACGACCTGTTATTCCAGAGTCATTCCACTCCAGGGTCATAGTTCACGACCCCATGAGGCCACACAAACAGTTTCAGGACATTCTGATGTGTAGTTTCAGAATAAAAGCCCACTAGATATTGAAAATATGAGAGAAATTAGATATGATTTTGGATTCAATTAAAAAAAAAACGCCCTGTTATTCCAGAGTCATTCCACTCCAGGGTCATAGTTCACAACCCCATGAGGTCACCCAAGAAGTTTCAGGACATTCTGATGTGTAGTTTCAGAATAAAAGCCCACTAGATATTGAAAATATGAGAGAAATAAGATATGATTTTGGATTCAATTTAAAAAAAAACGCCCTGTTATTCCAGAGTCATTCCACTCCAGGGTCATAGTTTACGACCCCATGAAGCCACACAAAAAGTTTCAGGATATTCTGATGTTTACTTTCAAAATAAAAGCCCACTTGATATTGAAAATATCAGAGAAATTAGATATGATTTTGTATTCAATTTTTAAAAAAACGCCCTGTTATTCCAGAGTCATTCCACTCCAGGGTCATAGTTCACAACCCCATGAGGTCACCCAAGAAGTTTCAGGACATTCTGATGTGTAGTTTCAAAATAAAAGCCCACTAGATATTGAAAATATGAGAGAAATTAGATATGATTTTGGATTCAATTTAAAAAAAAACGCCCTGTTATTCCAGAGTCATTCCACTCCAGGGTCATAGTTCACGACCCCATGAAGCCACACAAAAAAGTTTCAGGATATTCTGATGTGTAGTTTCAGAATAAAAGCCCACTAGATATTGAAAATATGAGAGAAATTAGATATGATTTTGGATTCAATTAAAAAAAAAACGCCCTGTTATTCCAGAGTCATTCCACTCCAGGGTCAAAGTTCACAACCCCATGAGGTCACCCCATGAGGTCACCCTGAAAGTACACATCAGAATGTCCTGAATCTTCTTGTGTGACCTCATGGGGTTGTGAATTATGACCCTGCAGTGGGACTTGATCTGGAATAACAGGGCGCTTTTTTTTTTATTGAATCAAAATCATATCTAATTTCTCTCATATTTTCAATATCTAGTGGGCTTTATTCTGAAACTACACATCAGAATATCCTGAAACTTTTTTGTGTGGCTTCATGGGGTCGTGAATGACCCTGGAGTGGAATGACCTGGAATAACAGGGCGTTTTTTTAATTGAATCGAAATCATATCGAATTTCTCTCATATTTTCAAAATTAGATATGATTTTGGATTCAATAAAAAAAAAAAACGCCCTGTTATTCCAGAGTCATTCCACTCCAGGGTCATAGTTCACAACCCCATGAGGTCCCCCAAGAAGTTTCAGGACATTCTGATGTGTAGTTTCAAAATAAAAGCCCACTAGATATTGAAAATATGAGAGAAATTAGATATGATTTTGGATTCAATTTTTAAAAAAACTCCCTGTTATTCCAGAGTCATTCCACTCCAGGGTCATAGTTCACAACCCCATGAGGTCCCCCAAGAAGTTTCAGGACATTCTGATGTGTAGTTTCAAAATAAAAGCCCACTAGATATTGAAAATATGAGAGAAATTAGATATGATTTTGGATTCAATTTTTAAAAAAAATCCCTGTTATTCCAGAGTCATTCCACTCCAGGGTCATAGTTCACGACCCCATGAGGCCACACAAAAAGTTTCAGGACATTCTGATGTGTAGTTTCAAAATTAAAGCCCACTAGATATTGAAAATATGAGAGAAATTAGATATGATTTTGGATTCAATTTTTAAAAAAACGCCCTGTTATTCCAGAGTCATTCCACTCCAGGGTCATAGTTCACGACCCCATGAAGCCACACAAAAAGTTTCAGGACATTCTGATGTGTAGTTTCAGAATAAAAGCCCACTAGATATTGAAAATATGAGAGAAATTAGATATGGTTTTGGATTCAATTTAAAAAAAAACGCCCTGTTATTCCAGAGTCATTCCACTCCAGGGTCATAGTTCACAACCCCATGAGGTCACCCAAGAAGTTTCAGGACATTCTGATGTGTAGTTTCAAAATAAAAGCCCACTAGATATTGAAAATATGAGAGAAATTAGATATGATTTAGGGTTAGGGTTTCACATGAAAGTAATCAAATCAGTGCATGAAACTATTATTAAACCCTTAACACACCTTTTTAACCTATCTTTTCAAACAGGCATTTTTCCTTCTAACATGAAAGTAGCTAAGGTTATACCATTACATAAGAATGGTGATGAACATTCATTTACTAATTATAGACCAGTCTCACTTTTAACACAATTTTCTAAAATTCTGGAAAAGTTATTCAGCAATAGACTTGTTGAATTCATTACTAAACATCAACTTCTGTATGACAGTCAATTCGGCTTTAGAAAGAATCATTCCACCGCACTGGCCTTGGCTGAATCGGTAGAAATTATTAGTAATGCTATTGATCACAAATTGTACTCTATAGTAATTTTCTTAGACCTCAAAAAAGCATTCGACACTATTAATAATGACATCCTTCTTAATAAACTGGAGAATTATGGCATTCGAGGTTTGGCACATGACTGGGTCAGAAGTTATTTACATGACAGGAAACAATTTGTGAAATTAGGGGAGTTCACATCGACATGCTTAGATATTGTTTGTGGGGTCCCTCAGGGGTCAATCTTGGGGCCGAAATTATTCCTGCTTTATATAAATGACATATGTAAAGTGTCAAAAGTCTTAAGGTTAATTTTATTTGCTGACGACACAAACATCTTCTATTCGGGGAAAGATCTGAATAATATGGTTGAGATCGTAAACATTGAATTGACTAAGTTACATGAGTGGTTAAACCGAAATAAGTTATCACTAAATTTAGAAAAAACTAAATTCATGATGTTTGGCAGGAGAGCATCAGATGTCGCTGTAAAAATCAAGGTAAATGGGATTGAAATTCAAAGGGTCAAGCAACACAAAGTCCTAGGGGTAATAATTGACGATAAATTAAGCTGGAAACCACAAGTTAGCCATCTCAGGGGCAAAATAGCCAGGAGTATTTCTATACTTTGGAAAGCACAACATTGTTTCAATCAAAAGGCCTTACTTGTATTATACTGGAGTTTAGTTTCCCCACATCTGCATTACTGTGCTGAAATATGGGGAAACACTTACAAAGGTACATTGCACCCGTTGGAGATTCTTCAAAAGAAAGCAATACGAATTATTTACCAAGTCAATTACAGGGCACACACTAATAACTTTTTTATTGAAGGTAGAATTCTCAAATTACGTGATGTGGTAAATTACCACACAGTACAAATTATTTACAAGGCTTCAAAAAAAAGCCTTCCAAACAGTTTACAAGTAATGTTTGAAGACAGAGAAGTGTTACGGTTGGGTCTGGAGGACACAGGCGCAGAGACAGTGTAAGTAAAAGAAGATTTATTTCGGGAGAAAACCAGCAGGGTGTTAGGACCGTGATCCGGGGAGGGAAACTGGCTGGCATGGGGATCCAGGGAGAGAGCAACGGGGCAAGTCCAGGGGGCTGCGTGGAAGCAGGCTAGAGCGGGCAGGCAGGAGGGGTCCGAGGAGTAGTGCTGGAGAGCTAGGACTGGAGCTGGTGGCTGGAGTCAGGCCGGGAGAACTGTGGCAGAGAAACAAGGGTTAACCAGGAAAACGTGCAACGGAGCATGGCTGAAAACAGGCGAGTGAGAGAGTGAACTGACTGTGTGAGAACAGAAGCTACAATCTGGCAGTGTCTGGAAGGTAGGCCCGGGTATAAGTAGAGCAGTTGATGAGGATTGAAGGCAGCTGTGAATGTAGTTGATTGACTCCAGCACACCTGGCTCCACCCCTGCAATTAGCTCAGCACACAGAAAACAGGTGAAAAGGGAAAACACATCTAAGGCCAAGGAGCCCAAACGGGATCATGACAGTACCCCCCCCTCAATGAGAGCCTCCAGGCGAGCCACCGGGCTTCCCTGGGTTGTCCCGATGGAACTCCTTAATAAGGGAGGGATCGAGGATGAGCTGGCGAGATATCCAGCTCCTCTCCTCAGGACCATAACCCTCCCAGTCCACCAAGTACTGAAAGCCCCGACCACGGCGGCGAATATCCAGGATCCGCCGAACTGTGTAGGCGGGGTGATCATCAATCATACGGGGAGGTGGAGGGGGTGTAGCTGGAGGGCACAGAGGGCTGGTGGAGACAGGCTTAAGCTGGGAAACGTGGAATGTGGGGTGAATCTTCATAGATAATGGCAGTTTTAGTTTGACAGCGGATGGGTTGATAACAGTTTCGATTTCAAAAGGACCAATGTAACGTGGGGACAGCTTCTTAGACTCAGTGTTGAGTGGGATGTTTTTAGCAGAGAGCCAAACCTTCTGACCTGGTGTGAACTGTGGTGCTGGAACCCGGTGTCTGTCTGCCATGCGCCGATTGCGCTCGGTGGAACGGAGCAGGGCAGCGCGAGCGTCCCTCCAGACCTTACGACAGCGTCGAAGGTGGGCCCGGACAGATGGCACCGCGATGTCGCCCTCCTGTGCTGGGAACAGAGGGGGTTGATATCCAAGAGAACATTCAAATGGGGACATACCAGTAGCTGCACTTGTCAGGGAGTTGTGGGCGTATTCAACCCATGGCAGGTGAGTGCTCCAGGAAGACTGGTTCCGAGTAGTAACACAGCGCAGCGCAGCTTCGAGGTCCTGATTGGCCCGCTCCGTCTGCCCGTTCGTCTGGGGGTGGTAGCCTGAGGAGAGACTGACCGAGGATCCTAACTCACGACAGAAAGCCCTCCATACCTGAGACACGAATTGTGGACCCCGATCGGAGACCACGTCAACAGGGATCCCGTGGAGGCGGACCACATGCTGAACCAGGAGATCAGCAGTCTCAGACGCTGTAGGAAGCTTGGGCAGAGGCACAAAATGGACAGCCTTGGAAAATCTATCAACAATGGTGAGTATGGTAGAATTACCTTCGGACAGCGGGAGACCAGTGACGAAGTCGAGACCAATGTGACTCCAGGGGCGCCCAGGCACCGGGAGGGGACGGAGCAAACCAGAGGAGGGTTGATGCGAGGACTTACTGCGTGCGCAGACAGTGCAGGCGAGCACGAAGGCACGGGTGTCAGCCTCGATAGTGGGCCACCAGAAGTGTCGCTTGGCCAGGGACAGGCTGCGGTTAACACCCGGGTGGCAGGAGAAACGGGAATTATGCACCCACTGGAGGACCTTGGAGCGGACAGCACTTGGCACGAACAGCCGACCCTGCGGACCGGTTCCCGGATCCGGTTCCTCCCTCAGCGCCTCTCGGATCCGTGCTTCAATCTGCCACCTGACTGCCCCCACCACACAGCCAGGGGAGATGATGGTATCGGGACTGGAGAGACCGTGGTCGACGGCAAACTGTCGGGACAAGGCATCCGGCTTCCCATTCTTGGACCCAGGTCGAAAGGTGAGCTGGAAGTTAAATCGACCAAAGAACAATGCCCAGCGGGCTTGGCGGGAGTTAAGGCGCTTGGCGGACTGGATATAGGACAGGTTCTTGTGATCAGTCCAAACAATAAAAGGGATCTCCACCCCCTCCAACCAGTGCCTCCACTCCTCAAGCGCTAGCTTAACCGCTAGCAGTTCCCTGTTGCCGACGTCGTAGTTGTGCTCTGCGGGAGACAGGCGTCTGGAGAAGAAGGCACAGGGATGAAGCTTCTGGTCCTCCGGGGAGCGTTGAGAGAGGACCGCCCCTACCCCGGAGTCCGAAGCGTCGACCTCGACCACGAACTGTAGAGCCGGGTTGGGATGAATGAGAATGGGAGCTGAAGTGAACCGCCTCTTCAGTTCCACGAACGCCGCCTCAGCCTCAGGGTTCCAGGAGAAGGGGATAGCTGGGGAGGTAAGTCCAGTGAGGGGAGCCGCTACTCGACTGTAATCCCTGACAAACCGTCGGTAGAAGTTGGCAAAGCCCAAAAAGCGCTGGAGCTGCTTCCGGGTCACGGGTTGAGGCCACTGTGCCACCGCCTGTACCTTCTCGGGGTCGGCCCTCACCTGCCCTCGCTCTATGATGTACCCCAGGAAGTCCACGGAGTCCACATGGAACTTGCACTTCTCTGCCTTGACATACAGCTTGTTTTCCAGGAGTCGCTGTAACACCTGCTTCACGTGTTGGACATGTTCCTCCTGTGAGCGAGAGAAAATCAGTATGTCGTCCAAGTACACAAACACCGTGCGATTTAAGAGGTCACGGAGCACATCATTAACCAAAGCTTGGAAGACAGCGGGGGCATTAGTGAGACCGAAAGGCATTACCAAATATTCAAAATGTCCGAGGGGGGTCTTAAATGCAGTCTTCCATTCGTCACCCTTCCGAATGCGGACAAGGTGATAAGCATTGCGGAGATCAAGCTTGCTGAAAACTGTGGCACCGTGGAGGGATTCAAAAGCAGAATTAATTAAAGGCAGAGGATACTTGTTCTTGATAGTGATATTGTTAAGACCCCTGTAGTCTATGCAGGGACGCAGGGAACGATCCTTCTTGGCCACAAAGAAAAACCCAGCCCCGACAGGAGATGACGAAGGTCGGATAATACCTGAAGCAAGGGACTCCTTGATGTATGTCTCCATTGTCTCCCGTTCAGGCCGGGACAGGTTATACAGACGACTGGATGGCAAAGGAGCACCTGGAAGAAGATCAATAGCACAGTCATAGGGCCGGTGAGGGGGCATAGAGAGAGCACGTTGCTTACTAAATACCTCTCCCATACTGTGATATGTGGCAGGAACTTCAGACAGGTCAGGGGGCTCAAGCTTTGAAGGCACAGTGGCTCCCTCTGCTGGGGAAAGGGCGGACCGCAGGCAAGACGAGAGGCAAAAATCACTCCAACTTAGTACCCGACTAGTCGCCCAGTTGATGTGGGGATTGTGTAACCTTAACCAAGGCTGACCCAAAACTAAGGGAGTGTGAGGGGAAGAGATAATGTGAAACTGTATTACCTCATGGTGGTTGCCTGACAGGACAAGGCGAAGAGGCTCTGTGCGATGGGTAACCCGTGCCAGCAGCTTCCCATTAAGTCCCTGGGCATTGAGGGGAGTAGCGAGCGGTCGAGTGGCAATACCTGCTCTGGCAACGAAGTCTGCATCCAGAAAACTCTCGTCAGCTCCAGAGTCCACCAGAGCGAACAGTGAATGGGTCTGTTGGTTCCAGGAGAGCGTAGCCCGCAGTTGCATGCGAGATTGGGGGAAAGGTTCCGAAGTGATCTTGCTCACCAGTATTCCCACCGTTACTGGGGAGCACTCCCCTTTTGGCCGCTGGGGACAGGAGCTCAGGAAGTGACCGGGTTGAGCGCAGTAGATGCAGAGCCCTTCATTTATCCTCCGAAAACGCTCAGCATTGGAAAGTTTGGCTCGGCCCAGCTGCATGGGCTCCTCTGCCGAGGAGGAGGGAAGGACAAAGGAATCAGGGGACTGACTGGAGCTACGACCTGGGGAGTGTCTTATAGGAACTGAGGGAGAACGGGAGGAGAACGGGTCATGAGACCGCCCGGCTCTTTCCCTACGACGCTCTCTAAGGCGATTATCAAGTCTGATAGCTAGGGCCACTAACTCGTCCAAGCTAGCTGATTCGTCCCGAACTGCTAACTCATCCTTAACTGGATCGGCTAGTCCGTTGAGAAATGCCCCCTGCAGAGCCTCATCATTCCACCCCGTCTCTGCCGCTAGCGCTCTGAAGTCTACTGAATACTCAGCTACGCTGTGGGTACCTTGTCGAAGTGTGAGGAGTCGCTTGGTGGCATCCCTGCCGCGCACCGGGTGATCAAACACCTTCTTCATCTCAGCCAAAAATAAAGCAAAAGAAAAACAAACAGCTGACTGACCCTCCCATACTGCTGATGCCCAGGTTAATGCTTTACCCGTGAGTAAACTGATTATATAGGAGATCTTGGCTCTGTCTGTGACATAGGTAGATGGCTGTTGCTCAAACGCTAAGGTGCACTGAATCAGAAAAGGCCTACATGCCCCAAAGTCACCTGAATAGCGCTGCGGCGCCGGGACACGGGGTTCACGGGCTTGGGGAAGCGGCGGAGCCGAGGCAGGACCCTGTTGAAGACGACCGGGGTCGGCAGGAGATGGGGGAGTGAGGTGTGCCGAGACAACGTTGAGTTGCTGCCCCATAGCAGTAACACAGGTGGAGAGCCCACTTAACGTGGAGAAGACATCTCGGAGAGTCTGCTCGTGTTTCCCTACGAGCACTCCCTGCGCTGCCAATGCCTGGTGGAGGGAGTCCGTCTCTGCTGTGTCCATGTTTTGGGGCCAGATTGTACTGTTACGGTCGGGTCTGGAGGACACAGGCGCAGAGACAGTGTAAGTAAAAGAAGATTTATTTCAGGAGAAAACCAGCAGGGTGTTAGGACCGTGATCCGGGGAGGGAAACTGGCTGGCATGGGGATCCAGGGAGAGAGCAACGGGGCAAGTCCAGGGGGCTGCGTGGAAGCAGGCTAGAGCGGGCAGGCAGGAGGGGTCCGAGGAGTAGTGCTGGAGAGCTAGGACTGGAGCTGGTGGCTGGAGTCAGGCCGGGAGAACTGTGGCAGAGAAACAAGGGTTAACCAGGAAAACGTGCAACGGAGCATGGCTGAAAACAGGCGAGTGAGAGAGTGAACTGACTGTGTGAGAACAGAAGCTACAATCTGGCAGTGTCTGGAAGGTAGGCCCGGGTATAAGTAGAGCAGTTGATGAGGATTGAAGGCAGCTGTGAATGTAGTTGATTGACTCCAGCACACCTGGCTCCACCCCTGCAATTAGCTCAGCACACAGAAAACAGGTGAAAAGGGAAAACACATCTAAGGCCAAGGAGCCCAAACGGGATCATGACAAGAAGTTTTGCATGATTTAAGAAGAAAAGATAAATTCACTGAGAAAAATATACGGACCACACTTAAATCCTTTTCGATTTCTATAAAGGGTATTAAGCTGTGGAATGGACTTGATGAAGTTGTCACAGGGAGTTGCAGTTTGCGCAATTTCAAAGCAAATTATGCTTCAAAAATTATTGAAAATTACAGACTAATAACCTGAGCACAATGTCAATGTCACTTACATATCAATATTGTAAAGAATAATACAGGCCAGCTGTCAGACTTGTTTTGGAATACTTTTGCAGAAGTGTTTTGACTACCAGTTAAGAAATGGAACAGGCCAAATACAAGGCCACTTCACACTTTATACACTTGGCATTGTCACAGAGAAACTGAACTGTGCTGAACTGATCTTAAAAGCTGAAGCAATTACATTAAAATTGATTGTGTATTGGACTGCAGATTCTTAAAAAAAAAAAAAAAAAAAAAAAAAATAAATGTGTATGTATGTGTATATGTATGTATATATATATATTGTGTATGTATGTATGTATGTATATATATGTATATGTATATATATAAATATATATATATATATATATATATATATATATATATATATATATATATATATATATATATATATATATATATATATATATAAAAAAAAAATGTTTTTTGTTTTATTTTTATTTTCTGTAAGTGTAACTGTGTATCTGAATCCGAATTTGATGAAAATGGGGGCGGGACCTGATAAGCCTTTGGCTTCTTCCGTCTCCCTTCGGACAACACAAAGTATGATGTATGAATATTTTCAAGAGAAAATTGTGTATTGTGTGGAATTGTCCGAAAGAATAATAAATAAATAAATAAATTAATTTTGGATTCAATTTTTAAAAAAACGCCCTGTTATTCCAGAGTCATTCCACTCCGGGGTCATAGTTCACGACCCCATGAGGCCACACAAAAAGTTTCAGGACATTCTGATGTGTAGTTTCAGAATAAAAGCCCACTAGATATTGAAAATATGAGAGAAATTAGATATGATTTTGGATTCAATTTTTAAAAAAAACGCCCTGTTATTCCAGAGTCATTCCACTGCAGGGTCATAATTCACAACCCCATGAGGTCACACAAGAAGATTCAGGACATTCTGATGTGTACTTTCAGGGTGACCTCATGGGGTGACCTCATGGGGTTGTGAACTTTGACCCTGGAGTTGAATGACTCTGGAATAACAGGGCGTTTTTTTTAATTGAATCCAAAATCATATCTAATTTCTCTCATATTTTCAATATCAAATGGGCTTTTATTCTGAAACTACACATCAGAATGTCCTGAAACTTTGTGTGTGGCCTCATTGGGTCGTGAACTATGACCCTGGAGTGGAATTTGTCTGGAATAACAGGGCGTTTTTTTAATTGAATCCGAAATCATATCTAATTTGTCTCATATTTTCAAAATTAGATATGATTTTGGATTCAATAAAAAAAAAACCCCTGTTATTCCAGAGTCATTCCACTCCAGGGTCATAGTTCACAACCCCATGAGGTCCCCCAAGAACTTTCAGGACATTCTGATGTGTAGTTTCAAAATAAAAGCCCACTAGATATTGAAAATATGAGAGAAATTAGATATGATTTTGGATTCAATTTTTAAAAAAACGCCCTGTTATTCCAGAGTCATTCCACTCCAGGGTCATAGTTCACGACCCCATGAGGTCACCCCATGAGGTCACCCTGAAAGTACACATCAGAATGTCCTGAATCTTCTTGTGTGACCTCATGGGGTTGTGAATTATGACCCTGCAGTGGAATTTTTCTGGAATAACAGGGCGTTTTTTTTTTAATTGAATCCAAAATCATATCTAATTTCTCTCATATTTTCAATATCAAGTGGGCTTTTATTCTGAAACTACACAACAGAATGTCCTGAAACTTTGTGTGGCCTCATGGGGTCGTGAACTATGACCCTGGAGTGGAATTTTCTGGAATAACAGGGCGTTTTTTTTTAATTGAATCCGAAATCATATCGAATTTGTCTCATATTTTCAAAATTAGATATGATTTTGGATTCAATAAAAAAAAAAACGTCCTGTTATTCCAGAGTCATTCCACTCCAGGGTCATAGTTCACAACCCCATGAGGTCCCCCAAGAAGTTTCAGGACATTCTGATGTGTAGTTTCAAAATAAAAGCCCACTAGATATTGAAAATATGAGAGAAATTAGATATGATTTTGGATTCAATTTTTAAAAAAACGCCCTGTTATTCCAGAGTCATTCCACTCCAGGGTCATAGTTCACAACCCCATGAGGCCACACAAAAAGTTTCAGGACATTCTGATGTTTAGTTTCAAAATTAAAGCCCACTAGATATTGAAAATATGAGAGAAATTAGATATGATTTTGGATTCAATTTTTAAAAAAACTCCCTGTTATTCCAGAGTCATTCCACTCCAGGGTCATAGTTCACGACCCCATGAGGCCACACAAAAAGTTTCAGGACATTCTGATGTGTAGTTTCAAAATTAAAGCCCACTAGATATTGAAAATATGAGAGAAATTAGATATGATTTTGGATTCAATTTTTAAAAAAACGCCCTGTTATTCCAGAGTCATTCCACTCCAGGGTCATAGTTCACGACCCCATGAAGCCACACAAAAAGTTTCAGGACATTCTGATGTGTAGTTTCAGAATAAAAGCCCACTAGATATTGAAAATATGAGAGAAATTAGATATGGTTTTGGATTCATTTTAAAAAAAAACGCCCTGTTATTCCAGAGTCATTCCACTCCAGGGTCATAGTTCACAACCCCATGAGGTCACCCAAGAAGTTTCAGGACATTCTGATGTGTAGTTTCAAAATAAAAGCCCACTAGATATTGAAAATATGAGAGAAATTAGATATGATTTAGGGTTAGGATTTCACATGAAAGTAATCAAATCAGTGCATGAAACTATTATTAAACCCTTAACACACCTTTTTAACCTATCTTTTCAAACAGGCATTTTTCCTTCTAACATGAAAGTAGCTAAGGTTATACTATTACATAAGAATGGTGATGAACATTCATTTACTAATTATAGACCAGTCTCACTTTTAACACAATTTTCTAAAATTCTCGAAAAGTTATTCAGCAATAGACTTGATGAATTCATTACTAAACATCAACTTCTGTATGACAGTCAATTCGGCTTTAGAAAGAATCATTCCACCGCACTGGCCTTGGCTGAATCGGTAGAAGTTATTAGTAATGCTACTGATCACAAATTGTACTCTATAGTAATTTTCTTAGACCTCAAAAAAGCATTCGACACTATTAATCATGACATCCTTCTTAATAAACTGGAGAATTATGGCATTCGAGGTTTGGCACATGACTGGGTCAGAAGTTATTTACATGACAGGAAACAATTTGTGAAATTAGGGGAGTTCACATCGACATGCTTAGATATTGTTTGTGGGGTCCCTCAGGGGTCAATCTTGGGGCCGAAATTATTCCTGCTTTATATAAATGACATATGTAAAGTGTCAAAAGTCTTACGGTTAATTTTATTTGCTGACGACACAAACATCTTCTATTCGGGGAAAGATCTGAATAATATGGTTGAGATCGTAAACATTGAATTGACTAAGTTACATGAGTGGTTAAACCGAAATAAGTTATCACTAAATTTAGAAAAAACTAAATTCATGATGTTTGGCAGGAGAGCATCAGATGTCGCTGTAAAAATCAAGGTAAATGGGATTGAAATTCAAAGGGTCAAGCAACACAAAGTCCTAGGGGTAATAATTGACGATAAATTAAGCTGGAAACCACAAGTTAGCCATCTCAGGGGCAAAATAGCCAGGAGTATTTCTATACTTTGGAAAGCACAACATTGTTTCAATCAAAAGGCCTTACTTGTATTATACTGGAGTTTAGTTTCCCCACATCTGCATTACTGTGCTGAAATATGGGGAAACACTTACAAAGGTACATTGCACCCGTTGGAGATTCTTCAAAAGAAAGCAATACGAATTATTTACCAAGCCAATTACAGGGCACACACTAATAACTTTTTTATTGAAGGTAGAATTCTCAAATTACGTGATGTGGTAAATTACCACACAGTACAAATTATTTACAAGGCTTCAAAAAAAGCCTTCCAAACAGTTTACAAGTAATGTTTGAAGACAGAGAAGTTTTGCATGATTTAAGAAGAAAAGATAAATTCACTGAGAAACATATACGGACCACACTTAAATCCTTTTCGATTTCTATAAAGGGTATTAAGCTGTGGAATGGACTTGATGAAGTTGTCACAGGGAGTTGCAGTTTGCGCAATTTCAAAGCAAATTATGCTTCAAAAATTATTGAAAATTACAGACTAATAACCTGAGCACAATGTCAATGTCACTTACATATCAATATTGTAAAGAATAATACAGGCCAGCTGTCAGACTTGTTTTGGAATACTTTTGCAGAAGTGTTTTGACTACCAGTTAAGAAATGGAACAGGCCAAATACAAGGCCACTTCACACTTTATACACTTGGCATTGTCACAGAGAAACTGAACTGTGCTGAACTGATCTTAAAAGCTGAAGCAATTACATTAAAATTGATTGTGTATTGGACTGCAGATTCTTAAAAAAAAAAAAAAAAAAAAAAAAAAATGTATGTGTATGTATGTGTATATGTATGTATATATATATATATGTGTATGTATGTATGTATGTATGTATATATATGTATATGTATATATATATATATATATATATATATATATATATATATAGCTATATATATATAAAAAAAAATGTTTTTTGTTTTATTTTTATTTTCTGTAAGTGTAACTGTGTATCTGAATCCGAATTTGATGAAAATGGGGGCGGGACCTGATAAGCCTTTGGCTTCTTCCGTCTCCCTTCGGACAACACAAAGTATGATGTATGAATATTTTCAAGAGAAAATTGTGTATTGTGTGGAATTGTCCGAAAGAATAATAAATAAATAAATAAATACATTTTGGATCAAGCGCCATGATTTATATAGGGCAGGTTGATCAGGAAAATTCAGTTCAAAAGAAAGGGGGGCGTGATCGGATACAACTATACCATGATAAATAGGCGGGGTGGAAAGGGGTAAAAGCCTAGAATCTAAAATAAAGAAGTCGATTCTAGAAAATGTATGATGTACTGGCGAAAAGAAAGAAAAGCCCTACTGTTTAGGGAAATGAAAGCGCCAAGGGTCAACCATACAATATTGTTCCATAAAAGTATTAATAGCTTCAGCAGTTTTGGAAAGGGGGGAGGGATTGGTTGATGAGCGGTCCAGACTGGGGCAGAGCACACAATTGAAATCCCCCCCAATAATCAACTGACGATTATTGACATCAGGGATAGTAGAGAAAAAGAGTTAATAAAGTTACAGTCATCCCAGTTGTATATGCATACACTAGCAAGGATGACAGGCTTACTTAAAAGCTGACCAGTAACAATAATGAACCTGCCATCTGGATCTGCAATTATTTTGTCGCTTTCAAAGGTAACGCCTTTGTGTACCAGAATGGCTGTGCCCCTAGCCTTAGAATCAAACTTAGAATGGAAGACTTTACCCACCCAGCTCCTCTGAATTCTCATAACATCTGCCCTGCATAAATGAGTCTCTTGAGGAAAGTCATTCTACACCAAGTTGATCTAAATGTGCTAACACGTTATTCCTCTTTACAGGGTGGTTCAGTGCTTTACTGCCCAAGAGATGAACTTAACTTTCTACCACTCATCTTAACTGAGCTCATACTTTTAATCACAGTAATAATGACAGTAGCAATGATAAGTGTATGCCAATAGAGTAATATAAGGAAGAAAGAGAAAAAAGAAAAAAAAAAAAAAAAAAAAAAAGTGCATAATAAGTACATTATAATGACTCAAGAGGATGCCCACCCTCTTCCCCAGCACTTACCCAAACTAAGTGCACTAAAACCCTGTAAAACACACATGCAATGAGGTATTTTAGCTCAACAATGCTTACACCTTAAACTCTCCTCACTAAATAGAGGGTAACAAACTTAAAAACCACTTTCGATTTTGTCATTTAGTACACAATAGCTTCAACCATGTTCACTTTTTCCCCTTTAGACTTATTGTCTGACGTGATCTGCCCGGGCAGCCCACCAAACCAATACAATAAAAGAAAAAAGAAAGAAAAAGTAAAGCTATTCAAATAGGCTATAGCATCACACAACCTGTAAACATTGACAATGAGTAATATTCAGACTAATAGCCTTGGATTAACGTTGAAATAGACTAGAAACATTATAACTACAAGTTGGTTTGGGTAGGAAGATCACAGTCAATTACAACATAAGGTTGAAGTCCCACATACCATCACTCCCCGTTGTTTCTCGTCGTGCCCGCCATAGGAATAATGGACTTGGCAAAAGCAGCCGCCTCGGAGGGGTCAGCGAATTCCTGCTTCTTCCTGAAAACGAACCGGAGCCTTGCTGGGGTGTGGTAGGAGTACTTCACTCCCAAGGCCTCAGCTGCTTTTTGACTGGAAGGAAAGCGGTTCTCCGGCGTAGTAAATCAGCACTGAGGTCGGGGTAAAAGCTGACTTTTGCTCCTCGTGTCAGCTGGCCTCTTCTCGTAAGACATCCGAAGAATCTGCTCCTTCGTCTGGTAGTAGTGCATTCGGACCAACATCGCGCGCGGGGGACCAGACGGCTGCGGCGGTCTTAAAGTGCTGTGGGCATGATCAACCACAGGCGGGCGAGTGAAACTGTCCTCTCCAAACACCTCGATCAGGAACTTTTCCATAAAAGCAGTTGGGTGGTTTCCGACTTTCTCCTCCAAACCAGTAACTCTTATATTATTCCTCCTGGAGAAGTTTCAGGGAGTCTAATTTGGCTTCTCCAGTTCAGACCAAAGATTCACCTTGCAACTGCTTGCGACGAGACAGTTTTAGAACGTCGCAGGGGGTAAATCGCAGCAGTGTGAACTGCTCGTCGCAGCGCGTTGCAAGCCGTTGCAAGGCGTCGCAGAAGATTTAACATGTCAAATCGCAAGGTCCAGTTTTAGAACGTTTCGGCGGTCTCGTCGCAAGGAGTTGCAGTTGCAAGCAGTTGCAAGGCGAATCTTTGGTCTGAACTGGGCTTTAGCGTACAGCTTGGAGTTCTCATCTTGCAAAGCAGCGTAGCAAGTTTCAAGCTCACCCACTCGCCCATCCACGTCCGTCAGAGAGGTTTCAATGTCGGATATTTTATCGGTGTGCACAGAAACGGTAGCTTGGTTAGAAACGCCACTGTGTGTCCACATGTTGTCCAGAATGTTCCCTTTTTATTTTTTCGGCCCTGCCCTTCAAACAGTCTGAGTCCGCCACTGCACACACACAGGCACACACACACACAGGCACACACACACACACACACACACACACACACACACACACACACACACACACACACACACACACACACACACACACACACACACACACACACACACACACACACACACACACACACACACACACACACACACACACACACACAGGCACACACACACACACACACTGCATGTCAGGGGAGACGAGGGGCGCTACCAAAAAGACGAGAGGAGCGGTTGGAGCGACTACAGACACATTCTCGCACATTTATTTACATTAAATCACAATCGCAGTCATTTGAGCATTTATGTAAAATGTTTCACTAAGGAAAATGACAGAAATAATAAAGCACAGTGAGTTTGATGAGTAACTTTAATCTGATTACTGGTTTGGAGATAGTAACGCGTTAGATTACTCCTTACTGAAAAAAGAGGTCCGATCACTGGTTGGCACTAAGTCCTTCAGATAGAGCATACTGGAAGTTCATGGGAAGTGCAAAAAGACACAAACACTGTAGGCTACCGTAGCTTACAGAGGCAATGCATTAGTTTAACAAATACCTCTTAGACCCTGTTTCCACCTGGCATTAATATGTGGTTCTGAGGAATCCGATCGTTATATGTAAATGTAATATGCTTGTTCACACCTGGCCTTAACAATGCGTCTTCTATGCGCGTTTGCGATCCGGATTCGAATTCCCCGCGCTGTATGGAAATCAGCTCGTACATCATTTCCGCTTATAGGCTACTGTTGTTTTTAATCGGCGGGGGCAGCAGTGCCCCGCCCTTGCCTAGTCTGCCGGAAATAAAAGAAGAAGAAGAAGAAGAAGAAGTGTTGACCATCCACGACCATAGACATTATAAATCCCTTTATAATGTCTATGGTCACCTCGGCAAGAGTCTTGTGTTTTGGTGAAAATGTGAGCACAGCACTGTTTATTGTGTGGTGTTTTCCCTCGTCAATAAATTAATCACTTGGTTACACTGTGTCCCACTGCGTAGCTGCCGCAGCCAGCACTGTTCGCTCACTGTCTCTATTATGAGTTGCACCCGAGCCGTCTCTGTGTGTTTACGCCATAGATAGTAGTAGGCTAAATACACGCTCACAACAACACGGGGGGAATAAATAAAAAAGCGGCTGGTTTGACCGAGCAAAAACGAGAGACCGCTGGCTTGACCACAGTTGGTCGAAAGAATCATTTCCGCCTTGTGTAGTCACCTCGGCTAGAGTGAAGAGAGTCAGTGTGTTTTGGCGAAAATGTGAGCGCGGCACTGTTTATTGTGTGGTGTTTTTCCTCGTCATTAAATGAATCAGTTGGCTACACTGTGTCCCACTGCTACGATGTCACGAAGCTGCCGCAGCCAGAGCTGTTCGCTCACTGTCTCTATCAGTTGCACCGAGCCGTCTCTGTGCTCACAATTTTCAACACATGGGGGGGGGAAAGAAAAAGAAGGGGGGGGCTTGTGCACCCACAAAAAAAGACCCCGCGGCCGCCCCCTTTGTTACAATACATAGACTTTATTATTTACCTGCAACGGTGCGCTTTTATGACGTGAATTGTCGCGTGAATGAGTACGCCTTTCCGCCCAGTCACTCGCCGCAGTTGAGTGGGCGGGGCCTAATGTGTATGAGATACGCATACGTGTTTCCACTGTTAATGGGTATGTGGATATGTGGTCTCAAACCACCTCCGAATGTGGATAATCTCAATGCGCATTCAATGCGCATTGAGCGTGTTTCCACCTGTAGTTAGCGCGATCGGATCCTAAAAACCACATATTAATGCCAGGTGGAAACAGGGTCTTAGTTGAATTTATTTTTCAATAGGCCTTCATTTTCCATGTTGGGTAAGTATGTTTTATCATTATGAACACACGGGGCACACATGGCTGAAGAAGCTTAATGTGAAGGCCTGTGTAATGTCCATGTGTGCATGCTGAAAGAGTACATGCTGGTCTGACCCCCCCCCTCTCCTTTCAGGGTGGAGCCTGCTGGAGTCCAATGGCTGACACCAGGTCTGAGGAAGTGTAAGTGTGTTTATAATGTTCATAATCATCAAACTGTCAATCAATGAACAGATGATGGATTAATAACTGCTGCTGTGTTGTGTCTTTTTCTCTCCATCAGATTCCTGTGAACTCACACTGGACACAAACACAGTAAACAGAGAGCTCAAACTGTCTGACAACAACAGGAAGGTGACACGTGTGGAGGAGGAGCAGCCATATCCTGATCATCCAGAGAGATTTGACGACCTATCCTCAGCTGCTGTGTAGTAATGGTCTGACTGGTCGCCGTTACTGGGAGTTCAAGTGGAGCGGAGAGGTTGAAATATCAGTGAGTTACAGAGGAATCAGCAGGAAAGGAGACAGTGATGACTGTGTGTTTGGAGGGAACGATCAGTCCTGGAGTCTGACCTGCTCTGATCGTGGTTACTCTGTCCGTCACAATAACAGAGGAACATCCATCTCCTCCTCCTCTGTCTCTCACAGAGTAGCAGTGTATGTGGACTGTCCTGCTGGCTCTCTGTCCTTCTACAGTGTCTCCTCTGACTCACTGATCCACCTCCACACCTTCAACACCACATTCACTGAACCTCTGTATGCTGGGTTTGGTGTCTGGTCACCTGGTGACTCAGTGTCTCTGTGTCGTCTGTAGGAGAGAGAGTCTGTACAGGATCACAGCTAAAGAAATCTTTCAGGTTTTTGTGACTCAGTCGATAGGGATGTAGTAACGGTACACTAAAGTCACGGTCCATACAGTCAAGCCTGAAATGATTCATACCCCTGGCACATTTCTACTTAAAGTTGATTTTATTCAACCAGACAGTTTTTTTTATGACCGGAAATGACACAGGCTTCTCCCAGAAGATAATAAGATGATGAACAAGAGGCATCATTGTGGAATAAATTATTTCTCAGCTTTTCGGCAAAACTGGTCCAAATTGTATTTTCATTCTGGAGACTCAATGAATAGTCAGAAACATTCAAAGCTGTTTATTACATATTTATACCAAACACACACACAGTCATGTTTCCATCACCTTCTGAGGACATTCCATAGACACACACACGCGTTTGTACCTCTATACTTTTGAGAACATTCATTGACATAATACATTCCCTAGCCCCTTACCCTAACCATCAAAACTAAATGCCTAACCCCAACCCTTACACTAACCCTAACATAAACCTAATTCATACCTGAACCTTAAAACCTAGTGTTAACCCTCAAACAGCCCTTTAAAGGCCTGTCCTTAAAACCTAGTGTTAACCCTCAAACAGCCCTTTAAAGGCCTGTCCTTAAAACCTAGTGTTAACCCTCAACCCCTGTCCCAAAGGGAGAACCGGACAAAATGTCCTCACTTTCCAAAATAATGTCCTCACGCTTAAGGCCTAAAACTCAAATTGTTTGTCACACAAAAAAAAGTTGTATACGTGTACACACACACACACACACACACACACACACACACACACATTACATACATGTCCTTAGAGTCTTTCCCCAGCACTTCAAAAAATCGTCCTAAAAATCTACTGAAATAAGTATATTATAATTTGCATTTTGTCCCAAAAATTAAGGCAATTCTTCACAATGTTTAAACACAATTATATCAACAATATGAATACAAAACTCTCATGCACACACACACACACACACACACACACACACACACACACACACACACACACACACACACACACACACACACACACACACACACACACACACACAGAGTATAGGAGTGAAAACCAGAAATCCTTCAGAAAACAATCAGACTTGCTGTCGATAGAAAACAGATCAAGTAGAGTTTTATCATGAGGTCAGAGAAGTGAACCAGTGTTCCATGTGAGGAGTGTCTGTATGAAGGAGAGACACTGCAGGCACAAACATCGCTTTAACATGAATTATTTTCAGAGATTTCTGTCTATTTATCTTCCATAACATGTCTTCTTTCATACTAGTATAAATCAAAGGTCCAACATGTACATTCAGGTGTTTATTTGACTAAACCTTGTCTGTTTGCGTCTGTATATTTCTCCTATACAACCATCTTTAACGGACATTATCTCAAAGTTAATTTTTTCCAATTCTCCAAATCTACAACTTCTAAAGCACTAACATCCACTAAACTTTCCATAATCATTCTCAGCACTATTCTGAAGGTTATTACAGAAGGATTTGTTCATATGTTGTTCATTGTCTGATTTATGAGACATTTTCTTCTTAAAAACATCCTGAAAATGCATTTTTTAAGACCTGTACATAGTATTTTGATTTATGTAAAAGAGCTGTATCCAAAATCCGTTCTGTATTTTTTTTTGCAAATTCCAAAATTGTAATAGAAAAAAATATTTTTTTAAACCTGCAGTGTGTAGAATTTTGGGTTTTATTTCCTAGCAGATTTTGTAGAAAGTAATTATAATATCCATAAGTACATTTAATTTAGTGCATAATAGCTGAACATTTTTTTTTGAATTATTATTTTTTCCCTTAGAAAGGGTCTCATATATGTCCATATTTCTGCATATTTTGGAACAAGGCCTAGTGCCGCCATCTTGAAAGTGTCATAGTTGGAATGTCATCAGGTGCATTGTTTAGAATGTAGAATTGTTCTTGTCCTTGAAGGCCACTGTAGCTTCTGTTATTATTCTAAAGGGTTGGGGTTACCCAGGGAGCGTTGCATTCTAGAACTTTGTAGAACTTTCTTGATGATGTCATATTACACACTGCACCTTTAATGCCAATAATCAACTGTTCAAATCAAATGTTATGATGATATCTATACGTTTGAAATTGTAACCCATAGTCACCTGCAGTGTCTCAACTTGAATGTTTTAAAAATGTGAAATAAAAATGTAGTAAAGTGTCGTTTAGAAGAGTTTTTTCTTGCCGTACCAAAAAGATTAAATCATTGAGGGCCACCTAGAGGGAAAAGATCTACATTTTAGAAAACTAATTTAAAAAAAAAAATCAAAAACTTGTAATTTTTTTGTTGAATTTTACAAGAAAACATTTTAAGATTTTTTTTAAATTGTAAAAGAAAAAAAAAGAAAAAAATGTTCCAAGATTTGAATTTTTTTTCCAATTTTATGTGAAAAAGTAACTTTAAAGTTGTAGAATTAGAGTTTTATTTTCTTAATTACATTGTTTCCTTCACATGGGCCTGAAACTGCCTCGTAGATTTCTGTTAAACTGTTTATATATATTTTGGCACAAACATCATTTTCATCAGATACAATAGAAAAACACCGATATACATTTTATAAAAACAAAAAAATAACAAACTAGATTTTGGCGATAAACGGATATGTTTCCATGAGGTCACTTTGTTTCCTTCAGAGCTTCTGATTGGACGTTCAGAGATGATGTCATACCAACCGGCCAATAGCAGCTGCCGTAGTTCACCAGTTTAAACAGGTTGGAGTTATTTCATGAGGTCACTGGGGCTGTGTTGTAAACGGCTTACTCATACTAACGTCCTACTCATACTAATTTTGACATCAATTTGAGTATGTTGTGGTTGTGTATGAGAGTTTTTGTAGGCGAGAAATGCCCGTATGAGTACTTACTTCCGGGAAGATTTTGTTTATGGATCGATTGGTTACTTTTCCTACTGAACCGCTCCACAATGCATTCCCGAAAGTTAATACTCATCCTGGCTTTTGTCGCATACACAACCACAACATACTCAAACTACTCAAACGTTAGTATGAGTAGGACGTTAGTATGAGTAGGACGTCAGTATGAGTAGGACGTTAGTATGAGTAGGACGTCAGTATGAGTAGGACATTAGTATGAGTAGGACGTTAGCATGAGTAGGACGTTAGCATGAGTAGGACGTTAGTATGAGTAGGACGTTAGTATGAGTAGGACGTTAGTATGAGTAGGACGTTAGTATGAGTAGGACGTTAGTATGAGTAGGACATTAGTGTGAGTAGGACGTTAGTATGAGTAGGA
>CM049409.1:630000-642500 GCA_026929865.2 Hyperoplus lanceolatus
AGGTACACACACAGGGAGAGACACACACAGGGGGAGACACACAGGTACAAACACACACACACACAGACACACAGGTACACACACACACACACACACACACACACACACGGAGACACACAGGTACACACACACACACACACAATTAATTACAATATAACCACTACTCACTGAACGGAGTATTTTTATTGTAGCTAACTTTAAACTTTTGATGAACATTTAACGCTTAAGTCTCTTCAGACGAAACCAGTAAAATATGTTTAACATTGGTTACGTTTTGTGAAGTTTTTATGCAAAATCAACAATACTCACTTCCCCTTTAAATCAATACACACTTCCCCTTTAAATCAGGACAAAATAAAACAATTTAAAATAAATCTAATGACATTTATTTCATTATTATATTATATAAAAATATTTTCCTCATGAAAACGTCATTCTACAGTCTTAAAGGTGCAGTGTGTAATATGACATCATCAAGAAAGTTCTACAAAGTTCTAGAATGCAACGCTCCCTGGGTAACCCCAACCCTTTAGAATAATAACAGAAGCTACAGTGGCCTTCAAGGACAAGAACAATTCTAAATTTTAAACAATGCACCTGATGACATTCCAACTATGACACTTTCAAGATGGCGGCACTAGGCCTTGGTCCAAAATATGCAGAAATATGGACATATATGAGACCCTTTCTAAGGGAAAAAAAATAATAAAAAAATTCCTTTTCAGCTATTAAATGCACTAAATTAAATGTACTTATGGATATTATAATTACTTTCTACAAAATCTGCTAGGAAATAAAACCCAAAATTCTACACACTGCAGCTTTAAATGACATGGTTTAAAGATAACCACTGTATGATATAAGGACATTTGAAGTGCTGTTCCCAGTGTAACCACCGGGTGTCGCTGTCTCACCTCTTTTAGCTCCAGTGATGTAATCTGAGACCTGAATCTTTCCTCCTTTTTTCTCCTCTGAAACAGAAAAAACACAAACGCTAAATAACACAATCCTAAAGGTGCTTTGAGGAACTTTCAGTGTGTGTTCATTCTAGCGCCCCCCTTTGGACTAAAGCAGTAGTGTTTTTACCACGCCAGCTGTTGTTCCTGGGTGAGCGTATACCCATGACAAAGGCATTAAGAAAAACTATATAAAAATAGCATTCTTTGCACTGATGGTCTGGTTTGCTGTTACATGTAATTTATGTTCATCAGAGGAAACATGAGACTCTTTCAGAAATATTTAAAAGTTCCTCGTAGTGCCTTTTAAAGTAAAAATATCTTCATTTTCTGTTTTGTTTGCTGTGTGTGTGTGTGTGTGTGTGAGTGAGAAAGTGTGTGTGTGTGTGTGTGTGTGTGTGAGTGAGAAAGTGCGTGTGTGTGTGTGTGTGTGTGTGTGTGTGTGTGTTAGTACCAATAATTCCCAGGTCCACAGCGCGGTCGTAATAATATGAGAAAGCGTAGAACTCCATTTCCGCGGCTTCAGAAGCTTTGATCACTTTCTTATAGAGAACCTTCTCCACTTTATTCAGACAGGACTCGTACCCCGGCTCACCTGAAAACACACACACACAGAAAGAGAGACATACAGACACACACACAGAAAGGGAGAGACAGACACAAACACACAGAAAGAGAGAGAGACAACAAACACACAGAAAGAGAGAGACAGACACACACACACACAGAAAGAGAGAGAGACAGACACACAGAGAAAGAGAGACAGACACACACACACACACACACACACAGAAAGAGAGAGAGACAGACAGACACACACACACACACACACACACACACACACAGAAAGAGAGACAGACAGACACACACACAGAAAGAGAGAGAGACAGACACAAACACACAGAAAGAGAGAGAGACAGACACACACACACACAGTTAACCAACCAATCAAACCTTCGTCTGAAAGCCCATTGAGGTAAATGGCCATTTTCTCTGATATTGGGCTACGTAAATAATATCAATTAAAACGTTTTGATTTGATTTGAGCACGAATCGGGACATCCTAAATCTTTTTTCCACCATACTAAATAGTAGATAGTATGGGGATTGGAACGCAGCCATACTACATTACATTCAGGTTGCGTTCCAAATCTCCTCCTCTTTCTTTTCTCTAGTCTACATACTACATCCGACGATAAAAAGAATCTAGTTAGGATGCAGTAGGCATACTATTGGGACATACTTTACTCTCTTATTTCATCATAACATTGCGCCTTGATCTTTGCCTCTTGCTTTTATATCCGTCTCATCCCCGTTTGTTTTCATACGGAGGCTTCGTCGATGTGACGTCACTTCACATGCGCACTGGATTGTGGGTCAGAATCGCCCAAATAGGATGCAGTTTTCAACACTAACAATCTTGGCCGGAGGAAGTAGGACATCCGGGTACTTCTAACCATCCTAAATCTGGCCACAGGAATCGGGACATCCTAAATCTTTTTTCTACATACTGTATAGTAGAAAGTATGCGAGTCAGAACGCAACCACACTCTTAGCTCCTGGTGCATTATGGGTAAACAAACAACCGACCAATAAAAAGCCTCGGTTTGGCTCTCACCTGCTTTCTGTCCCTTCACTGTGTAGACGACGTCACCGTGTTCCCAGCTGCCAGAGTACCCAGGAGCAAGGCAGGGACTCACCAGCTCCGTGCTGCCCCCTACTGCTCACACACACACACACACACACACACACACACACACACACACACACACACAAATATCAATGTAATAAATGGTGTTTTGGTTATGTTACTATCCCCTAGTGGTAATACAGAGAAAGACAGAGAGAGAGAGAGACACGCACACACACACACACACACAGAGAGAGACACACACACACACACACACACACACACACACACACACACACACACACACACACACACACACACACACACACACACACACACACAGAGAGAGACACACACACAGACCCACACACAGAAAGTTTGGTTCCTGTAAGTGCTTTAGAAATTGAGATTTTTGGTTCAGATTATTGGAAAAAACTAATGTTGAGATAATGTCCGTTAAAGATGGTTGTATAGGAGAAATATACAGACGCAAACAGACAAGGTTTAGTCAAATAAACACCTGAATGTACATGTTGGACCTTTGATTTATACTAGTATGAAAGAAGACATGTTATGGAAGAGAGAGAGAGAGAGAGAGAGTATGAAAGAAGACATGTTATGGAAGATACATAGGAAAATTATGTCTCCCGACTAACTGTGCACATCCACATGCATACTGTCTCACACACACACACACACACACACACACACACACACACACACACACACACACACACACACACACACACACACACACACACACACACACACACACACACACACACACACACACACACACACACACACACACACAGCCATCAGAGTGGATCTGTGCTGCAGCTTCTTCCAGCAGCTAAATCGGAGCAACAGCTGGCAGGCAAGGAATTAATCTTGCTGTGTTATTAAAAGATTAGATAATGGCTTATTTATCTAAAGGGGACGAGGGCGTGTGTGTGTGTGTGTGTGTGTGTGTGTGTGTGTGTGTGTGTGTGTGTGTGTGTGTGTGTGTGTGTGTGTGTGTGTGTGTGTGTGTAAAAGACAGAGATGAAAGCAAATTGAAAAACAAGAATATAAATAAATAATTTTAGTGAAAGTTTTTTTTACGTACGCGGAGAATTGTCGATTCCTCCAAGAACGGCGAGTCGAGCGGACATCAAACCCAGACCGAGATAACTGCAAAGAGAATTATAAGTGTTACTGTCTATGTGTGTGTGTGTGTGTGTGTGTGTGTGTGTGTGTGTGTGTGTGTGTGTGTGTGTGTGTGTGTGTGTGTGTGTGTGTGTGTGTGTGTGTGTGTGTCAGAGATTGAATGAGTGACTCTATGTTTACTTGAACAAAATTTTTTGTGAGAACTAATTTGACTTTTATTTAATGAAGTGAGGTCATTTGAGTTTTAGACTTTAAGAGTGAGGACATTTAGTCCGGTTCTCACTTTGGGACAGGCCTTTAAAGGGCTGTTTGAGGGTTAACACTAGGTTTTAAGGACAGGCCTTTAAAGGGCTGTTTGAGGGTTAACACTAGGTTTTAAGGACAGGCCTTTAAAGGGCTGTTTGAGGGTTAACACTAGGTTTTAAGGACAGGCCTTTAAAGGGCTGTTTGAGGGTTAACACTAGGTTTTAAGGACAGGCCTTTAAAGGGCTGTTTGAGGGTTAACACTAGGTTTTAAGGACAGGCCTTTAAAGGGCTGTTTGAGGGTTAACACTAGGTTTTAAGGTTCAGGTATGAATTAGGTTTATGTTAGGGTTAGTGTAAGGGTTGGGGTTAGGCATTTAGTGTTGATGGTTAGGGTAAGGGGCTAGGGAATGCATTATGTCCTAACAAGTATAGCTGTACAAACGTGTGTGTGTGTGTGTGTGTGTGTTTTTGTCAGTGAGCGTATCTGTAAATGTAGACAGTGAGTGTGTGTGTGTGAACCTGTGTGTGTGTGAGAGAGTGTGTGTGTGTACCTGTGAATATAAACAGTGTGTGTGTGTGTACCTGTGCGTATAAACGGTGTGTGTGTGTGTGTGTACCTGTGCGTATAAACGGTGTGTGTGTGTGTGTGTGTGTACCTGTGCGTATAAACGGTGTGTGTGTGTGTGTGTACCTGTGCGTATAAACGGTGTGTGTGCTGTTGAACATCTGGAAGGATCTGATGAAATCGATTGGTGAGGTCTGGATGGTTTTCTGTAAAGAGAGAATCGGTTAGTAAGTTCATTTCAATGAAGGAGAATTTAAAGCTACAGTGTGTAATATCAGAGTAGTTAGCAGCATCTAGTGGTGAGATTCTAAATGTCAACGCTCCCTGGCTAATCCCTCCCTTTGTCGGAGAATTTACAGAAGCTACGGTGGCCTTCAAGGACAAGAAGCTAGTTACTAAAGATGGCATCATCCACCACTGCCTCAAGTCGCTAGTTATATGTATCAGAGGGCTTTGACCTAAATAAACACACACACACACATGCACACACACACACACACACACACACACACACACACACACACACACACACACACACACACACACACACACACACACACACACACACACACACACACACACACACCTCCATTACCGCTGTTTATTTCGGATTAGAGCATTTGCAGATTAAAGCGTGTAAGGCGGATCCATCCAGCCGCTCCTCTGGTCGTAAGTAGCACTTTGTAAATGTGTTATGAAGAATGCTATAAATAAAGTTAGTATTAATATAGTATAACTCACAGAGAGAGACAGACAGACAGAAAGACACAGAGAGAGACAGACAGACAGAGAGACAGAAAGACACAGAAAGAGAAAGAGACAGACAGAGAGAGAGAGAAAGAGACAGACAGACAGACAGACAGACAGAAAGACACAGAGAGCGAGAGAGACGGACAGACACACAGACACACACACAAACACACACACAGACACAGAGAGACAGACAGACAGACAAAGAGACAGACAGACACACAAGGAGACACTCACAGACAGTTTCACACACACAGACAGAGATAGAAACAGACAGACAGACAGTCTCTCTCACTTTCACACAGACAGACACACACACACACACAGACACACACACACACAGACACACACACACACAGACACACACACACACACACACACACACACACACAGACACACACACACACACACACACACACACACACACACACACACCCTCTCACCTCGTCTTGGGGGCTGAAGGTGATCTGAGTTGACCCTCCTCCCAGGTCTAATATCCCCACAGTGGAGTGAGCGCCGTGCAGATCGCCTGTGGAATCATTACAGTATCATCAATAAGATCACGTCAATATGAAGGTTTTGAAATACATCGGTTTGGTGTTAACTACACAGTATGTTATGGAGAACGTCCACTATTCAACAGCAATGTCTTCAGATTTCTGGCATAAAAACATGTGTCTGTGTGTGTGTGAGTGTGTGAGTGTGTGAGTGTGTGTGCGTGTGAGTGCGTGTGTGTCTGTATGTGTGCGTGTGAGTGCGTGTGTGTCTGTATGTCTGTGTGTGTGTCTATGTGTGCGTGTGTAGGCCTACGTGTGTGTCTATGTATGTGTGTGTGTAGGCCTATGTGTGTGTGTCTGTATGTCTCTGTGTGTGTGTGTGTGTGTGTGTGTGTGTGTGTGTGTGTCCGCGTCCTTTAAACTCTCACCAGTGAGGAAGTTGACGGTGATCCAGGCAGAAATCCCTGAAAGGAAACAATTACAAAGTTGATTAACAAACAATAATTACTTTTTTTAGGAAAATTATTACAATTCTGAAAGCTGTCTATTTCACCATCCAGCTTAAGTAGGCAAGTTTATTTCTATAGCACAATTCAGACACAAGGCCGTTCAGAGTGCTTTACAGGGGCAAGATTAGAATACATAAAACACATTAGAAAAGCGAATGAATAGAAAATGACAGGTTAAAATGGAACTTATTACATCATGGTCTAACAAAACATCACAAGAAAACTTCTCAGCATGTAGATTGCTTAAAGGTGCTCTGAGGAACTCTCAGGTTGTGTTAATTCTAGCGCCCCCCTTTGGACAAAAGCAGTAGTGTTTTTACCACGCCAGCTGTTGTTCCTGGGTGAGCGTATATACCCATGACAAAGGCATTAAGAAAAACTATATAAAAATAGCATTCTTTGCACTGATGGTCTGGTTTGCTGTTACATGTAATTTATGATCATCAGAGGAAAAAATTTGTAGCACCTTTTAATTAATGTTCTGTCAATTTTCTGATGCATGTATATTTTGGCAAGGCAAGGCAGGTTTATTTCTGTAGCACAATTCAGACACAAGGCCATTCAAAGTGCTTTACAGGGGCAAGATTAGAATACATAGAACACATTAGAAGTCATTTAAAAGCGAATGAAAAGAAGTAGAACATTTAAATTAAAGAAAGATTGCAGGTTAAAATGGAAACAGAAAAGTCTTCAGACTCGATTTAAAAGAACTGAGGGTTGCAGCAGACCTCAAGTTCTCTGGGAGTCTGATCCATAGAGTATATAACACTGTGTCCAACTCGTGGGTTCATATTTTCAGCAGCAGAGAAGTTTGATGAGGTCATAAGGTCTCTCTATAAGCTCCATGGAGAAATCGGTTTATTTTTTGCCAAAGACCCAAAGTGGACATTAGCGACATTAGCTTAGCAACCGTCAGAAGAATATTTGCACTTTTACGCTCTGTGCATTAGTGCCTTTTAAATGCGACCTCTGACCCATCGGTGTGTGTGTGTGTGTGGGAGTGGGTGTGTGTGTGTGTGTGTGTGTGGGAGTGGGTGATTAAAATGCTTCCACATGCACTAACTGTATCATAGGAGCTTTAAGCTAAAACGCTAAGAAGCTATTTCAAAACAAACAAGTATGGATAGAAAGAGAGAGAGAGAGAGGAAAAGAGATAGATAGAAAGAGAGAGAGAGGGAGGGATAGAGAGAGAGGGAGGGAAAGAGAGAGAGAGGGAGAGGGAATCTTTAGGCTTATGGTTGGGCACTTAGTCAAGGCAAGTTAATCTAAATAGCACAAATTATAAGTATATAAGTAATTCGAAGTGCGTTAAAGGGGCATAAAAAACAACATTGCAAATCTCTTGGTCTGGTGTTTATGCACAGCCTGGGCTCTGTGAACGGGAAGTGAAGCAGTCACTGCCTTTGTCTGGACGATTCCATCCGCAAACTCCGGCGAATCAGACCACAGATTTTTGAAGAGTTTAGTCTATTATGATCTAAAGGTTTAACTGCTGTGACTTAATGGAAGTCGCGTTTGGATAAAAGCGTCAGCTAAATAAAATGGAACTCTTTACTTCATATGAAACTTGCAGAATTCACATTTTAAGTGTTTTTTTTTTTAAGATATTTTTTTTGGGCATTTTTATGCCTTATTGATAGTGTAGACTAGAGACAGAGTTGAAATGGGGCAGAGAGGGGAGTGACATGCAGAGAACGACCGCGGGCTGGAATCGAACCCGGGTCCGCTGCTGGCCGAGGCCCATGGGGGGGGATGCCCTACCAATTGAGCTAAGGGGGGGGACGCCCTACCAACTGAGCTAAGGGGGGGACGCCCTACCAACTGAGCTAAGGGGGGGGGACGCCCTACCAACTGAGCTAAGGGGGGGGACGCCCTACCAACTGAGCTAAGGGCGCCCCCAGAATTCACATTTTCACTGTACCTTTCCAATGCGGACATGTTTGTCACTGGGGACGCACAGAAATGTTCTTAGAGGTCCAGACAAGAAGGTAGAAACATGTGCCAATGTTTAAAGGGACACTGTGTAACATTTTAAGTAATTTATTAGCTAAAATCAATATCCTCGTTCATAAATATGTCCTCATTGGTGTAAAATCACCTCTGCCAATAATCTGAATTATCCTCCTGAGCGGAGAATTACAAATATTAATATTACATTTTGTACATTGAGCAGGCAAGTCTTATGGAGGCATTCATGTTTTTGAAATATCATCAGGTGCATTGTTTAGAATTTAGAATTGTTCTTGTCTTTGAAGGCCACTGTAGCTTCTGTTATTATTCTAAAGGGGTGGGGTTACCCAGGGAGCGTTGCATTCTAGAACTTTCTTGATGATGTCATATGACACACTGCCCCTTTAAGGTACAGTGTTGAATGGGGGGACAAAGCATTTGTACCCTTTAAAGGTGCAGTGTGCAATTCTAAATTTTAAGCAATGCACCTGATGACAATCCAACTATGACACTTTCAAGATGGCAGCACTAGGCCTTGGTCCAAAATATGCAGAAATATGGACATATATGAGACCCTTTCTAAGGGGAAAAATAAATAATTCAAAACATTTTTGTTCAGCTATTATGCACTAAATTAAATGTACATATGGATATTATAATTACTTTCTACAAAATCTGCTAGGAAATAAAACCCAAAATTCTACACACTGCAGCTTTAAGGGCCATTCCTGTACATTGATTTCTTAGTGTACTGTCTAATCAGTGATTCTTGAGAATGCTTTTTTGTCATTTTGTTTAGCCTACCTTAGTGTATTTATCTAGCACATTAACAGTAGGGACTTTAAGCAGCGGTGTTTTAGCGACAGCTACGGCGTCGGGGAAAGATTCCAACGGCTTCCACTATCGCCTAGCAACTCTTAGGACGGCTACTTGCTGCGGTTGGTGTAGCGCTCACAACGTCAAAACCTCGTTCTGCCTGTAAACAGACGGACTACGGCTGTATTTCTGTCTCTCTCTCTCTCTCTCTCTCTCCCTCTCTCCCTCTCTCTCTGACTCTCTCCCTCTCTCTCTCTCTCCCTCTCTCCCTCTCTCTCCTCTCTCTCTCTCTCTCTCTCTCCCTCACTTGAGCAGGGGCGCGGCTCTGCTGCTGACCCAGTGTCTCACCTGTCTGTCTCGTCTCCTGTCGTTTCTATGTTTTTTATTGTTTTAAGTGATCGTGCCCGCATTCTCTCTGTGGCAAGATGAAGTTCAGCGACGGCATATTACTTTGGCTGGCTGTGTGCCTTCTCAGTAGTTTAATCGCCGAAGTATGGAGTTTATACGACAAAGCCGGCATCCTCACCTACACGCGAGCCCAGCTGTTGTCACTCAGGCACTCAATCATTTTCATTTCATTTTTTTGTTCCAGGAGTCGGGGGCACTGAAGCTAAAAGCTGTCTTTCCTAGCTCAGACCGGGCTTGTGGGACATAAAGCATAAGCATGTCAGTGGAGCGGGTCTGATAATCAAGCCGGAGGACTCTGGTCTGGAGCTGCTGATCAAGTATCCGCAACTCAAAAAACATCGGGACGCGAAAATGGACTAAAATAAAGAAAAGACGATCCAGAAGCGGCGTGAGACTAAGGAGGCGCGGCAGCAGACATCCTCTACCGGTAATAACTTTTTCTAATGTTCCCTCTTTGAGCAACAAGATGAATGAACTGATCGCTAAAGTTCAATATGACAATGAGTACCGACAGAGTAACCTCATCTGTTTTACGGAAAGCTGGTTGAAAGAGGAGATGCCAGACCCCAATTTAACCGGGTTACACAATAATTCGGGCTGACAGAGACACTAATTCGTCACGAAAATCTATTGGCGGTGGCTTGTGTGTCTACATGGACACTCGCTGGGCTGCCCAGTGCACCGTCCGGGAACGTGTGTGCACACATGATTATGAAATCCTGGTTGTCTCTTTTCGCCCCTTTTACCTCCCGAGGGAGTTTGGCCAGATTACAATCATATTGGCCTACGTACCTGGGCCGGACTTTGTGGGAGCTGCAGCAAGGATAGCCGAGAGTTATAACATCGCTCTGTCCCGTGCAGTTAACCAACCCGTCCTGTCGCTCGGGGACTTAAACTCTTGTGACCCGTCCGATCATCTGCCCACTTTACATCAATACGTGGACTGTCCCACCCGCCTGGCACGTACCCTGGATAAGTGTTATGGCAACATACCTGACGCCTATAAATCCATCTGTAGGCCTGCCTTGGGGAAATCTGACCATAACGTCGTCCGTCTACTCCCACGTTACCGGGCTAAGTTGAGACGGGAAAATACAGTGACCAAGGACATTGAGATCTGGACTGAGGACTGTAGGGAGGAGATGAAATGCGAGCTGGAGACTACCGACTGGCTCTTTCTTAACTCATGTGACACCCCTCATGAACTAATTGACACTTTCACGTCTTATCTGTTGTTTAATGAAAGTAAAATCACTCGAACTAAAACTGTTAGAATATTTCCTAATAACAATGTATGGATGTCTAGTGATCTTAAGGAATGCATTCGTGAGAAAAAACACGCTTAATGTAATGGTAACACTGAATTACTGAAGGAAAAAAAATGTGAACTAAGATCTAAACTGAGTAAAGCTAAAATAGAACATAAGGATAAAGTTGAATGTCATTATTTCTCAGGAAATGCCAAGAAAGCATGGGAAGGTTTAAATGTGATGATGGGCAGGGAGACTAAGAAAAAGTGTACCCCCTTGTCACACCCCTCTCCATCTTTTGCAAATGATTTGGGGCGGCAGTGGCGAAGTGGGTAGGGTGTTTGCCTCTGGTGTGCAGGGTCGGAGGTTCGATCCCCCGTCTCCCCGCCACATGTCGAAGTGTCCCTGAGCAAGACACTGAACCCCAAATTGCTCCCGATAGTCGGCTTAGTTAGCTTAGCACCCTAGTGCTAAGCCTACCCTGCGTGGTAGCTGCTGCTATCGGTGTATGAATGTGTGTGTGACTGGGTGAATGTGTACAAAAACAATGTAAAGCGCTTTGAGTCTGTGATAAACGGAGATATAGCGCTATACAAGTCCATTTACCATTTAAATGTCTTCTTCAGTCGTTTTGACAAGAATGATTTCAGTGCTGAACGTGATAGTGTGTGTAGATCCATTCCTGGATATGTCCCTATTACACTGAATGAACATGAGATTGTAGCCAGCCTGTCTAGTGTAAAGCCCAACTCGGCCCCGGGGCCGGATGGCCTGAGAGGGAGAGTTTTAAAAGAAAATGTTTATGAACTTCAAGGTATTGTGCTGGAGTTATTTCAGTGCTTGCTTAATTCTTTAACAATGCCCAAATTATGGAAAATGTCTCATATTGTGCCCATCCCTAAAAAACCTGGAACTACTGAATCAAAAGATTACAGGCCCATTGCACTTACTTCTATCTTAGGAAAATGTTTTGAGAGAGTTATAAGCAGACAAATCACAGCATCGGTTTCTAACAGCTTAGATCATCTTCAGTTTGCTTACAAAAGCCATAGGGGAACCGATGACGCAACCATCAGTATGTTCCACACTCTCTCAAAGCACCTTCAAGCCCCCTCCCACTTTGCTAGGGCCTTGTTTATCGATTTTACCTCCGCCTTTAACAGCATGCAGATTCACATCTTATTGCAAAGACTTATCGAGATAGGAGTAAACGGTGGTATTATCCACCTTGTTAGGGACTTCCTCTCTGACCGTCCTCAACAGGTTCTGGTTAATAATACTCGGTCCGACATCACTGTACTTAATACTGGCGCCCCGCAAGGGACCATTTTATCCCCACTACTTTTTTCCATATATACAAACGAATTCCAATTAGATCTGGAAAACTTTCGTTTGTTTAAATATGCTGACGATATGGCCCTGGTCGCCTTATTAAAGAAGGGGGACACAGTCGGAGAGGGAGCATATAGAGCATATGTGGCATCTCTTCAGAAGTGGTGTGATGCAAGTTCCTTAGAGATGAATGTCACAAAAACACAGGAACTTGTTTTTCATGAAAAGGACCATGTGCAGCCCCTTACAGTTAGGGGACAAGTTGTAGAGGTAGTAGACAGTTTCAAATATTTAGGTACATTTATTGATTGCAATCTAAATTTTAGTGAAAACACAGACTATATTTTTTTAAAACCTGTAACCAACGTCTCCATCTACTGCGCAAACTCAACTCATTCAGAGTGAGCAAGCACATTATGGAAACAGTTTATAAGAACCTTAT
>CM049409.1:650000-652500 GCA_026929865.2 Hyperoplus lanceolatus
TGTGAGTCACCCGTTTGTGTGTGAGTGTGTCTGTGTATCTGTCTATGTGAGTGAGTGAGTGAGTGAGTGCCTCAGTGTGTGGATGTCTGTATGCGTGTGTTTGTGTTACATTGTGTGTGTGTGTGTGTGTGTGTGTGTGTGGGTCCTCCTGCATGTGTGTGTGTGTGTGTGTGTGTGTGTGTCTGTCTCTCTCTGTGCTTGTGTGTGTGTGTCCCTCTGTGTGTGTGTGTCTCTCTGTGCTAGTGTGTGTGTGTATCTGTGCGTGTCTTTGTGTGTGTGTCCCTCTGTGCTTGTGTGTGTGTGTGTGTGTGTGTGTGTGTGTGTGTGTGTGTGTGTGTGTGTGTATTACCGTGTCCAGTAGGTTTTGTGCTTTCTCTCCAGGAAGTAGTCGAAGCCCGGCCGTAGCTTTTAGCACAACGGGCGTTTCCATCCACAGTGACTCGGGAATGCTGGCTTTAGCCACAGCCAAAAGCTCAACGATCCCTGCTTCACACTGACAGACAGACAGACAGACAGACAGACAGACAGACAGACAGACAGACAGACAAGGAAAAATATAATACTTTATTTCATTATTTCCTACATTTTATAGCACAATTTTAAAGGTGCACTGTGTAATATGACATCATCAAGAAAGTTCTAGAATGCAACGCTCCCTGGGTAACCCCACCCCTTTAGAATAATAACAGAAGCTACAGTGGCCTTCAAGGACAAGAACAATTCTAAATTCTAAACAATGCACCTGATGAAATTCCAAAAACATGGATGCCTCCATAAGACTTGCCTGCTCAATGTACAAAATGTAATATTAATATCTGTAATTCTCCGCTCAGGAGGATAATTCAGATTATTGGCAGAGGTGATTTTACACCAATGAGGACATGTTTATGAATGAGGATATTGATTTTAGCTAATAAATTACTTAAAATGTTACGCAGTGCCCCTTTAAGTCACACATGTTTGTGATGGGTTGAATCTAACGACCGACAGAATTTCACCCAAATTATGGAAAATTCTGTGGCATTCCATTTCCATGTTCAACAACAGAATTACTTAATTGGTTATCGTAGAAATCATCTGTCTGTCTGTCTGTCTGTCTGTGTGTTGTGTGTCTCCGTCTGTCTGTCTGTCTGTGTGTTTGTGTGTCCGTCTGTCTGTCTGTCGGTCTGTGTTTGTGTGTCCGTCTGTCTGTCTGTCTGTCTGTTTGTGTGTCCGTCTGTCTGCCTGCCTGCCTGCCTGCCTGCCTGCCTGTCTGTCTGTCTGCCTGTCTGTCTGTCTGTCTGTCTGTGTGCCTGCCTGTCTGTCTGTCTGTCTGTCTGTGTGTGTCTCTGTCTGTCTCGTACCTTCTCTGGTTTTTCCCCGTATGCAGACAGTCCTGGTTTAATCGCGTTGAATGTCTCGTGCACCAGTTTAAGAGCGTCTGAAAACAGCAAACGAATCAACATCTATCAGTGCCTTTCACAATTAGTTTAGTTTTATTTGTGCACATAAATGAGATTAAAATGGCAAGAAGATGGGCATAGACATACATAAATGCACGGGTGGGACAAAAAGAAACCCCGAAGGGCTCATGAAGGATGTCCACCTGACATTAACATACTATAAGGTAAAGAAACCCCGAAGGGCTCATGAAGGATGTCCACCTGACATTAACATACTATAAGGTAAAGAAACCCCAAAGGGCTCATGAAGGATGTCCACCTGACATTAACATACTATAAGGTAAAGAAACCCCGAAGGGCTCATGAAGGATGTCCACCTGACATTAACATACTATAAGGTAAAGAAACCCCCGAAGGGCTCATGAAGGATGTCCACCTGACATTAACATACTATAAGGTAAAGAAACCCCCGAAGGGCTCATGAAGGATGTCCACCTGACATTAACATACTATAAGGTAAAGAAACCCCGAAGGGCTCATGAAGGATGTCCACCTGACATTAACATACTATAAGGTAAAGAAACCCCGAAGGGCTCATGAAGGATGTCCACCTGACATTAACATACTATAAGGTAAAGAAACCCCGAAGGGCTCATGAAGGATGTCCACCTGACATTAACATACTATAAGGTAAAGAAACCCCGAAGGGCTCATGAAGGATGTCCACCTGACATTAACATACTATAAGGTAAAGAAACCCCGAAGGGCTCATGAAGGATGTCCACCTGACATTAACATACTATAAGGTAAAGAAACCCCGAAGGGCTCATGAAGGATGTCCACCTGACATTAACATACTATAAGGTAAAGAAACCCCGAAGGGCTCATGAAGGATGTCCACCTGACATTAACATACTATAAGGTAAAGAAACCCCGAAGGGCTCATGAAGGATGTCCACCTGACATTAACATACTATAAGGTAAAGAAACCCCCGAAGGGCTCATGAAGGATGTCCACCTGACATTAACATACTATAAGGTAAAGAAACCCCGAAGGGCTCATGAAGGATGTCCACCTGACATTAACATACTATAAGGTAAAGAAACCCCGAAGGGCC
>CM049409.1:680000-682500 GCA_026929865.2 Hyperoplus lanceolatus
GCCCCCACGAATATGCTGTTTAAAATAAATTACATTACCTCATGGCCATGCATCCTGCCGTCTCTCTTTCACTCGCTTCCTAAACAAATGCAATTTAAATGGTAAATGTTAAACAGACTCCACTTCTAAAGCTCTTTTCCTGGTGTTTCACAGACCCAAAGCGCTTTACATTGTTTTGTACACATTCACCCATTCACACACACATTCACCCATTCACACACACATTCACCCATTCACACACACATTCACCCATTCACACACACATTCACACACCGATAGCAGCAGCAGCTACCACGCAGGGTGCAAGCTAACTATCAGGAGACATTTAGGGTTCAGTGTCTCTTTGCCCAGGGACACTTGGACATGTCTACCACATACACACACACACACACACACACACACACACACACACACACACACACACACACACACACACACACACACACACACACACACACACACACACACACACACACACACACACACACACACACACACACAGGGACACTCTGACATGTGGCGGGGAGACGGGGGATTGAACCACCGACCCTGTAACCCAGTGGACGACATGACCCCAGCCGCCCATTATAACACTGTCCCCCGTGTGTGTGTGTGTGTGTGTGTGTGTGTGTGTGTGTGTGTGTGTTAATTCCCTGAGCTTTAAACTTGTTGCCGTGGCGACCTCTGAACTTTCTCTGCGACTCGTTCTTTAATTTAGTAAATTTCATGTTTGGGATTTTTATTTTTTATAAACCGATTGTTCTTCTGATTCTCTCCATTCTTCCAATCTGTTCTTAGCCTCATTTAACCTAATCCACACACACACACACACACACACACACACACACACACACACACACACACACACACACACACACACACACACACACACACACACACACACACACTTCTCTTATTAAATGCACACGTGTCATTAAAAAAATTCAGGGCAGCTGGACAGCTAAGTAAGAAACATAACTGACTGACACACACACACACACACACACACACACACACACACACACACACACACACACACACACACACACACACACACACACACACACACACACACACACACACACACTCACACACACACACACACACACACACACACACACACACACACACACACACACACACACACACACACACACACACACACAGTGTCAAAGTTGTTTTACAGAACACATGATAAAAGACTTCTTCCATTTTATTAATCTGAAAAAAAAATACTATGTACTGGTCTTAAAAATGCATTTTCAACATAATTTTCAAGAAGAAAATGTCTCATAAATCAGACAGTGAACAACATATGAACAAATCCTTCTGTAATAACCTTCAGAATAGTGCTGAGAATGATCATGGAAAGTTTAGTTGATGTAAGTGCTTTAGAAGTTGTAGATTTTTGGTTCAGAGTATTGAGAGAAAAAAAACTAATGTTGAGATAATGTCCGTTAAAGATGGTTGTATAGGAGAAATATACAGACGCAAACAGACAAGGTTTAGTCAAATAAACACCTGAATGTACATGTTGGACCTTTGATTTATACTAGTATGAAAGAAGACATGTTATGGAAGAGAGAGAGAGAGAGAGAGAGGGAGAGAGAGAGTATGAAAGAAGACATTGAAGAGAGGGGGGGGGGGGAGACATGTTTGGAGGAGAGGGAGAGAGAGGGAGAGAGAGAGAGTATGAAAGAAGACATGTTATGGAGGAGAGGGAGAGAGAGAGGGAGAGAGAGATAGAGTATGAAAGAAGACATGTTATGGAAGAGAGGGAGAGAGAGAGGGAGAGAGAGAGAGTATGAAAGAAGACATGTTATGGAGGAGAGAGAGAGAGAGAGGGGTATGAAAGAAGACATGTTAGGAAGAGAGGGAGAGAGAGAGAGAGAGAGAGTATGAAAGAAGACATGTTATGGAAGAGAGGGAGAGAGAGAGGGAGAGAGAGATAGAGCATGAAAGAAGACATGTTATGGAAGAGAGGGAGAGAGAGGGAGAGAGAGAGAGAGTATGAAAGAAGACATGTTATGGAGGAGAGGGAGAGAGAGAGGGAGAGAGAGATAGAGTATGAAAGAAGACATGTTATGGAGGAGAGAGAGAGGGAGAGGAGAGAGAGAGAGAGAGACATGTTATGGAAGAGAGGGAGAGAGAGAGAGAGAGAGTATGAAAGAAGACATGTTATGGAAGAGAGGGAGAGAGAGAGGGAGAGAGAGATAGAGCATGAAAGAAGACATGTTATGGAAGAGAGGGAGAGAGAGGGAGAGAGAGAGAGAGTATGAAAGAAGACATGTTATGGAGGAGAGGGAGAGAGAGAGGGAGAGAGAGATAGAGTATGAAAGAAGACATGTTATGGAGGAGAGGGAGAGAGAGAGGGAGAGAGAGAGAGAGTATGAAAGAAGACATGTTATGGAAGAGAGGGAGAGAGAGGGAGAGAGAGAAAGAGACATGTTATGGAGGAGAGAGAGAGAGGGAGGAGAGAGAGAGAGTAAAGAGACTGTTA
>CM049409.1:690000-702500 GCA_026929865.2 Hyperoplus lanceolatus
TGTGTGTGTGAATGGGTGAATGTGTGTGTGAATGGGTGAATGTGTGTGTGAATGGGTGAATGTCTGTATGAATGTGTGAATGGGTGAATGTGTACAAAACAATGTAAAGCGCTTTGGGTCTGTGAAAAAACCAGGGAAAAGGGCTGTACAAGTGGAGTCCATTTACCATTTACCATTTAAGGAGGGCAGATTATGGTGATTTTCATGGGCCCAGCCATGTGTGTGTGTGTGTGTGTGTGTGTGTGTGTGTGTGTGTAGGCCTAGATTTTGTCTGTTGTTTTTTTGCTTCGGGGCAAATCAGCTGTTAGAGAAAATGAAGCTCATGATGATGAAAGTCAGTTTGTGAAATTAGGGCCAACAAGTTACGACTTAATCTGCCGGGGATTAAACCGTATAACTTGGCCCAGTGTGTGTGTGTGTGTGTGTGTGTGTGTGTGTGTGTGTGTGTGTGTGTGTGTGTGTGTGTGTGTGTGTGTGTGTGTGTGTGTAATGTCTGTACAGAAGGTAAAAATGGTCAAATGGTTTTAGAAAGCAATTAGAGTGAATCTGCTGTGTGTGTGTGTGTGTGTGTGTGTGTGTGTGTGTGAGAGAGAGAGACGGAGAGAGAGAGAGTGTGTGTCTGTCTGTCTCTCTCAGTGTGTGTGTGTGTGTGTGTGTGTGTGTCTCAGTGTGTGTGTGTGTGTTTGTTTAAGAAGGTAAAATGGTCAACTGCGGTTTTAAAAAGCAATTAGGCTGAATCTGCTTAACACAGATAATTAAAGACAATTTAAGGCTCTTCCACTTAAAACCCGATTTTATTTATTTATTTAATTAATTGTTTTATTTATTTAATTTTGTATTATTTTTTATTATTTAATATTAAAAAAATAATTATTTTTAAATAAAATAAAATAAATTACATTATATATTTATTTCCTTTTATTTATCTAATTGTTCTATTTATATATTATATTTTATTGTGAATTTAAAACGTAGCGTTATCGTTTCAGAGGCCAAATCACATGACGGAGATTAAAGATTAGGGGTGGAATCACTGAGACGCTAATGGTGTTATGCTTTTTCTTAAATTGAATGATTGTTTTGTGTGTGTGTGTGTGTGTGTGTGTGTGTGTGTGTGTGTGTGTGTGTGTGTGTGTGTGTGTGTGTGTGTGTGTGTGTGTGTGTGTGTGTGTGTGTGTGTGTGTGTGTGTGTGTGTGCGTGTGTGTGCGTGCGTGTGTGTGCGCAAATTAAATGAAAAAATTTAAATGTAGGCGCTATATTTGACTCATTATATTGCTGCTCTGTACTCCATTGTATTCTGCATTTTTACTCTTTTACTTATCATTGTTTTATCAGTATTTTGATCTTGTTTTTGTTTTGACTTGTTTATTTTGTTGTTTTTAAAAGCCTCCTGTGGACAGGTGGACAGGTGTTGTAAACTGGCATCTATGCTAACACACTGTAAACAATGCATCTGGTTCGTCCAATGACATTGTCATGTCCATACACAAAGCAAATCAAATCAATCAATCAATGAATGATTATTAGATGTTTAAAATTGAATATTTTCAGATAAATTACTGAAAATATTTTTTAAAATTTTTATTGTCTCTTCAATTTCTTATATTTGTTCATATTTAGTGTTTAAAATTAATTCTCAGCACTTTTCTGAAGGTTGTTACAGAAGGATTTGTTCATATGTTGTTCACTGTCTGATTTATGAGACATTTTCTTCTTAAAAAACACGATGAAAATGCATTTTTAAGACCAGTACATAGTATTTTTTTGATACATAAAATTAAAAAAAGGCTTTATCCACAATCTGTTCTGTAAGAACTTTGCACGCTAATATGTCCTAAAAATTGAATAATGATTTTTAAGGCCTTTAGATAGTATATTTGTAGGCCTATATCAATATTTCTAAACATCACTAAATTAATTCAAATTATAGCCCAAAACGGTTAATTTATCCTTGTTTTAAAAGCATTCACAAAGTTAATTTTAATTTAATTATACTCTATTGATTGTTGGCTTCCTCACGACGTTTCCCGCTGAATAACTAATAGACACACACACACACACACACACACACACAATAGGCCTAAAATAATGAATGATTAATGACGACAGGGATATTTAATTGATTAAGTGTCAGCGCGTGCGTCGCTCCGATCAAAGACAAACAACGAAAATTAAAAAAAAAAAAAAAAAAAAAAAAAAAACTCTCTTCTTCAGGGAGAGAAAATCCTGAGCGGATTGAAGGAAAATTGGTGGCAATTAATCCTTTGGGATTGGGTCCAGCGCGCGCGTGTGTGTGTGTGTGTATGTGTGTGTGTGTGTGTGTGTGTGTCTCAAAGCGCTCTCTTTTGATTGGTCGCCTGTCTGATCCCCTAGAAAGCGGGTCTGGATAAAAAGCCCGCGCGCTGCCAAATGCGTTCATCTCCGTCATCCGTATTTTTATCAACAGTTTTTGACCGGTAACCATTTTCGGTTTCGCCTGATTTTTTTTGCACTTTCTAGCATATATTCAGGCGTATTTTAGCCTTTATATTACTCGTCTTTTTCGGTCGGAGATAAATGTATTTTTGATTCATCTGTATGTCTCGCAGAAATTACAGAAATTGACTTCAAAATCTTTTTCGACTTGGAGAAAAAATATTTTTTCACATAGCACCATGACAGGCCGGGAGGACGTGCTAGAGAAGCCGAGAGTGAAGCTCTTATCTCCGGGCTTTGGGATCGACAAGTCCCGCCTAACCCATGGAAGCTCCACGGGATTTCGCTCAAAAGGTATAAGATTGAATTTCAAATGTGATTCATGGATGGATGGATGGATGGATGGATGGATGGATGGATGGATGGATAGATAGATAGATAGATAGATAGATAGATAGATAGATAGATAGATAGATAGATAGATAGATAGATAGATAGATAGATAGATAGATAGATAGATAGATAGATAGATAGATTTCACCTTTTTTGTTGTAAAGTTGCTTCTAAATATTGGTTGTTTTGGAAAGTCGTTTAGGTCGAGGTTTTTCATTATTTTTTAAGGTCCTGCCTCCTGGTAAAATATATTTTAATGCTAGGAGCAATGTTGCCATGCCTGCTCTTTATAAGCAACTTTGAACTCGTCTTTTTTGTTGTTAAAGTTGCCTCTAAATATTGCTTGTTGCCGGTTGGAGTTTTTTGTGGCTTATTAATGGCCAGTCGTCTTTTCGGGCGAGTTGCCAAGTGAGCTCAAATAGGCAATTGGCTTGATATGGATAAACGCTATTTTATAGGCTACATAAGCGTATTTATTTATACTTTTTATTAACTATTTATTATGTGTGACAATAGTTATTTTTTTTTTCTGTGGTTATGTTACTAGCATGTTTTCAGTTTGATATCTGCGCTGTTGCCCTAACGTGTGTTGCGATTTTCTGCTTAACATTTACCTTTTAGTTTAAACAATGTCCTTAGAAACCTGTAAAGTAGAGTACGCCATGTTGGTTATTTATTTTATTTTGTCTTTTGTTTTTGTGTTTTCAGTTGCTTGTGTGTGTGTTCCTAAAAAATAAAATAAATCTCGAATATAAAGGATTTAGAGAAATAAAATTCTGTTATTCTGTTACTTTATAAATAAATAAAAAATATTTCATTTTGATTTTTTAGTTTTATTGTAACCTATTTATTCATTTCCGATCATTTCTCTGTTTTCCTCTTTGAAAACAAACACTCATGTACAAAAAGAAAGAGAAGTTTGGGGTTCCCTGCTCAAGCTGCTGCCTCCGCGACCCGATTTCGGATGAGCGGTTGAAGATGATGATGATGATGACTCATGTACAAAGTTTAATACGTGGGACTCAGTTATAATTGATGAATGACTGAGCCATCCTTTCCATTAATTTACAGGTTGTGATATTGGGCTTTTTAAATAAAAACTCATTTAATTTCACTTTTTGATTTGTTCTAGGTTTTGCCATCACCGATCTGTTGGGGCTCGAGACGGAGCTCACACAGCCGACTTCGGGCTCTGTCTCCGGGGTAGAGTCTCACGGTGGAGGGGGTGGCCCCGGAGGTCCCGGTGGTCCTTCGCTCGGAGGTTTCTCTTTCCCAGGCGGCTCTTTGCCCCTCGGTCTCGGCTTCCTATGTTCGCTAGCGGCGCAGCAGCCGCACGGAGCGCCATGCTTTCTACCGGGAAATCACCCTCTGCTTCAGGCCAGAGCGGACAGCCACCACTACCTGCAGAGTATGCAACACATGGAAGCACAGAGAGACGCATATTCAGGTGTGTATTTATTTATTTTATCTGTAGGCTACATTTCTTTCCAGTGTTATCTCAGTGTGTATGTAACACAGAGATATGTTTTCTCAGGTGTGGATTTTTACTCTTTTAATGGCACATTCAAAGTGTTGTATAAATTGAATATTTCCAGTACGGCTATACGTCATGACTTTTAGTAGGCCTATAAGTGTTTATAGCCTAGTGGATTGTTAGCGTTAAACTTTGGTCTTATATTCGTGATTTCATTTTTAGACAATATTTAGCTCATCAAATCCAAAAAAACGAATGATAATATAGATCGAAGATAATTGATTAAAAAAAAAAAATCAAATTAACTTTTGGATTTTTTAATTAGTATTTTGCTCCGTTTTGCTTCGGTTTCGTTCGGCTCCTCTCGGGTTTCTGAACATTTTTCGTTTGTTGTTCTAAACAAGTAGATTTTTTTTCTGTACTTTTAATTTATTTGATTTTTCCTCTAATTTCAGTTTTCGTTTTTTGTTTTTTATCTTCGGCTCACTTCGGCTCTGCTCGGCTTATAAAATATTTTCCGTTTTATTTTGAAGAGCTGAGGGTTTTTCCTATTATATAGGCTGTAGGCTTTATTAATGCATTGTTAGGCCTTTATGTGAAACGAAAACTCCCCAATTTGAATTTAAATACAATCTGTCTTTAAAACATTTTATTGAATTAGTTTGATTTAGTTTAGGGTTGACCCATCACGACAGCTTTTTATTCATTGATTTATTTCGCCTATTTGCCAAATTGCCCCCATTAAATCCAGAGAATTCTAATGAGTAAACCGTCATGTTTTTTCCCGCGCTCCCCCCCCCCCTCCCCCCTCTCATGTCCGTTGGTCCATCACTTGATTACCGGTTATTGATCAGCTGTTTTTTGTTGTTTTGTGACGTAGATGAAGAATGTCTGTCGGATCGAAACGACTCGAAAAGCTCCGCGAACTCCGCGAAGAGAAAGAAGAGGCGACACAGGTAAACAGCGACAACGCACACACACACACACACACACACACACACACACACACACACACACACACACACACACACACACACACAGGTAAACAGCGACAACAACACACACACACACACACACACACACACACACACACACACACACACAGGTAAAAAGTTACAACACAATGTTATAATTTAGTTTGAAAATACCAAATAATTCTGAAAAATTTGGGTTAATCAGAAATAATAATTGTTTATTACAAGGTACAGTCACACATAACGTGGTGTTGCATGAACAGTACATAGGCTACATAAACATAAAGAAAATAATTCATTTCAAGTCATAGAATAGGCCTATATCCATAGACAATTATCAGTAAAAGGCTATTATAAAAGTGAGATATAGCCAATGTGCAATTATTCATTCATTAATGGAAGAATTAGGCCTATAGCAGATTTCATTATTATTATCTTGTTTATTGGTGGTTAATATTTAAAGGTGCAGTGTGTAATATGACATCATCAAGAAAGTTCTACAAAGTTCTAGAATGCAACGCTCCCTGGGTAACCCCACCCCTTTAGAATAATAACAGAAGCTACAGTGGCCTTCAAGGACAAGAACAATTCTACATTTTAAACAATGCACCTGATGAAATTCCAACTATGACACTTCCAAAATGGCGGTGACAAGGCCTTGGTCCAAATACGGAGAAATATGGACATATATGAGACCCTTTCTAAGGGAAAAATAAATAATAAAAAAAAAGAAATTCAGCTATTATGCACTAAATTAAACGTACTTATGGATATTATAATTATTTTCTACAAAATCTGCTAGGAAATAAAACCCAAAATTCTACACACTGCAGCTTTAAACATGTTACAGCTAAAAAAAAATACAACATATTTATTAGTCAATCATTTTCATTTAGAAAATGTGTACTTTGAAAATAAAGACACGTTTGATTTTCATTTAAATTAAATGTTGTTGTTATGTGTGTCTGTGTACATATTAAGATACTAATTTATATTTTATATTGTGTGTTTGCAGGACTGTGTTCACTTCTCACCAGCTGGAGGAGCTGGAGAAAGCGTTCCACGAGGCGCATTACCCCGACGTCTACGCCAGAGAAATGTTAGCCATGAAGACGGAGCTGCCCGAAGACAGGATACAGGTAAGAGACAGACAGACAGACAGACAGACAGATACACACACACACACACAGTACAGACAGACACACACACACACACACACACACACACACACACACACACACACACACACACACACACAGGGTGAGTGTATACCCATGACAAAAGCATTATGAAAAACTATATAAAAATAGCATTCTTTGCACTGATGGTCTCGTTTGCTGTTACATGTAATTTATGATCATCAGAGTCAATATTTAAAAGTTCCTCGTAGCACCTTTAAAAACATGATGAAAATGCATTTTTGTAAACTTACTCTTTTAAACTCCTAACATAACTTGTCATATTGTCACATCATCACACTTATAATAACTCTTAAATAATACTTCACCCATACAGAACCGGCGTTCTATCATTATAAAATCACTATTATAATATAATGAATGAGGTTTTTCTTCCCTCAGTCTTCCCTAAGAAACTGTAGGGTTAGACAGTGAGACCATAAAACACTCTTTCTGCCTTTTCTCAGGCTACGATGAACCGATTTCTAAAATGTTTGCACATTTATACTACATAGGATCTCAGAGTTCAATACACCTTCATATTCCCACCAGGTGAAGTAGGGCTTTAACACATTTTAACAATCCCTTTTGTTCTTGCAGGTTTGGTTCCAGAATCGGCGCGCTAAGTGGCGTAAGCGTGAGAAGTGTTGGGGCCGCAGCAGTGTAATGGCAGAGTACGGCCTCTATGGGGCGATGGTGAGGCACTCCATCCCTCTGCCCGAGTCCATCATCAACTCCGCCAAACAGGGACTGGTGGGGGGGTGCGCTCCGTGGCTGCTGGGTGAGCCCCATGCACGTCAGTAATACACACACACACACATGCACTTATACATGCACGCAGACAGACAGACAGACAGACAGACAGACAGACAGACAGACAGGCACACAGACAGACAGACAGACAGACAGACACACACATGCACAGTTAACATACACAAACACACACACACACACACACATGCACTTATACATGCATGCAGACAGACAGACACACAGACAGACAGACAGACAGACAGACACACACACACACACACACACACACACACACACACACACACACACACACACACACACACACACACACACACACACACACACACACACACACACACACATGCACTGTTAACATTCACACACACACACACACACACACACACACATGCACTTATACATGCATGCAGACAGACAGACAGAGAGACAGACACACAGAAGGGACAGACAAACAGACACACACACACACACACACACACACACACACACACACACACTGACACATACTGTGATATACACTAACACACACCACACCATGCAGAAATACACACTGTAATAAATGCACACTGTTACATTATCTATTAGATGTAAAGGTGCAGTCAGTGATTCTGGAGAACGCTTGTTGTCAAAATCACTTTTGTTAAAAATCAGTGAATATCTCCTCATGATCCGCTACCTGTCTGTACTGTGTGTGTGCGCTGAAAAAAATCCAGTGTTAATACACAACCTGTCTGTACTGAGTGAATATCTCCTCATGATCCACTACCTGTCTGTACTGAGTGAATATCTCCTCATGATCCACTACCTGTCTGTACTGAGTGAATATCTCCTCATGATCCGCTACCTGTCTGTACTGAGTGAATATCTCCTCATGATCCGCTACCTGTCTGTACTGAGTGAATATCTCCTCATGATCCGCTACCTGTCTGTACTGTGTGTGTGCGCTGAAAAAAATCCAGTGTTAATACACAGCCTAGGCTCTGTAAACTAGGTAGCTTTTTGTGGTCCCTTTGTTTACATGCCAGTTCTCCAGAATCACTGACTCCACCTTTATTTAGCCTACTATGTACTTGCTCATTTCATATTAAAAATCCCTGCTGTCTCCTACTATATTCACTAACTCTTCTCTCTCCTCCATCTTTGTTTGTTCACAGGGATGCACAAGAAATCTCTAGAAATCTCCAAGAAATGTTCAGAGTCCTCCCCCTCCTCCTGCTCCGTCCGATTCCACCCATTCGACCCATTCCCCACGGGACAACAACTCGTCTTATTTTGGAAATTCAGAACGTCGCAACGGCAGCAACGTTGGCGAGGCAATGCTAGCCAAACGGGAAGTGCGCGAAAACGAAGGAGAAGAAGAAGAAGATGAAATGTTAGAAATGGGGGATGGGTCGGATATCGAGGATGAGGAAGAAGTAGCGATTGATTTGTCCAGTTCATCTAAACAACAGCAACAAACCGCCTCTTCTCCACGGCAACACAGTGAATCGGAAGAACACAGCTGAATGATTATTTTTTTGTGAACCAATTGGAGACGAGGAAATTGGAAACGCAGCGATTTGATTGGCTATCACAAGAACAGTTAAAAAAAAAAAAAAAAAAGTGGATCCCAAACTGCTAATGTTGAATTTTTATTTAAAGGTGCTGCGAGGAACTTTGAAATATTTCTGAAACAGTCTCATTTTTCCTCTGATGATCATAAATTACATGTAACAGCAAACGAGACCATCAGTGTAAAGAATGATATTTTTATATAGTTTTTCTTAATGCCTTTGTCATGGGTATACGCTCACCCAGGAACAACAGCTGGCGTGGTAAAAACACTACCGCTTTTGTCCAAAGGGGGGCACTAGAATGAACACACACTGAAAGTTCCTCAGAGCTACTTTAAAGGTCCACTCTGTTTGAATTATTTATCTTATTACATAAAATAATGTGCTCCGGTTAGATTCTGAAATGTGTACATATGTAAATAAGAAACTTGTGTCTGTCTGTGTTTATGTATTTTACCGAGAATATGTTTTATATCCTTTGTTTTGTTGTGGGGGGAAATAAGAAAAAAGCTATTTAATGTTATATCCCTGTTAATTTATGTATGTCTATATAGTTTGACTGTGTGTCAAACTCTGTGTGTGTGTGTGTGTGTGTGTGTGTGTGTGTGTGTGTGTGTCAAAATGTGTGTGTGTGTGTGTGTGTGTGTGTGTGTCAAAATGTGTGTGTGTGTGTGTGTGTGTGTGTGTGTGTGTGTGTGTGTGTGTGTGTGTGTGTGTGTGTGTGTCAAAATGTGTGTGTGTGTGTGTGTGTCAAACACTGACTGAAGCTCTGTGAATGAATTTAGATTATTAATTTATTTATTATTTAAATATTTAAAAAAAAAGTTGTTTTATTATCATTATGACGTGTGTGTACAGACGGTCAATAAAAAACAAACTATTTTTTGAATTTCTGGGATTATTTTCTTGTATTTTCAACACAAAAATAAAATGGCGGAATATAATCATTTGAATTTAATTAACATACTATTAAAGGTGCAGTCAGTGAGTCTGGAGAACGCTTGTTGTCCAAATCAGTGAAAATCTCCTCATGATCCGCTACCTGTCTGTACTGTGTGCGCTGGAGAAATAAATCCAGTGTTAATCCACAGCCCAGGCTCTGTGAACTGGTATGTAAGCAAAGGGGGTCCACCATAGCTAGCAACATACCTACCACATCTAATTGTTCAGTTAGAAATACTTAGTTATGCTTAAAGTAGGTTGAGACTTTTAATTTGGAGGCACAGCGCATAATGCACACAGGAACATTGAAATTTCATGTTATAAAAAATGCATAACTAGAGCCAAAATTAACAGCTAATGTTAGGTGTAGTTGAACCCAAATGTGACATAGAATTTACTTTTAACAATTGTCAAGAAATTAGCTACTTACACATAAATTCATTTGAAAACTGGACTTGTAAGTTTGAACCCTGTCTAACTTGAGTCCATTTGGACTTAAGAAAATTAAATTTGAATCGCATTTCTTTCAAGTATTTAAAGGTGCAGTGTGTAATATGACATCATCAAGAAAGTTCTACAAAGTTCTAGAATGCAACGCTCCCTGGGTAACCCCAACCCTTTAGAATAATAACAGAAGCTACAGTGGCCTTCAAGGACAAGAACAATTCTAAATTTTAAACAATGCACCTGATGACATTCCAACTATGACACTTTCAAGATGGCGGCACTAGGCCTTGGTCCAAAATATGCAGAAATATGGACATATATGAGACCCTTTCTAAGGGAAAAAATAATAATTCAAAACATTTCGTTCAGCTATCATACACTAAATTAAATGTACTTATGGCTACTTTCTACAAAATCTGCTAGGAAATAAAACCCAACATTCTACACACTGCAGGTTTAATTAAAATGTGTCAGGTAGAGACCTCCATATACAAACAGTAAAATGATGAAACATTTATAAGGGTTTCAATTGACCGTTTTCTACAATTTAGGGTCAAATGGCTAAACATAAAAAAAAAAAAAAAAATAAAATAAATATATATGTTTTAACTAAATATATAAGAAAGAAAACTGCTGAAAATTAAATTTTAATTGTTAGAACAATTGTCTAAATATTATGTATTTATAGAATTATATATAACTTATACTGTTAGCCTGTAAAAAATACGATTATTAAAGTTAAATTATTTTATTTTATTTTTAGTAATGTAACTGGAGCAGACGGGGACTTTTATTTTGGAGACCATTTAGCCGTTGGTCGAGACAACTACGTCATTCCCTCATCCGCATAGGACGCTGTAGCCGTGTTGTTGCTAAGCTAGCTAGCGATAAAGTGCTATTAAGTGCGATTATTCTTTAATAAAATGGATTTAATCGCTTTTAAACATCAACTCGCGCTCGTAGTGAGTAAACTGGCCAAAGCGGTGATGACAGAGGTTTTTACCGTGGCGGGAAATGAACAAAAACCCGGAAATGAGGTGAGATAAAACGGCTAAATGTAGCTACATGTTGCTAGCGGCTAACAACATTTTAACCCCTTCGCGTCCAGGTGAAATGAGAAGTGAATTTTTCCGGGGGTAACTTTTTATAAATTGAGACCACAGCGTCACTCTGTGAGTCTGATTTAATTGTTAGCTCGTTTACAGACACTGTTAAACACTGTACACAACTTAGTTTACGTTGTAAAATCAGTAAGCCTATTCAATTTATTTAGGTTAATCTGACACACTCCTGTAGAAAATAAAAATGAATAGGCCTAATATTTATGTTGACAGATTTGTAGTCCTGTTTAGTGGTAAAGCTGTGTGTGGATGTTTCCTTGCCCGTATAAAAACATTGATAGTGCTGAAAAAATTCATTGATTAATCTATGTATTGTTAAAGTAATCTTTCAGGCTTCTATAGTTGCAGCCTCTCCAATGTGCGATTCTCTTCTCGTGTGTGTGTGTGTGTGTGTGTGTGTGTGTGTGTGTGTGTGTGTGTAAAGTTGCAGTCACTGGCACTGAAGTTCTTTAGTCCCAGGCTCCTCTCAACAATGTGATACAGAAGAAGAAAAACACAAGTGAAGAGAGCAACACCTGAGACACAAATACACACACAGTAGAGCAAGGACACAGGGGAACATAGTGAAAAACAGTTAATTTTTTTTTTTAAACAGTGATATTAAATAAAATGAGATAAGGAAGTCAATTTACCATGCAATTATTTTTTAAATAATAAAAAAAAAATAGTATTTATTTATTTAAATTTTTTTTAAGATATTTTTTTTGGCATTTTTATGCTTTATTGATAGTGTAGAGACAGAGGTGAAATGGGGCAGAGAGGGGAGTGACATGCAGAGAACGACCACGGGCTGGAATCGAACCCGGGTCCGCTGCTGGCCGAGGCCCATGGGGGGGGGACGCCCTACCAACTGAGCTAAGGGCGCCCCATTAACAGTATTTGTTGCTTGTCTTTCAGGAGAAGATGGCCGCTCTGATGGACAGCTTGTGTTCTGACGTCGTGGAGAAAATCCTTCAGATGCTTCAAGAGGCCACAGTGGATCTGAAGGGGAACAAAGCATCTCTACCGGGCCAAGATAGTAATCCCCCTCTAACGGCCTATAACACATCTAAACCAGACCGTACACCTATTTCAGCCCAAGGTAGGAACCGATATAGTATAATAAACCCATCTATAACAGCCAAAGATACTTATCCCCCTATTACATACCAAGATAGTAACCCCCCTTTAACATACTCTATTACTTATAAACCAGGTCTTACACCTCTATCAAATACATCTACACATGGCC
>CM049409.1:707500-712500 GCA_026929865.2 Hyperoplus lanceolatus
GGGGGAGGGAGGGAGGGAGACAGGGAGGGAGGGGGGAGATAGGGAGACAGGAAGGGAGAGAGAGAGAGAGAGAGAGACAGGGAGGGAGACAGACAGGGAGGGAGGGAGGGAGGGAGACAGGGAGGGAGACAGGGAGGGAGGGAGGGAGGGAGACAGGGAGGGAGACAGGGAGGGAGAGACAGACAGACAGACAGGGAGGGAGGGAGACAGACAGACAGAGAGGGAGACAGACAGGGAGAGAGAGAGACAGACAGACAGACAGACAGAGAGGGAGACAGACAGGGAGAGAGAGAGACAGACAGACAGACAGGGAGAGAGACAGACAGAGAGGGAGACAGACAGGGAGAGAGAGAGACAGACAGACAGGGAGAGAGAGAGAGAGACAGACAGACAGGGAGAGAGAGAGACAGACAGACAGCTGTGTTCTATGTGCGGCAAGAGCTACAGGTGCCTCAAGAACCATCTCATAAGGTAAATAGTTACACAGACAGACAGGGAGAGAGAGAGAGAGAGAGAGAGAGAGACAGACAGACAGACAGACAGGGAGAGAGAGAGAGAGAGAGAGAGACAGACAGACAGACAGACAGGGAGAGAGAGAGAGAGACAGACAGACAGACAGACAGGGAGAGAGAGAGAGACAGACAGACAGACAGACAGACAGAGAGAGAGAGAGAGAGACAGACAGACAGACAGGGAGAGAGAGAGAGAGAGAGAGAGACAGACAGACAGACAGAGAGAGAGAGAGAGAGAGAGAGAGAGAGAGACAGACAGACAGGGGGAGAGAGAGAGAGAGAGAGAGAGAGAGAGAGACAGACAGACAGACAGGGAGAGAGAGAGAGAGAGAGACAGACAGACAGACAGGGAGAGAGAGAGAGAGAGACAGACAGGGAGAGAGACAGACAGGGAGAGACAGACAGATAGACATTCAGACTTCAGTTTTGAATCACATATAATGCTTGGCTTACACTACACGACTTTTCACGCAGTTTGACAGTCGCAGACAATCTTCCAATGTCGGACTGACATCACAGGAGTCTTGCTGGAGTTGTGGCGCGCACGTGATCTGTCGTTAGGTGTATGGTGGTCTTCTGACCCGATTTCAGCCAGTCATCTCCCCGTCTTGACGTTCCGACATTATCAAACATGTTTGATATTATCGCTAGTCTTAAGGGGTTGGCTCAAGCGAAATGACGTAAACACTGTCACACACTCTCAGCACCAAGCACGACGCAGGAGGAGTGGCATTAGTCTCGACCTGTGTCCGCCTGTGAGGCACTTATTTCGGATACTTTTACCTAGAAGCCTCGGCTGGAGAACCAGGCTGACAGCCGCGCAACCTGAACACTTTACCGTCATATTAAGGGTTAGGAGTTAAAGTTATTGGGGGACGAGATCAGCAAATAAAGCTGGTCAAATAACTACAGGAAGTCCCCCGCTCGGAATATTGAATTAACTTGTTTTTAATTAAATAATCAGAATCGCGTTTGAGGAAATAATATTAATCTCAAAAGGAATCTAGTTGTAGTCTTGCAATATGAGACCCCTGTCTTTTCAAAATCTCACTCTGACTGAAAGCTAATGACTAGTTGTCTTCAGGTGTGAGTTGATTGTCTTTAGATGTGAGAGGGTTTCTGTCTTTTCAAAGTCTTTTAAAAGTCCTCTAGTGTGAGCCCAGCATAACCTAACAACAGTAATTAAAAAACTGTTTTTTGTGTATGGAAAAAGCTGTTTAAATAAAGTTTAGTTTTATTTGTTTTTAACAGTAAACACGGCCACGAGCTGCCGGCCTCGGAGCTTCCTGCCTCTGACATCATTTCCTGTGACACGTGTGATAAGAAGTTTCCCAACCAATCACAGCTGAGATCACACCAGCGCAGCCACACGGGGGAGAAGCCCTTTCACTGTGAGGTATTACTGTGTGTGTGTGTGTGTGTGTGTGTGTGTGTGTGTGTGTGTGTGTGTGTGTGTGTGTGTGTGTGTGTGTGTGTGTGTGTGTGTGTGTGTGTGTGTGTGTGTGTGTGTGTGTGTGTGTGTGTGTGTGTGTGTGTGTGTGTGTGCCTGTGTGTGTGTGTGTTATTTCTGCTAGCTCTCTCAAGGTGCAGTGTGTAACTTTGTGTGTGTCAGAGAAGTGAAACATTTTCTAAGGTTTATTCTCATAACTGAATAAACAAACTTTCCTCATAGGGAAAATGTGATCCCTGGAACACCTGTGGGCCTGTCTATCTGTCTATCTGTCTATCTGTATATCTGTCTATCTGTCTGTCTGTCTATGTGTTTAAAACTTTTTTAAACGAGGTTCCACAGTGGACATTTTTTGAATACGTAACTCCAGTGTCACCATGTAAATAGCAAAACCAGTCGGCCACATTGCAGCACCATGGTTACCTCTACTACAAAGAGTCATCGTCAACTACTGGCCTGGCATGTGTCCCACGCTTTAGGTCCTTTTGAGGATCTGTGTGAATGTGGAACGTATTCTTAAAATCTCGTCTAAACATGGCCGTTTTTTAACAGTAAAACCATTTCTGTTTTTTTGTAAAGATATTTTTTTGGCATTTTTCTGCTTTATTGATAGTGTAGAGACAGAGTTGAAATGGGGCAGAGAGGGGAGTGACATGCAGAGAACGACCGCGGGCTGGAATCGAACCCGGGTCCGCTGCTGGCCGAGGCCCATGGGGGGGGGACACCCTACCAACTGAGCTAAGGGGGGGGGACGCCCTACCAACTGAGCTAAGGGGGGGGACTCCCTACCAACTGAGCTAAGGGGGGGGACGCCCTACCAACTGAGCTAAGGGGGGGGGGACGCCCTACCAACTGAGCTAAGGGGGGGGACGCCCTACCAACTGCGCTAAGGGGGGGGACGCCCTACCAACTGAGCTACCTTTTGTTATTTCTGTTTTGAGAGGAGAACATGAGACCAGCAGAGAGTATTTCATCAAAGAATAGTTTCTTCGAGATCTTGGGTCCTTAGATCCATGACGCAGGACACACAATATGTAATCTTTCTCGTCACAGTTTTTATAAGAGTGCCAAAAGAAATGTATTTGCAGCAACACAATTCCAAACACACTTCCTCCTGTCCGTCGGTGTGTGGACGTAGCTAGAAGGAGATGCCAAGGGACCACACACTAACGTAGCCTGGTGCTACCAGACATCGTACTTCATTTCATTTGTACAGAAGGTCTGGCAGTGCTGTAATTGGCAAACGTTCACTCATGGAGGCGGGTGTCTGTTAAAGTTTAAAACTATTGGATCTGCCCAGTGCCACTCTGGATTAGCCAACCAATCGCATAACGTTTGGTCGTCACGTGTGTCATGAGCCGGCTTCTGGCAACTGAAACTGGAGCGCGACTTCGACGTCATCGTTCTCAGCCACTCGCTCTGTTCGCTGATTGGACCGGCTGTCGAATCTCCGGCAAAACTGGGAAATGGGCTGTACACCCAGACTGACTACTGAAGGGAAAATAAAATTTGGCAGGAAGTAGGCGGGCGGGCGGAGCCAGGCTATCACTAACGCACAGCGGGGAGAAACCTTTTTGTATTGCTGTTATTTGTGACAGTGCCAGAAAATTTTCTTTGCAGCAAATACAATTCCAAACCCGCTTCCTCCTGTCCGTAGGTGTGTGGGCGTGGCTTCCGGCTGAAGGAGATGCAAAGGGACCACATGTCAACGCACAGCGGGGAGAAACCCTTCAGCTGCTCCGAGTGTGGGAAGAGTTTCAGTCTGTTGAGTAGCTTCATGAGGCATCGCAGCATCCACAGCGGAGAGACACCGCACGGCTGCTCCCTGTGTGGGAAACACTTCAGACTGCACAGCTTCCTAAAGGCTCACATGCAAACCAAGGCTCATCTAAAGCAAGCACAGCAAGAGACTGACAGCTGAGATCTCTGACATCTCTGATTCAGTGTGTGTGTGTGTGTCTCTATCTATCTATCTATCTATCTGTCTATCTATCTATCTATCTGTGTGTGTGTGTGTGTGTCTCTATCTATCTATCTATCTATCTATCTATCTATCTATCTATCTATCTATCTATCTATCTATCTATCTATCTATCTATCTATCTATCTATCTATCTATCTATCTATCTGTGTGTGTGTGTGTGTGTGTGTGTGTCTATCTATCTATCTATCTATCTATCTATCTATCTATCTATCTATCTATCTATCTCTCTATCTATCTATCTATCTATCTATCTATCTATCTATCTATCTATCTATCTATCTATCTATCTATCTACCTATCTGTGTGTGTGTTTGTGTGTGTGTGTGTGCACAGCAAGACATTAGTGGTGCAACGGATCACGGTTGATCCTTGATCCGTATGGACCAACCCTCACGGTTCAGAACGCACGTGAGCCGCGGATTGGGTTAATATGCAAAAAATAAATATATATAAGCTAGCTGTTTGTTCATTTAATCAGGTTGAGTTTTCAGTGTTAATACACAGCCTAGGCTCTGTAGACTGGTATGTAAACAAAGGGCCCACCATAGCTAGCAACATGCACGTTACTTAGGAAAATCAAACCCAGTTACATTTCATAGATTTAAATGTATTACATTGAGTGTGTGTATGAATGGGTGAATGTGGTAAGATATGTAAAGCGCTTTGGGGCTGAGAAAATCGGCTAGGAAAGCGCTATATAAGTCGAGTCCATTTACCATTTACCATTTACATGCTTAAAGACCTACTTCACCTGGTGGAAATATGAAGGTGTGTTGAACTCTGAGATCCTATGAAGTATAAATGTGCAAACATCTTAGAAATCGGTTCATCCTAGCCTGAGAAAAGGCAGAAAGAGTGTTTTATGGTCTCACTGTCTAACCCTACATTTTCCTTCTTGTGACATCACACGTAGGGTTAGGATTTACAGGACAGCTGGGCCAAGGGAAGACTGAGGGAAGAAAAACCTCATTCATTATATTATAACAGTGATTTTATAATGATTGAAAGCTGGTTCCGTATGGGTGAAGTATTCCTTTAAGGCATCGGAGAAAGT
>CM049409.1:720000-727500 GCA_026929865.2 Hyperoplus lanceolatus
GGGGGGAAGATCGGCTGGTTCCTCGGTGGAAAACTCAATGTGTCAGGTAGGCTAATCAAGATATACACAAACTAAAAAACTACACACACAGAGACACACACACACACACACACACACACACACACACACACACACACACACACACACACACACACACACACAGAGTGGTTCCTCGGTGGAAAACTCAACGTCTCCGGTTATCAAGAAATACACAAAATAAACTTTGGCGAATGAAATAGGCCACTACTACTAATCATAATTTGTACACACACACACACACACACACACACACACACACACACACACACACACACACACACACACACACACACTGTCTGAGGCTGTATCTACTTTTCTAGTTTCAAACTATTTATTGTCATTTTCACTGGAGCAAAGTTCAGCTGTAAACACCAGAACTCTGTGTGTGTGTGTGTGTGTGTGTGTGTGTGTGTGTGTGTGTGTGTGTGTGTGTGTGTGTGTGTGTGTGTGGGGTCAAGACCTTGGCTTCAGGAATGTATCTTTTTACGAGCCTGACCTAGAGATGCATCTGAGTCTACTTAAAGGTGCAGTGTGTAATATGACATCATCAAGAAAGTTCTACAAAGTTCTAGAATGCAACGCTCCCTGGGTAACCCCACCCCTTTAGAATAATAACAGAAGCTACAGTGGCCTTCAAGGACAAGAACAATTCTAAATTCTAAACAATGCACCTGATGACATTCCAACTATGACACTTTCAAGATGGCGGCACTAGGCCTTGGTCCAAAATATGCAGAAATATGGACATATATGAGACCCTTTCTAAGGGGGAAAAATAAATAATTCAAAAAGAAATTTCAGCTATTATGCACTAAATTAAATGTACTTATGGATATTATAATTACTTTCTACAAAATCTGCTTGGAAATAAAACCCAAAATTCTACACACTGCAGATTTAAACAAACCCAGGAAAGCATGTAGAACTAATAGTTGATTTATGGGGCAACTGTCCCACAGTGTTGTTGCAAAAAGCACATGAGCAGACACCTTGGCGACATGGCTTACAGGCCAGAAGATGATGCTGTAAGAAAAATGTGTATTTATGTATTTATTTATCCTTTATTTAACCAGGTTAGTCTCATTGAGATTAAAATCTCTTTTTCAAGAGAGACCTGTAAGGCCGAGATGGACAGCAGAACACAGTCACACATAAAACACAATACAAGTTCAATATTAAAGTCCTACTTCACCAGTTGGAATATGAAGGTGTATTGAACTCTGAGATCCTATTTAGTATAAATGTGCAAAAAATAATTAAATCGGATCATCCTAGCCTGAGAAAAGGCAGAAAGAGTGTTTTATGGTCTCACTGTCTAACCCTACAGTTTCCTTCTTGTGACATCACAGTAAGGGTTAGGATTAACAGGACAGCTGGGCCAAGGGAAGACTGAGGGAAGACTGAGGGAAGAAAAACCTCATTCATGATATTACACTCAACAAAAATATAAACGCAACACTTTTGTTTTTGCTCCCATTTTTCATGAGATGGACTTAAAGATCTAAAATTCATCCCAGATACACAATTGTACCATTTCTCTCAAACATTGTTCACAAATCTGTCTAAATGTGTGATAGTGAGCACTTCTGCTTTGCTGAGATAATCCATCCCACCTCACAGGTGTGCCACATCAAGATGCTGATCTGACATCATGATTAGTGAAGTGTGCCTTAGACTGTCCACAATAAAAGGCCACTCTGAAATGTGCATTTTTTTGCTTTATTGGGGGTCTGGGGACTCAGAACCAGTCAGTATCTGGTGTGACCACCATTTGCCTCATGCAGTGCAAGATCTTTAAGTCCATCTCATGAAAAATGGGAGCAAAAACAAAAGTGTTGCGTTTATATTTTTGTTGAGTGTATAATAGTGATTTTATAATGATAGAACGCCGGCTCCGTATGGGTGAAGTATTCCTTTAAGTGCAGTTGTAAAACATAAAAATACATTCACAATTTCCGATGGAGTCCAACTTCAAACTCTTAACAACAGCCTTAAATTTGTGTAGAGTCACCAGGTCCTGAAGCTTAAGCTGCTTCTGCAGGTTATTCCATGACGACGGCGCAAAACACTTAAAAGCTGTTTTTCCCAGCTCTGTACGAGCTTGAGGAACAGTCATGAGCACCATGTCCTGAGACCTTAACGCATGGGGGGGAAATTCTCTGGACATATACGATGACAAATAACAAGGGAGTTTACTTTTTCAAAGAATGCGGTTTTTATATAGTTTTTCTTGATGCCTTTGTCATGGGTATACGCTCACCCAGGAACAACAGCTGGCGTAGTAAAAACACTACCGCTTCTGTCCAAAGGGGGGCGCTAGAATGAACACACACTGAAAGATCCTCAGAGCACCTTTTTAAACAATTATTGTTTCACAGTCTCTGCAATGAGTGTTTTTTGTTTTTCTGTCTGGACAATAATCCAATAATATTCCAATAGTGATGGCGGATTAATGCTAATGTGTCAGATTGTGTTTCTGCCACACAGACACACACACACACACACACACACACACACACACACACACACACACACACACACACACACACAAACATACACACACACACACACACACACACGCACACACAGGCAAACAGGATCTGCATCTTAAATCTTAAATCCATTTTAGGATTATTGTTCAATCAGAGAATCACAACGAGACAATAACACGATATAAACTGTATTAGTAATGACAATAATATGTCTGTCTGTCTGCCTGTCTGCCTGTCTGTCTGTCTGTCTGTCTGTCTGTCTGTCTATCCCTCTGCCTGTCTGCCTGTCTGTCTGTCTGTCTGTCTGTCTGTCTGTCTGTCTGTCTGTCTGTCTGTCTGTCTGTCTGTGTATCTGTCTGTCTGTCCCTCTGCCTGTCTGTTTGTCTGTGTACCTGCCTGCCTGCCTGCCTGTCTGTCTGCCTGTCTGTCTGTTTGTCTGTGTATCTGTCTGTCTGTCCCTCTGCCTGTCTGTTTGTCTGTCCCTCTGTGTGTCTGTCTGCCTGTCTGTCTGTCCCTCTGTCTGTCTGTCTGTCTGTCTGTCTGTCTCTCAGTGAACTGTCTAGATGTCCATGTGGAGAAACATCCCGACAGAGTGGCTTTGATCTGGGAACGAGACGAACCGGGAACAGAGGAGAGAGTCACATACAGGTACGAACGTGTGTGTGTGTGTGTGTGTGTGTGTGTGTGTGTGTGTGTGTGTGTGTGTGTGTGTGTGTGTGTGTGTGTGTGTGTGTGTGTGTGTGTGTGTGTGTGTGTGTGTGTGTGTGTGTGTGTGTGTGTGTGTGTGTGTGTGTGTGTGTGTGTGTGTGTGTGTGTGCAGTATGTTGATAAGATAAAGATCATATACATTATGGTTTAGAGGGACTCTTTATGGATGTACCTTTGTTTGTGTGTGTGTGTGTGTGTGTGTATATGTGTGTGTGTGTGTGTGTGTGTGTGTCAGATACCGCCCAACCATAGTGCAAATTATCTTTATCTTATCAACATACTGCGCTCAGCGCTGTCGTATCAGATTGTGTTTCAGAAACACACACACATCCTATATTTACCTGTAATCTCCCTATATGCTGATACGTTATGAACCGTCCAGAGCCCTTAGGTCGTCTGGGACAGGTCTACTTACAGTCCCCAGAGTTAGGACTAAACAAGGAGAAGCAGCTTTTAGTTATTATGCACCAAAACTCTGGAACAAACTCCCAGAGAACTTGAGGTCTGCTGCAACTCTCAGTTCTTTTAAATCGAGTCTGAAGACTTTTTTGTTTCCATTTTAACCTGCAATTTTCATTTTATTTGCTTTTAAATGTTTTTAAATCGAGTTTTATAATGTGTATTGTGTATTCTAATCTTGCCCCTGTAAAGCACTTTGAGTGGCCTTGTGTCTGAATTGTGCTATAGAAATAAACTTGCCTTGCCTTGCCTTTTTATTAACTTTTTACTTTGAACTTGAAACGTGCTACAAACTATAAAATAAGAGTACAAACTGTGAAATGCTTTTGTTTATTAAAGGTGCAGTCAGTGATTCTGGAGAACGCTTGTTGTCAAAATGACTTTGTGTCAGAATCAGTGAATATCTCCTCATGATCCAAAATACCTTATAACTAACTATAATAATCTGCTATGCTTGCCCCCGTACAGAGAGTTGTTGGAGATGACATGTCGCCTTGCTAACACCTTAAAGGCCCAGGGCGTAGTGAAGGGAGACAGGGTGGCGGTGTACATGCCCGTTAGCCGTAGCATCCATGACGAAATTCATTGTGAGATTTCAGGGAAAGCAGAGAAGTTTAAACAGATATGTCAGCCTTTCCTGGACTATATAACAGTACTGAAGGGACCTACATGACACCTCACAGAAGTTTAAACAGATATGTCAGCCTTTCCTGGACTATATAACAGCACTGAAGGGACCTACATGACACCTCACAGAAGTTTAAACAGATATGTCAGCCTTTCCTGGACTATATAACAGCACTGAAGGGACCTACATGACACCTCGTTGACTTTTTATTTTCTGCTTAACATTTACCTTTAGTTTAAACAATGTCCTTAGAAACCTGTAGAGTAGAGTACGCCATGTTAGAAACCTGTAAAGTAGAGGACGCCATGTTAGAAACCTGTAGAGTAGAGGACGCCATGTTAGAAACCTGTAACGTAGAGGACGCCATGTTATAAACCTGTAAAGTAGAGGACGCCATGTTAGAAACCTGTAAAGTAGAGGACGCCATGTTAGAAACCTGTAAAGTAGAGGACGCCATGTTAGAAACCTGTAGAGTAGAGGACGCCATGTTAGAAACCTGTAAAGTAGAGGACGCCATGTTAGAAACCTGTAAAGTAGAGGACGCCATGTTAGAAACCTGTAAAGTAGAGGACGCCATGTTAGAAACCTGTAGAGTAGAGGACGCCATGTTAGAAACCTGTAGAGTAGAGTACACCATGTTAGAAACCTGTAAAGTAGAGGACGCCATGTTAGAAACCTGTAAAGTAGAGGACGCCATGTTAGAAACCTGTAGAGTAGAGGACGCCATGTTAGAAACCTGTAAAGTAGAGGACGCCATGTTAGAAACCTGTAGAGTAGAGGACGCCATGTTAGAAACCTGTAAAGTAGAGGACGCCATGTTAGAAACCTGTAAAGTAGAGGACGCCATGTTAGAAACCTGTAGAGTAGAGGACGCCATGTTAGAAACCTGTAGAGTAGAGGACACCATGTTAGAAACCTGTAAAGTAGAGGACGCCATGTTAGAAACCTGTAAAGTAGAGGACGCCATGTTAGAAACCTGTAGAGTAGAGGACGCCATGTTAGAAACCTGTAGAGTAGAGGACGCCATGTTAGAAACCTGTAAAGTAGAGGACGCCATGTTAGAAACCTGTAGAGTAGAGGACGCCATGTTAGAAACCTGTAGAGTAGAGGACGCCATGTTAGAAACCTGTAAAGTAGAGTACGCCATGTTAGAAACCTGTAAAGTAGAGGACGCCATGTTAGAAACCTGTAGAGTAGAGGACGCCATGTTAGAAACCTGTAGAGTAGAGGACGCCATGTTAGAAACCTGTAGAGTAGAGGACGCCATGTTAGAAACCTGTAAAGTAGAGGACGCCATGTTAGAAACCTGTAGAGTAGAGGACGCCATGTTAGAAACCTGTAGAGTAGAGGACGCCATGTTAGAAACCTGTAAAGTAGAGGACGCCATGTTAGAAACCTGTAAAGTAGAGGACGCCATGTTAGAAACCTGTAGAGTAGAGGACGCCATGTTAGAAACCTGTAGAGTAGAGGACGCCATGTTAGAAACCTGTAAAGTAGAGGACGCCATGTTAGAAACCTGTAAAGTAGAGGACGCCATGTTAGAAACCTGTAGAGTAGAGGACGCCATGTTAGAAACCTGTAGAGTAGAGGACGCCATGTTAGAAACCTGTAAAGTAGAGGACGCCATGTTAGAAACCTGTAGAGTAGAGGACGCCATGTTAGAAACCTGTAGAGTAGAGGACGCCATGTTAGAAACCTGTAGAGTAGAGGACGCCATGTTAGAAACCTGTAAAGTAGAGTACGCCATGTTAGAAACCTGTAGAGTAGAGGACGCCATGTTAGAAACCTGTAGAGTAGAGGACGCCATGTTAGAAACCTGTAGAGTAGAGGACGCCATGTTAGAAACCTGTAAAGTAGAGGACGCCATGTTAGAAACCTGTAAAGTAGAGGACGCCATGTTAGAAACCTGTAAAGTAGAGGACGCCATGTTAGAAACCTGTAGAGTAGAGGACGCCATGTTAGAAACCTGTAGAGTAGAGGACGCCATGTTAGAAACCTGTAAAGTAGAGGACGCCATGTTAGAAACCTGTAAAGTAGAGGACGCCATGTTAGAAACCTGTAGAGTAGAGGACGCCATGTTAGAAACCTGTAGAGTAGAGGACGCCATGTTAGAAACCTGTAAAGTAGAGGACGCCATGTTAGAAACCTGTAAAGTAGAGGACGCCATGTTAGAAACCTGTAGAGTAGAGGACGCCATGTTAGAAACCTGTAGAGTAGAGGACGCCATGTTAGAAACCTGTAAAGTAGAGGACGCCATGTTAGAAACCTGTAGAGTAGAGGACGCCATGTTAGAAACCTGTAGAGTAGAGGACGCCATGTTAGAAACCTGTAGAGTAGAGGACGCCATGTTAGAAACCTGTAAAGTAGAGTACGCCATGTTAGAAACCTGTAGAGTAGAGGACGCCATGTTAGAAACCTGTAGAGTAGAGGACGCCATGTTAGAAACCTGTAAAGTAGAGGACGCCATGTTAGAAACCTGTAAAGTAGAGGACGCCATGTTAGAAACCTGTAGAGTAGAGGACGCCATGTTAGAAACCTGTAGAGTAGAGGACGCCATGTTAGAAACCTGTAAAGTAGAGGACGCCATGTTAGAAACCTGTAAAGTAGAGGACGCCATGTTAGAAACCTGTAGAGTAGAGGACGCCATGTTAGAAACCTGTAGAGTAGAGGACGCCATGTTAGAAACCTGTAAAGTAGAGGACGCCATGTTAGAAACCTGTAAAGTAGAGGACGCCATGTTAGAAACCTGTAGAGTAGAGGACGCCATGTTAGAAACCTGTAGAGTAGAGGACGCCATGTTAGAAACCTGTAAAGTAGAGGACGCCATGTTAGAAACCTGTAGAGTAGAGGACGCCATGTTAGAAACCTGTAGAGTAGAGGACGCCATGTTAGAAACCTGTAGAGTAGAGGACGCCATGTTAGAAACCTGTAAAGTAGAGGACGCCATGTTAGAAACCTGTAGAGTAGAGGACGCCATGTTAGAAACCTGTAAAGTAGAGGACGCCATGTTAGAAACCTGTAAAGTAGAGGACGCCATGTTAGAAACCTGTAAAGTAGAGGACGCCATGTTAGAAACCTGTAAAGTAGAGGACGCCATGTTAGAAACCTGTAAAGTAGAGGACGCCATGTTAGAAACCTGTAGAGTAGAGGACGCCATGTTAGAAACCTGTAGAG
>CM049409.1:732500-735000 GCA_026929865.2 Hyperoplus lanceolatus
ACACACACACACACACTCACACAGGGAGAGAGAGAGAGACACACACACACACTCACACAGGGAGAGAGAGACACACACACACACTCACACAGGGAGAGAGAGACACACACACACACACACACACTCACACAGGGAGAGAGACACACACACACACACACACACAGGGAGAGAGACACACACACACACACACACACTCACACAGGGAGAGAGGAGACACACACACACACACACACACACAGGGAGAGAGAGAGACACACACACACACACACACACACACACACACACACTCACACACACACACACACACACACACACACACACACACACACACACACACACACACACACACACACACACACACACACACACATGCCTATATATGTTGTGTTTATGTTCATGTGAGTGTGAGTATTTACCTGTGTGTGTGTGTGTGTGTGTGTGTGTGTGTGTGTGTGTGTGCTTGTGTGTGTGTGTTTCTCTGTGTTTGTCTGTGTGTGTGTGTTTCTCTGTGTTTGTCTCTGTGTGTGTGTGTTTCTCTCTCCCTGTGTGTGTGTGTGTGTGTGTGTGTGTGTGTGTGTGTGTGTGTGTGTGTGTGTGTGTGTCTCTCTCCCTGTGTGTGCATGCGTTTGTCTCTCTGCGTGTGTGTGTGCGGTGCGCGTGTGTGTCTCTCTCTCCCTGTGTGTCTGTCTCTCTCCCTGTCTCTCTCCCTGTCTGTCTGTCTGTCTGTCTGTCTGTCTCTCTCCCTGTGTGTGTCTGTCTGTCTGTCTCCCTCCCTGTCTGTCTGTCTCTCTCCCTGTCTGTCTGTCTGTCTGTCTCCCAGCCCAGTGTGTAGCAGTGATCACCTGTAATGAGACGGTGAGAGGCGGGCGTCTGGTGCGTCTCAAACCGACGGTGGACGCCGCGGTCAAACTGTGTCCTAGTGTCCGCCATGTTTTCATCTCCCAGAGGACGGACACACACACTGATATGGGACCTCTGGACAGGCCTCTAGAACAGGTGAGAGAGAGAGAGAGTGTGTGTGTGTGTGTGTGTGAGTGTGTTTGAGTGGGTGTGGGTGGGTGTGTGTGTGTGTGTGTGTGTGTGTGTGTGTGTGTGTGTGTGTGTGGTCTGTCTGTCTGTCTGTCTGTCTGTGTGATTTTTTTATTTTATTTTTAATTTTTTTGCTGGTTTTAAATTTTTCTAATACATTATTTATAATGCCCTGTATAGTAGTTATTGAGTGTTTTTCTTAAAAAGTGTTTGTGTTTTTTAAGAAATACACCCCCAAAAAAGAAGGGGTAAACAGTAATAGTATTAATGATAGATAAATGACTTCTGTTATTTGACAGTCCAAAATCTCCTTTATAGTTTTGATTAAACTTTTTTAAATATTTTTTTGTTGTGATTTTTTTTCCAAAACTTTTCAAAACTTTTAATTTACTTTTTTAGCTTTTTAATTTTTCAAAACGCCCCCAAAACCGTATGTTGTTAATTGTTAGTGTGTGTGTGTGTGTGTGTGTGTGTGTGTGTGTGTGTGTGTGTGTGTGTGTGTAGGAGATGTCCTTACAGCCCCCCTGTGCCCCCCCGAGCCTCTGAACAGTGAAGACTTGTTGTTCCTTCTCTACACGTCAGGCAGCACCGGGAAGCCTAAAGGCATCATACACACACAGGCTGGATACCTGCTGTATGCTGCTCTCACACACCAGGTACAGACAGACAGACAGACAGACAGACAGACAGACAGACAGACAGAAACTTCAAGTTTGGTCTTATATGCATTTGCTGCGTCCACCGAATGTCTTGTGGCAAGGATTGAAGTTTTTGGCCATAATACAAAATCACCCTGAACACACCATCCCCACAGTGAAACATGGTGGTGGCACACACACACACACACACACACACATCATGCTGTGGGGGTCCTGTTCTTCAGCAGGGAAGAGGGAAGCTGGTCAGAGTTGATGGGAAGATGGAAGGAGCCAAATACAGGACAGAAAAACCTGTTAGAGTCTGCAAAAGACTTGAGACTGGGGTGAAAGTTCACCTTACAGCAGGTTAAATACCCTAAACATACAGCCAGATCTACTATGAATGGTTTAGATCAAAGCATAGTCATGTGTTAGAATGGTCCAGTCAAAGTCCAGACCTCAATACAATTGAGAATCTCTGGAAAGACTTGAAAAGTGCTGTTGACAGACGCTCTCCATCCAATCTGATGCTGAATCTGAAGCTTGAGCTATTTTGCAAAGAAGAAGAATGTGAGTCTGTAGATGTATAAAGCTGCTGGAGACAAACCCCAATAGACTTGCAGCTGTTATTGCAGTGAGAGGTGGTTCTACAACGTATTGACTCAGGGGGCTGAATACTTTTGCGCGCCACACTTCAGTTTTTTATTTATAAAACAAATTGAAAAACATATTTCATTTTCATTCCACTTCACAATGTTGCTCCACTGTGTGTTGGTCTCTCACTGTGTGTTGGTGTATCACTGTGTGTCTCACTGTGTGTTGGTGTATCACTG
>CM049409.1:767500-797500 GCA_026929865.2 Hyperoplus lanceolatus
TCACACACTCACTCACTCACTCACTCACTCACACACACACTCACTCACACACTCACTCACTCACTCACTCACTCACTCACTCACTCACTCACACACACACTCACTCACTCACTCACTCACTCACACACACACTCACTCACACACTCACTCACTCACTCACTCACACACACACACTCACTCACTCACACACACACAAACTCACTCACTCACTCACACACACACTCACTCACTCACTCACTCACTCACACACTCACTCACTCACTCACTCACACACACACTCACTCACTCACTCACTCACTCACTCACTCACTCACTCACTCACACACTCACTCACTCACTCACTCACTCACTCACTCACTCACTCACTCACACACTCACTCACTCACTCACTCACTCACTCACTCACTCACACACACAGTCACTCACTCACTCACACACACACAAACTCACACGCTTGTCAGAAACCCACCACTATCATATGCAGATTAAAATTATTTTTATTTTTATTTCTTCCTAACCCTGCTTTCTCTCCCCCTGTACCTGCCCTTAGGCTCACCGTGGCGTGCACAGCGGTGAAATGGCGTTCATCTGTGAGGCGTGTGGGAAAGGCTTCAGACAGAGGGGAGCGCTGGTGGCTCACGAGCGCAGACACACACACACCAAACCCTTCAGCTGCTCCCTGTGCCACAAAGAGTTCAGCTCACAAACATCTCTCACACGCCACCAGAAGACCCACGGGACTGAGAGAAACCAGACATGTGACCAGTGTGGGAAGAGTTTTGTCAGCGCACACAGCCTCAAGACGCACATACACACGGTTAGTACAGAGTCGGTTGGGAAACGGCTTGATTTTTAAGATAGAGTGCGAAACTTTTCCATATAAGTGAATGTCTGTTACATTCAAGCCATCACCAAACAAGTCGACACAAAGTTGATTAAGCCTATTATCAGCTCCACAAAACTCTCTCTGTATTTCTCAGTATGGAGGTTGGAAAATATATATTTTTTAAAAGCTATAGTGTGTGGCAACACCAGTTGCAAAACTGAGACATACAGAGAGAGTTTTGTGGATATGATCTGCTAAATAAAGTTTGTGTCAACTCAGTTTGGTGATGGTTTTGTGAACGTAACCGACATTCCATTTATATGAAAAAGTTACGCACTATCGCTTTAAAGTTTCCAAATTGTTTTTAAAAAGTTTAAATTGTATCTTGAAAGTTCTGGATAAGAATTTGAATTTAACTGTTAAAATCTGAGATTTGCCTTTTTTATTATTTTATTTAAAAAAAATGTTTTTGGTAATTTTATTTTATTTTATTTTTTCTGTTTTTCCTTTTTCTCTTTCTTCTTGTCTGTTGTGATGTTGCAGGTTTTGTTTCTTTGTCTGTGTTAATAAAAAATATATTTTGTGAAAAAAAACTGTTAAAATCTGTCATAAACTTTTATTCCTTTTCTTTTTCAGATCCACTCTGGCACCAAAGCGTTTTCGTGTGAGGTGTGCGGTCGCGGCTACAGCTCGGCTAGCTACTTAAAGACCCACCGGCGCAGCCACTCCGAGGGGAAACCGTTCGGCTGCTCCCTCTGCGACAAAACATTCGCCACGCAAGCCAGCGCAAACCTCCACGCGCGCACACACACGGGGGAGAAGCCCTACGTGTGTGAGGTGTGTGGGGTCAGTTTCAGTGTGTCTCAGAACCTAGTGAGACACACACGCGTACACAGCGGGGATAAGCCGTTTGAATGTGACGTCTGTAAGAAGAAATTCAGTCAGAAGAATAACTTGAAAACGCATCAGCTGGTTCACACGGGAGAGAAACCGTTCAGCTGCTCTGTGTGCGGGCGAGGCTTTAGCTCAATGAGGAGCCAGAGGGAGCACAAGTGTGTCTGATGTGTGAATGTACAGGTCCATATATAAAAATAAAAAATATATTAATTTTTGTTACCAATAAATAAACAAATCTGACCCGACACAAGAATCTATTAAATGTGTCCGTTGGAGCCCAGTCTCTTCCGATAACAGTGAATATGTTTGTACACATACACACACACACACACACACGCACACACACACACACACACACACACACACACACACACACACACACACACACACACACACACACACACAGAGGTGCATCTCAAACAGTTAGAATATTATAGAAAAGTTCAGTATTTCTGTAATTTAATAGGTGCAGTCAGTGATTCTGGAGAACGCTTGTTATCAAAATCTGTGAATATCTCCTCATGATCCACTACCTGTCCGTACTGTGTGTGTGTGTGCTGAAAAGAAGTCCAGTGTTAATAAACAGCCTAGGCTCTGTAAACTGGTGTGTTGCTAGAGTGTTGCAAATATTCAGATCAGTTGTGAAAAGTCTGTCAGTCAGAGCTCAATGATATTAGGGACTTTTACTTGGTAAGAAAACATGTGCCTTGTTCTGTTTGAAAAAATAAAACGTTTTATTAAATCACTCTTCCTTTTTTTAAAGATTTTTTCTGGCATTTTCAAGCTTTATTAGACAGTACAGAGCTGAAATGTGGAGACAGAGAGAGAGAGAGAGGGGGGTGGGGGGATGACCTGCAGTAAAGGTCCACGGGTCGGATTTGAACCCGCGACCACTGCAACCAAGGCCCTATGGTACACGCTCTATCCACTACACCACCAGAGCCGATATGGTACACGCTCTATCCACTACACCACCAGAGCAGATATGGTACACACTCTATCCACTACACCACCAGAGCAGATATGGTACACACTCTATCCACTACACCACCAGAGCAGAGCAGATATGGTCACACTCTATCCACTACACCACCGGAGCAGATATGGTACACACTCTATCCACTACACCACCGGAGCAGATATGGTACCGCTCTTCCACTACACCACCAGAGCACCCCGAGAATCTCTCTTTCTTTGCATTTCTTTTACATAGATATAGGATTGTTTTTGTTTTGTTTTTCATTTTTAAGATCAAATGAGAAAATATAATAATGATAAAAAAATTATTTTTTAAATAAATGTTCTACAAACACACACATTGTTCAGTGTCTGTAGGAAGAAGAAATTCTGAACTAATTCATAATTCAATTATTTAAAATTTAAAATGTCTCCTGTCTGACATTTTACAAAATAATTCCAACAAGTGTCATCTAACTCGATTTCATTTTCCTAGGGTGACTACATTGTTTGGAAAAATATAGGTTGTTAAAGCTGGGGTATGTGATTTCTGATTGGTCAAAATTAACATGAACGGTACACTTTGACCAATCAGAGTGAGGCTCTGATTAAAAAAATAAATAAATCAGATTCTCTGTTCTTATTGGCTGTTGGGACTGTCCATTCACTTTGGCACGACTTTGTTGGTGTAGAGCGTGTCAGGGTGAGCTTTAATTATTTTAAAAATTATTATAATTAATTATTTTTTTGTAGGGAGGTTATTTATTCCACCTGTCCATAAGTTGTTTGCTAACCGCCAAAAAACAAAAACAAAAGAAGAATAAGAATATCTCTCTTCTGTCTGTGTAATATATATATTGTATTGCATCTCTCTCTCTCTCTCTCTCTCTCACTCTCTCTCCCTCTTTTTTCTCTCCCTCACTCTCTCTCTCTTTTTGTCTCTCTCTGTCTCTTTTTCTCTCTCTCACTCACTCTCTCTCACTGTCTCTCTCTGTCTCTGTGTCTCTCTCTCACTCTCTCACTCTGTCTCTCTCTCTCTTTATCTCCCTCTTTCATTCTTGGGTCATTATAACACACACACACACACACACACACACACACACACACACACACACACACACACACACACACACACACACACACACACGCTCGTACCTCTTGTGAGTATGTTATTATTATTATTTTTATTTAACTAATTTAATTTAACCCATTTATTTCATTTCAACACCAGTCCCTGTTGTATCCCTCTCTCCTGTCTGTGTGTCGGCTCAGTGCTGCCACCACGTGTTCAGAGGAAGTATTACACCGTATAAAAACACAGCTCACGTGCGGCTCGTTCTTTTCCGCTCCATCTACCTGACCTGTTGACTCGTCTCTCCTCACACTGAACAAGGTAAGTTTGTTTTACACCTTTACGGACATTTCTCGATGTGTTTTATGAGATATTTGTTATATTTTAACTCTGTTTGACGTTATTTTAGCCATTTTGCAGGTGAACAGAGTAAAATGTTTAACTTTTTTTGTACAATTTGTTCAGAAATGTTTAAATAAAATATGTAAATGAGGCTATATCTCGCTCATTATGTGTAAATTTGCAGCTTTTAAAAACATAAATAACTAGATGTTGTCGTTTCGGGCCTGACGCACTTCCGCAGCGTGCACGTGCTCAGGTGTGCTTAATTGTTAGTGAGAAACAAATGATTATTAGGTTAACTGTCTTATTTTTTGCCCTTAAGGAAAAAAGTTAACTTCAACAATACGCTACAATTCTCACCATTTCATCTTTAGCAGAGACACGGCAGGTGACTAGAGGACCACTTTAACTTGTAGATATCGTTATGAAACTTTCCTAGTTGGTCACTGACATTAAAACATTTTTTTTAGTACTATTTCTTCGAATGTTTGATTTAATATGCAAATGAGGCGATATCTAACTGATAACATAAAATATAATCGGACGTTTGCAGCGGATCTAAAAACATCAATGACTAGATGGTGTTGGATAAAGCTAAAGAGATAAGGACGGGCTCAAAGTTAATTGAGTAACTAATTATTTAGCCAAGCGGTCGTTACGGGCCTGACGCACTTCCGCATCGTGTACAATCACTCAGCACGAGCTCAGGTGTGCTTAAAGCGGCAGTTGAGAGTTTTTTTACTGTAATATTTGGGAAAACTGTCATAATAGCCATTCAGCTATATGTAGGTGAAGTGGTCTGAAAATATTTTTTTATCACTTTGCTCCCCCCTGCCTCTGTGTGCTGCCCCCCAAAATTGCCACCGCTCATGTTAATTTTGACCAATCAGAGCGAGGTCAGATTCTCTGTTCTTATTGGCTGTGGGACCTTGGCAACGACGTTGGTGCGTCAGTTGCGTGAGCGTTCACGACCCTAGCAGTCTGACACTAGCCTACTGTTTGGTACTAGGCTACTACGGCGGACAGCGAGTAGCAATGTCTTCACAAACGAACCCTCAATTTACCATTCCCAGGATACCAACAACTAACACCGCTAAGACAGCAAAAAAACGAGGAAAGACGAATGTTGAAAAGTTAACTGCTGAAAGGGAGACGGAGAGAGCTCGAAAAAAAGTACACCGGCCATGTCTTCTTGCCCTATCACATCAAGACCTCTCCGACCGCGACCTCGTCCCCTTCCTCTGCCCCTAGGCTGCCTGCCGCTGGCCCCATATAGCCCTCGTCCTGTGATCAGTGTTGCCAACTCAAAGCGATTTTGTCGCTATATTTAGCTACTTTTCAGCCCCCCTGGCGACTTTTTTTTTTCAAAACAGCGACAAGTGACAACTCTAGCTTTTTTTTCTGGTGTTATTGGTGACTTTTTTCGCCAAAGCAAGTTTCATCTCTTCTCAACGAGCAGCGGGAGCACTGACACGCAGCCCGCTCCTCGCGCGGCAGCCCCGAGCTGAGAGGTGTAGCCTATCTCCTGCTCTGACCGCAGCTGGGAGGGGCTGCTGCGCGAGGACCGGGCCGTCTGTCAGTGCTCTGTGACTGGGGACGGGCCAGGAGGCTCCCGCTGCTCGTTGAGAAGCGTTAAAAGTGATATTTGCTTCGGCGAAAAAGTCACCAATTACACCAGAAAAAAAGCTAGATTTGTCGCTTGTCGCTGTTTTGGAAAAAAAGTCGCCAGGGGGGCTGAAAAGTAGCTAAATATAGCGACACAATCGCTAAGTTGGCAACACTGCCCGAGCAGCCCCTCCCAGCTGCGGTCAGAGCAGGAGCACACACCTCTCTGCTCTGTTACAATTAGTTTGCTATCTTGCCTGGCTGTTACAGCTACTTTTGTTAGGCCTACCAGCACACTTACAATGATTTTAAGCTAACATACATGGTATGTCTGTGATTAAAATGTATGCTCAATATGTACGTATGTAGTTACCATTACTAATGTTTAATCACCTCGGAATCGGACATGGTGTTTGTCTCCTGTCAATGTAACTGAACTCACATGAACGGCGACATCTCAAAGAGGCTCTGTAACGATTCAAGAGGGAGGAGCTACAGCAGGTAGAGCGTTGGGGAAACAGCCAAACGGCTACAATTATCAACTGCAGCTTTAAGTACGTTAGGGAAACAAATTATTATTAGACTACCTTTTTTTTATTATATATTTTTTGCCCTCAAGGAAAAAAGTAAACTCAAACAATACACTATCTATCTATCTATCTATCTATCTATCTATCTATCTATCTATCTATCTATCTATCTATCTATCTATCTATCTATCTATCTATCTATCTATCTATCTATCTATCTATCTATCTATCCATCCATCCATCCATCCATCTCATTTGAATTTTAACGAAATAAAACTCTAGAATACATCATCTAATTTACACATTTTAATATTCCTGTAATAAAGAAACTTGTTAATGAGCCAGACCTACAACCCAATCACTGTAACATCTCAATGCATTACCAGGTTTAGTCCAGCAGGGGGAGTCAATCACTCACATGTAGGCTACACAGTAACCAAGGCTATGAGATAATGGCTGCTAAAGATGGTTGTACAAGTCTTAAAAATGCATTTTCATCATGTTTTAAAGAAGAAAATGTCTCATAAATCAGACAGTGAACAACATATGAACAAATCCTTCTGTAATAACCTTCAGAATAGTGCTGAGAATGATTATGGAAAGTTTAGTTGATGCAAGTGCTTTAGAAGTTGAGATTTCTGGTTCAGAGTATTGAAGAAAAAAAAACTAACATTGAGATAATGTCCGTTAAAGATGGTTGTATAGGAGAAATATACAGACACAAACAGACAAGGTTTAGTCACATAAACACCTGAATGTACATTTATGTAGTTTATATATGGAGAAAATCTGTTATGAGATCTCAGGGAAAGCAGAGAAGTTTAAACAGATATGTCCTCTCTCTCTCTCTCTCTCTCTCTCTCTCTCTCTCTCTCTCTCTCTCTCTCTCTCTCTCTCTCTCTCTCTCTCTCTCTCTCTCTCTCTCTCTCTCTCTCTCTCTCTCAGCCTTTCCTGGACTATATAACAGCACTGAAGGGACCTACATGACACCTCGTTGACTTTTTATTTTCTGCTTAACATTTACCTTTAGTTTAAACAATGTCCTTAGAAACCTGTAAAGTAGAGTACGCCATGTTGGGTGTGTGTGTGCGTGCGTGTGCGTGTGTGTGTGTCAGGATGTCTTCCACCAGTAAGAAGCACGCGGCGTTTGTCAGTGAGCCGATGGGGAACAAACCAGTGACGGCCGTACCGGGCATTGGGCCGGTTCTGGGAGAGAGGATGAAACAGCAGGGCTACAACAAGGTGAAGGATACACACTCACTCACTCTCTCACACACACACTCACTCTCACTCACACACTCACTCACTCACTCACACACACACACACACACACACACACACACACACCCTCAGTTGATCTCTCCAGTATACATTTTGGGCGACTGGCTCAGGTGGTAGAGCGGGTTGGCCAATGATCAAAGGGTTGGCGGTTCGATCCCCGCCCGGCCACCTGTGTCATGGTTGTTGTGTCCTTGGGCAAGACACTGCACCCACCTTGCCTCGTGTGAATGTCGATAGTTAGCCTGCTGCTATCGGTGTATGAATGTGTGTGTGAATGGTAACGTGGGAAAGGAAAACAGGTCTCCCTTGAAAAAGAGTCTCAATGGGATTTACCTGTAGAAATAAAGGTTAAAAAAAAAAGGTTAATTGTAATGCGTTGTCCCTTCCAGGCGACCCAGGTCCTGGGTCAGTATCTGACCTCCAACAGAGAACCGGCGCCGTTCAACAGCTGGCTGCAGAACTCGAGTGGCGCGACTTCCAGCCAATCAGGAGCCGCGACCAACGCCATGGGAGAATGGTGTGACAACAACCTCTAAGCCCCGCCCACTGCTGGGGACAGCGATGTTAATATGATTAGTTTTGTATTATAATTGTTTTATTTTATAAATATATTTTTTTCTATATTCTGCAGACGACTAATCCAGGCTTTTCCCTGCAGACCAAGATGTTCTCTCTGCTAGTTAATTTGGGAGGTGTGTTTCAGTTAAAGGAAATATGACACACACACACCCACACACACCCCTAGTTCTCTCTGCTAGTTTATGTAGGAGGTGTGTGTTAGTTAAAGGAGATATGCTCATCATTTCCCTCTCTACCTGTATGCCCCTCCCCTCCCTGTGAATAGGACAGGTGTGTTTGGTTAATTTACCTTTATACATCTGGAGGCTTGATCCATTGGTGTTCATAATGATACATTAATAAATGCTTTTTGTCTAATCCCTGTTTTCAGCCTGATTATTCTTTCAAAGGTTTATTTATGTGATGACAGAATTGGGAAAAACAATTACTGCACAAAAACATAATGTTGATGATGGTCCAAACTGAATACACACCTTAAACACAAGGCATGAATAAATATATTAAAGGTGCTCTGAGGAACTTTCAGTTTGTTTTCACCACGCCAGCTGTTGTTCCTGGGTGAGTGTATACCCATGACAAAGGCATTAAGAAAAACTATATAAAAATAGCATTCTTTGCACTGATGGTCTCGTTTGCTGTTACATGTAATTTATGATCATCAGAGCGAAAAATTAGACTGTTTCAGAAATATCTAAAAGTTCCTCGTAGAACTCTTCGAGCTTTTAAAATAAAAGTGATTCAATAAATGGATGATACAAACATCTTCTATATTGTAACATTGTAAATAATGACTTTGTTTTCATTGGTAAGTTCCTGTCGAACTCAGGACTGCGACCAACGTTATATTCTGTGTATTTTATTTGGAAAGTCCACATTTTGCTTAATTTGGGTATTTTGTTTAGTGGTCAGATGTCACGCAGTGGGTAAATTGCCGTCATGTGCGCTCGGTTATAAACTCGGTTATATTATGCAGACTACGGTTCATATTATGTATAAACTGGTGAGTTGCTAGTGTGCTGCAGACGTCCAGATCAGTTGTGAGAAGTCTATCGGTGTTGTAGTAGAGCTATGAAGAACCAATGATGATAAAATACCTGTAGCCTAAATACACTATGGTTGCGTTCCGAATCGCATGCTCTTTCTTTTTTCTATGCTACATACTACATCCGACGATAAAAAGAATCTAGTTAGGATGCAGTAGGCATACTATTGGGACATACTTTACTCTCTTATTTCATCATAACATTGCTCCTTGATCTTGCCTCTTGCTTTTATATCCGTCGCATACCCGGAGGCTTCGTCGATGTTACGTCACTTCACGTGCGCACTGGATTGTGGGTCAGAATCGCCCTAAAAGGATGCACTTTTCAACATAGACGTTATAAAGGATAGACGCCGCGTTGGCCGCTACTGCCTATTGGCGCTGACGAGAAATGCGGGCGCCATCTTGGACCGGTCACACGTTCCACTCGGTGTAGTCTGTTTGGCAGGTGCAATGAACTGTCAGCGCATGTAATTAATCATATCTCATTAAATACCAAACTGATTTTCACGCAGTTTTCTTTGCTGCAAAGATCATACATGTAGCTAAGATACAGGGCACAAGTTTCGACGTGTTTTAATATTCATAGTGGACTTAACAGTCATAGAATATTCTGATATGATATAAGTAACCAGACGTCCGAGATCAAAACGAGGAACATCCCCCGAAAAGGGAAGCAGAAACAGATAGGGGCAGTAAAGTCAGCTATTTTAATAAGTTAACAATAGGCCTATATGATTGGGCTATATATAAATATATTTATTCATTTACAGTGACGAGCATACACAATAAAGACAATCACAGGGATAACATAAACAGAGAACAGAAATAAAATAGGATAAAATATATTAATTTAAATAAAGTAGGCCTATTAAAATACAAAACAAGAGCAAAAATAAAATACTAAATGAACAATGAATTCAGCTAAAACAGTTACAGTCAGATGTGTAAAATTCAGAAATCCTAGATTCAAATAAACCAAGAGTAGGAAGAGCAGTCATTTTTAAGTTGCTCTGCAGAGCATTCCATGAATTAGGGGCACTACAGGAAAAGGCAGTTATTCCTAAACTGGAGTTAGCTCGGGGCAATTTAGGAGGAGTAGTCGAGCATGGTACATATGAAGGGTAGATGTTTCCCATGAAGACATTAAATAGCCTATAAATAAAAACCAGTGTATATAATATCTCATTAAAAGAGAAGGACAACATGAGTGTTCATGTAAAAATATGTTTTATTTCTCTAATTTAAAACACAAGCTTGTTAGGCAATTGCCTCTTAAAAGAGGACGGGATTATTTAAAAGCAAAGTCTTCTTGGTTGTCCAATGTTCTATACTAGGGGGGGGGGGAATACCAAGTTCAGTCTAGTCTCGAGTTGGTTCCTCAGACACAGACAGGAAATCAATGCGTGCCTTGCAGCGCGGTACATTTAAAAACACATTCAATACAAAACCACAGCAATCAAAAGTATTAAACTAAGGGAAAATCAAACAACAACAGCAAACAATAATACTCAAATGCATAAAATAAAGTTAACCATCCTTACAATCGCATTTTACTCCGAAGAGAAATTCAAGCGAGGCGAGTTTGGCAATGCGGTGCAGCCTTAATTTGTGAGACAGACACAACCAATGACAACAAGTCGGAATGGTGGTTGTCGATGCCAAACTGTCTCCTCAATATGTTCCCCAAGCAGAAACACATCCTTCGTTTCAATCTCCTCCCGGACGAAGTGTGTGACTCGGACGTCTGGTTATTATATCATATCAGAATCTTCTATGACTGTTAAGCCCACTATGAATATTAAAACACGTCGAAACTTGTGCCCTATATCTTAGCTACATGTATGATCTTTGCAGCAAAGAAAACCGCGTGAAAATCAGTTTGGTATTTAATGAGATATGATTAATTACATGCGCTGACAGTTCATTCCACCTGCCAAACAGACTACACTGAGTGGAACGTGTGACCGGTCCAAGATGGCGCCCGCATTTCTCGCGCTCAACGCCCAATGCGGCGTCTATCCTTTATAATGTCTATGCTTTTCAACATAGAGCATACACAATAAAGACAATCACAGGGATAACAAACAGAGAACATAAATAAAATAGGATAAAATATATTAATTTAAATAAAGTAGGCCTATACAAAATACAAAAAAAGAGCAAGAATAAAATACTAAATGAACAATGAATTCAGCTAAAACAGGCACGCATTGATTTCCTGTCTGTGTCTGAGGAACCAACTCGAGACTAGACTGAACTTGGTATTCCCCCCCTAGTATAGAACATTGGACAACCAACTCCAGTTTAGGAATAACTGCCTTTTCCTGTAGTGCCCCTAATTCATGGAATGCTCTGCAGAGCAACTTAAAAATGACTGCTCTTCCTACTCTTGGTTTATTTGAATCTAGGATTTCTGAATTTTACACATCTGACTGTAACTGTTTTAGCTGAATTCATTGTTCATTTAGTATTTTATTCTTGCTCTTTTTTTGTATTTTGTATAGGCCTACTTTATTTAAATTAATATATTTTATAGGAGGTCCAAGATGGCGCCCGCATTTCTCGTCAGCGCCAATAGGCAGTAGCGGCCAACGCGGCGTCTATCCATATATAATGTCTATGCTTTTCAACACTAACAATCTTGGCCGCATGAAGTAGGACATCCGGGTACTTCTAACCATCCTAAATCTGGCCACAAGAATCGGGACATCCTAAATCTTTTTTCTACCATACTAAATAGTAGAAAGTATGCGATTCGGAACGCAACCAAGGTTTCAAATTCCCGAAATCTAATAAAAGTTTTTCTACAAACACACACATTGTTCAGTGTCTGGAAGTTAAATTCTTTGACTACTTTATAATTTAACTTCACTGACATATATTTTATTGCATCGAAAAATTCTGCTGCATATTAGGAAATGTGAAACCAACCATATTAGGGACTTTAACTTGGTGAGAAAAAATGTGCCTTGTTCTGTTTGAAAAAATAAAACGATTTATTAAAACGCTCTTTCTTTGCATTTATTTTACATAGATATATAGATATAGATTGTTTTTGTTTTGTTTTTAAAATTTTAAGATCTAATAAGAAATCTAATAATGATTAAAAAACGTATTAAAATGTATTTTCTACAACACACAAAAATGGTTCAGTGTCTAAGAAGAAATTCTGAACTAGTTTATAATTTAAATATTTTAAATTTAAAATCTCCCGTCTGATGTTTCACAATATAACTCTAACAAGTCATTAAGCTCGATTTAATTTTTTTATAGTCACTCTTTTGTTTGAAAAAATAATATAGGTTATTAATTATTATGATTGACTCAGTGCTGCCACCGCGTGTTCAGAGGAAGTATCACACCGTATAAAAACACAGCTCACGTGCGGCTCGTTCTTTTCCGCTCCATCTACCTGACCCGTTGACTCGCCTCTCCTCACACTGAACAAGGTAAGTTCGTTTTACACCTTTAACGTTCATTTCTCGATGTGTTTTATGAGATATTTCATATATTTTAACGTTGTTTGACATTGTTTTAACTATTTTGGGGAATAAAAACCAAATTGCCCAAATCTTACGGTTTGAGTATTAGGCCCAAGGATGAGGGGGGAACCGATTAGGCTACGATCTAGCTAGGCTACTTACGTCTTCAGTCATGCTCGCACTGCAGGAAAAAAAAAATTAAAATGGCGAAAATACACTCCCAAGGGTTTAGTAATTGCAGAGACCGTTCACATAGCTGCCAGTCGCTACACAAGCTGGATTTGATGGACCAGGCGTTGACTTTCTATTTTATTCAACATTTTCAACTTAAGCCGAGACACTGCAGGTGACTAAGGTAACGTTTAGATGTCGTCATGAAACTGCCAGTTGATTAATGACATTAAAACAACTTCTTTAAATTATAATTTATTTCGGAAATATTTGAGTAACATATGCAAATGAGGCAATATCTCACTAATTCAGTGTAAATTTGCAGCTTTTAAAAACTTAAATAACTAGATGGTGTTGGATGAAGCCAGAGATAAGGACACGGCTCATTAATTAATTAATTAATTAGCCACGCGGTCGTTTCGGGCCTGACGCACTTCCGCATCGTGCACGTCCTGTCTCACTCTGAACGTGCACCGGTGAATTAGCGTAAGTCAAATGGTAGTTTGGGGACAGGGATAAGCGGGAAAAATTACAACTAGGCTACTTTTAGTTTATTTCATTGTTTGCACTGCCAATTAAAGCTGGCGTATAAGATTTCTGATTGGTCAAAGTTAACATCACCTGACACTTTGACCAATCAGAGGGAGGCTCCAATTCTCTGTTCTTATTGGCTGTTGGGACTGTCCATTCACTTTGGCACAACTTTGTTGGTGTGTAGAGCGTGTCAGGGAGGGACCATAGGGGAGGGACCAAAGAGAACAAGTGGAGCGGTTGAGGTATTTGGATTCAAATCTCTATCCCAGCTGCTATTTTCTCCCCAAATCCTCCACCCCAGCTTTAATGAGTTAAAATTCAAATGTCAAATACACTCATACAAAACACTAATTCTCAATATTTCAAATGACACTGCCGTGGACCTATTATTAAAGGTTAGGACTGCAGGTGAATACTCCATGCATTATCACGTTCACTTCAGACGGGGCAGTCCCAATCTCACATGAAGGCTACAGTGTATGTTAAAGTAACCTTTGGTCCAGGCTATAAGATAATGTCCGTTAAAGATGGTTGTATAGGAGAAATATACAGACGCAAACAGACAAGGTTTAGTCAAATAAACACCTGAATGTACATGTTGGACCTTTGATTTATACTAGTATGAAAGAAGACATGTTATGGAAGATAAATAGATAAAAATATACATGGAAAAAATGCTTGAAAAAAAAAACATTTTTCAGCCTTTATTTAATGAAGGATTTCAGAATGGCAAGAAAATAGATTTTGCGGCAGCACTTAATAGTTCGAACATTTTTTTTTTTTTTTTTTTAAAGAATTCAGTTCTAAAACACATAGAAGTTTTTTTAAATTCCATTTTTTCTATGCCTAACCCTCAAAAAAAATATTACCTCCTCCCAAAACATCAGTGTATTTACAAATTCTTCAGTCAGAGAAAGTCTTCAATTTTTGAATCGGGTGTTCTGACACACAGTTGATAATAAATAATACAGAGCACATTGTTTTACGATTAAATGAAGGATTTCAGAATGGCAAAAAAATAGATTTTGCGGCAGCACTTAATAGTTCAACAAAGAATTCAGTTTCACATAGAAGAGACGAACCAGCTATATGGTAAACATCTCCTGCTCTTATCTAAGTTTACCCCTCTTTCTTTTTCCCTCTCTCTTTTTCTCTCACACACACACAAACACACTCTAGCATTGTATTAAAGCGTCTCTTGTGGTGTGTGTGTGTGTCAGGATGTCTTCCACCAGTAAGAAGCACGCGGCGTTTGTCAGTGAGCCGATGGGGAACAAACCAGTGACGGCCGTACCGGGCATTGGACCGGTTCTGGGAGAGAGGATGAAACAGCAGGGCTACAACAAGGTGAAGGATACACTCTCTCTCACACACACTCTCTCTCACTCACTCACTCTTTCACTCACTCACTCACTAATCCACTCACCCCCCCCCCCCCCCCCCCCCCCCCCCCCCCCCCCCACACACTCACTCACACACACACACACACACTCTTTAGTTATTCTGCATAATCCACTACCTGTCCGTACTGTGTGTGTGTGCTGATAAAAGGTTTAAGTGTTAATACACAGCCTAGGCTCTGTAAACAGGCATGTTGCTATAGCTACGATGGCCCTCTTTGTTTACAGAGCCTAGGCTGTGTATTACCCCAGATAACGCATCGTAATGCGATAAACATTGATTTTGACGAAAGCTGATTTTGATAAGTGTTCTCCAGAATCGCTGAGTCCCTTATTTAAATCATGGGCCTTGGGGTAAACCTTATATCCTTATTCATGTTTTCATATGTACATGATATACACAAACCCTCTGTAAACATACATATAAAGTACTATCCCTTTGTTCCAAATCTCCTCCTTTCTTTTTTCTATTCTACATACTACATCCGACGATAAAAATAATCTAGTTAGGTTGCAGTAGGCATACTATTGGGACATACTTTACTCTTATTTCATCACAACATTGCGCCTTGATCTTGCCTCTTGCTTTTTTTTTTTTTTTTTTTTTTTGCTCGGGACATCCTAAATCTTTCTTCTGCTAAACTAAAGAGTACATAGTAAAGTATGGGGATTGGAGCGCGGCCTCAGTTTTTTTTTTATGAATTGCCCCCCCCTAAAGCCCTACTTCACCAGTGGGAACATGAAGGTGTGTTGAACTCTGAGATCCTATGTAGTATAAATGTACAAACATTGTTGTGATGTCACAACTGTGCAAACTGTAGGTTTAGACAGTGAGACCATAAAACACTCTTTCTGCCTTTTCTCAGGCTAGGATAAACCAATTTCTAAAATGTTTGCGCATTTATACTGCATAGGATCTCAGAGTTCAATACACCTTCATATTTCCACCGGTGAAGTAGGGCTTTAATTGATCTCTCCAGTATAAATAAAGGTTAATATAAATGTCTTGTCCCTTCCCAGGCGACCAGACAGACAGGTTAATTGTAATGCGTTGTCCCTTCCCAGGCGACTCAGGTCCTGGGTAATTATCTGACCAACAACAGAGAACCGGCGCCGTTCAACGACTGGGTTCAAAACCGCACCGGAGCCAATTCCAGCCAATCAGGAGCCGCGACCGACGCCATGGGAGAATGGTGTGACAACAACCTCTAAGCCCCGCCTACTGCCGGGGACAGCGACGTAAAAATGATTATTTTTGTATTGTAATTTTTTTTACTTTTATAAATATATTTTCTTCTATATTCTTTATAAGCAGACACAGTTATCCTAAAGCTTTTCATTCTCTGCTAGTTAAAGTGCCCCTCCTACTCCTTTGATTACTGGTGTTAAAATTGTTATTTTTGCATTTTTTTTATTATTTTTTTGCCCTAATCCAGGCTTTTCCCTGTAGACCAAGATGTTCTTTCTGCTAGTTAATGTGGTGTGTTACAGTTGGAGATGTGCCCCTCCCACACACACACACACACACACACACACACACACACACACACACACACACACACACACACACACACACACACACACACACACACGGCTAGTTCTCTAGTTAATGTAGGAGATGTGTGTCAGTTAAAAGAGATATGCTTGTCATTTCCCTCTTTCTTTCTCTCTCCGTGCCCCCCCCCCTCCCTGTGAATAGGACAGGTGTGTGTTTGGTTAATTTACCTTTATATATCTGGAGGCTTGATCCATTGGTGTTCATAATGTTACATTAATAAATGCTTTTTGTCTAATCCCTATTTTCAGCTTGATTATGAAATGTAACTGCCTCTGTGTTCCAAATCTCATGCGCTTTATTCTATTCTACATTCTACAGCTGGTCATAAACAGTATCTAGTTAATGGTGCAGTGTGTAATATGACATCATCAAGAAAGTTCTACAAAGTTCTAGAATGCAACGCTCCCTGGGTAACCCCACCCCTTTAGAATAATAACAGAAGCTACAGTGGCCTTCAAGGACAAGAACAATTCTAAATTTTAAACTGCACCTGATGACATTCCAACTATGACACTTTCAAGATGGCGGCACTAGGCCTTGGTCCAAGATATGCAGAAATATGGACATATATGAGACCCTTTCTAAGGGGAAAAAAAAATGTTCAGCTATTATGCACTAAATTAAATGTACTTATGGATATTATAATTACTTTCAACAAAATCTGCTAGGAAATAAAACTCAAAATTCTACACACTGCAGCTTTAAAATGCAGTGAGTCTAAACACTTCTTAGCCGTTCTAAATTGTATTTTAATTTTTTAGATTATTTTCTTGTGGCATTTTCCGCTTTTATTGACAGTGTGGTCTTGATTTGAGAGTATGATTTATTTATACATGTACCGCTCTGGAAAAAAATACAAGACCACTCCAAATGTTCAGTGTCTTTTGTTTTACTATGTATAGGCATATGTTTGAGTAGAATGAACATTTTGGTTTTATAATATAAACTACTGACAACATTTCTACCAAAATTCACAATAAGAATATTGTCATTAAAGAGCATTTTCAATAAGTAATGTAGAGATGAAGATTGAAGAACAATCCAGACTGGTCTCTGAATGTTTTGCAGAGCTGTATTTTGTTTTTCTATTTTACGTACATCTGACCAGTACCTAGTTAGCATACTGTCAGTGTAAAAACTTTTCTTAACTGTTCTCAATCTATTTTATATTTAAGATCATTTTTTTGGGGCATTTTCCATTCATTTATTGACAGTGTGGTCTTGATTTCCCTCAAGCAGCTCTGTGCTCTGGACAGAAGATCTAAAGTCAACTTGTCCTGCAATCACATGCCTTTTCTTTTGCTACACTACATACTAAATGAGTTCTAGGTCTGCGTACTGCAAATTGTAATTGGATTTATTAAGGCATCTGGGTATTTTGTGGCATACTACATTTGACATGCATGTATTGGGACATCCCTAGTCTCCCTAACACACTCAATAGTATATAAGTATGTATGGGTATTGGAACGCAGGGTTGGTTTAGGTTTTAAGTTGCTTCTGACGTTATATGTTAAAACTAGAAAAAAAAAAAAATGTTTCAAAATAGTTAAATTATCAGAAGCTCGTGTGTGTGTGTGTGTGTGTGCGTGCGTGCGCAGTGAAATGTTGGTGTGGGATTCTCCATACTGTGCTCAGAACGAAAAAGAAAAATTTGAATAGTGTACACACAGTATAGTAGATTTTATTTGGACATGACAATGTCATTGGACGAACCAGATGCATTGTTTACAGTGTGTTAGCATAAATGCTAGTTTACAACACCTGTCCACAGGAGGCTTTTAAAAACAATAAACTAAACAGAACAGAAACAAGATCAAATACTGATAAAACAATGATAATTAAAAGAGTAAAAATGCAGAATACAACGGAGTACAGAGCAGCAATATAATGAGTCAAATATATATATAGGCTACGTAGAGTAAAACAAAGACAACACACACACTTAGACACACACACATAGACACACACACACACACACTTAGACACACACACACGAGTGAGCTTAACACAAGTTCCTAAAGAAAATGTGTAGCCTTAATATGCACAAGTTATGAGAATTTAAATAAAGATTTCATGGGATTTTGTGGATTCGGGTTTAACTGTCTTTGTTAAATGAACATTGATCTGGCGCCCTCTGGTGGCTCAGAGCAGCGCTGCACGGTGACCCATTTTATTATTATTTTTTAAATTATATCCAATTATATATATATTTTAATACATATCCAACAGGGTAAGGTTTCCTTATTACGGGAATATTAAAATATGTTTATTAGATGATTTTAGACATGTATTCTCTTGTTTTATTTCCTCTAAATTCAAATGTATTTATATATAGATATTACATTTTTTAATTCTAAAGTCTTTTAAATTAAAATAAATTAAATACCTAAAAATAAATATTTTATTTCCACTTTTTTTAATGATCATATTATGTATTTTCTGTTCATTTTATCTAATTTATTTTTTTAAGAAAATTACGTTGAATTTTTTAATTTATTTTTGTATTTCGTTGTTCTATGCGGCGGGTCTTTTATTGTGAAGTGATACCGGAAGAGGTCGGTAGTTCCCGGTAAACATCTCCGGTACTAAGAGGAGGTAGGACAGAAACCCTCCGGTAAGAGAGATGCAGTGTGTGTTTCTCTTTACTCGGGTTAAAACTTAACACGGCGAGCAGCTACGTAACACACTGTAGGGCCGATGTGCTATTAAATACAGCGATATACGAAGATAGCCGGAGATACACGAGTCCACCCGAGTGAAGCGTTCGGGTCTGTCAGACGCTGTAGGATAGAAAACCTCTGGTAAGAAGGATGCGGTGTGTGTTTCTCTTGACTCGGGTTAAAACTTAACACAGCTAGCAGCTACGTAACAAACTATGTAATATTAAATACAGCGATATACGAAGATAGCCGGAGATACACGAGTCCACCCGAGTGAGTCGTTCGGGTCTGAATATACCTTGTTTAATTTTTTCTTTTCCTTTCTTTATTTCTTGAAAACAGGTGTATAGATCTAGGTAAAACAGAGAGGCAACACGTCTATAAACAAGTCAAATGCTATTGGACACAGTACACAGGCCTATCGCTCAGATACACAGCTAGGGAGGGAGGGAGATAGTTTTAAATATTAGAATACATTAAAGGGAGTAGAGAGACACACACACACACACACACACACACACATACAGACACAGAGGCGATAATGAACGAGACTGAGGGGCTGAGGCTGAGGCGCGTGCACAGACCGCAGGTGATCACGGACGAGCTTCCAGAGAATCGCTACAAAGGATCCGGGTAAGAGAGTGTGCGTGCGTGTGTGTTTGTGCAGGCTACTGTGTGTGTGTGTGTGTGTGTGTGGAGGGGGGGGGGGGGGCTACAGCGTATGGCTAGAATAATGAAATCAGTACCTAACCAACCTTTAACCCCTGACCCACATTCAGAGGGTTGACACACACACAGACATAAACACCAGCAGCTGGGACCGTGACGTCATGTTAACAGCTGACTGAATATTGATCATAGAACCGGAAGTGATTCAGTCTCATTTACCAGTAAAGGTGCAGTCAGTGATTCTGGAGAACGCTTGTTGTTAAAATCACTTTATGTCAAAATCAGTGAATATCTCCTCATGATCCTCAGTGTTAATACACAGCCTAGGCTCTGTACACTGGTATGTTGCTAGCTAGGTTGGGCCCTTTCTTTCTACATACCAGTTTACAGAGCCTAGGCTGTGTATTAACACTGAGGATCATGAGGAGATATTCACTGATTTTGACAAAGTGATTTTGATAACAAGCGTTCTCCAGAATCACTGACTACACCTTTCAATTTGACTCCATGTGTCCACTGTATTATGAATATAATGCAATGCGATGTATTGAAACCATTCCTTACCCGTCCCCGATTATTATTTCATCATAACATGGCTCCTTGATCTTGCCTCTTGCTTTTATATCAGTCTCATCCCCGTTTGTTTTCATACGGAGGCTTCGTCGATGTGACGTCACTTCACGTGCGCACTGGATTGTGGGTCAGAATCGCCCAAATAGGATGCTGTTTTCAACACTAACAATCTTGGCCGCATGAAGTAGGACATCCGGGTACTTCTAACCATCCTAAATCTGGCCAGAAGAATCGGGACATCCTAAATCTTTTTTCGACCAAACTATATAGTAGAAAGTATGCGATTCGGAACGCAGGGATTGTGTAGGGGGCGCTTGTGGTGTAGTGGTTAGACCCCCCTTCATATATGTCTCTCCAAACTGTCAGTAAAGCATAGAAAATGCCGAAAAAATAATCTTTAAAAAGTAGATATGGTGGTTTCTCAGCACGTGTATTCTGACGGTGTTATAGGGTCAGGGGTTAGGGGTCAGGGGTCAGGTGTTTTAGGGTTAGGGGTCAGGGGTCAGGTGTTTTAGGGTCAGGGGTCAGGTGTTTTAGGGTCAGGTGTTTTAGGGTTAGGGGTCAGGTGTTTTAGGGTCAGGTGTTTTAGGGTTAGGGGTCAGGTGTTTTAGGGTCAGGTGTTTTAGGGTTAGGGGTCAGGGGTCAGGTGTTTTAGGGTTAGGGGTCAGGGGTCAGGTGTTTTAGGGTTAGGGGTTAGGGGTCAGGGGTTGAGGTCCATGTTAAAGTGTAATAGTAATCTTAATATCACCGTGTGTGTTCCCTCAGGACCTATAGCGGTAAAGTGTTCCAGGTGACGCTGCTGTCGCTAGGCGGATTCCTGCTTCTCCCTCTGCTCGTCATCGTTCTCATTCTGGAGTCTCCGATACATCCAGAAGTCTTCAGGTCTGTCTGTCTGTCTGTCTGTCTGTCTGTCTGTCTGTCTGTCTGTCTGTCTGTCTGTCTGTCTGTCTGTCTGTCTGTCTGTCCCTCCCTATGTTTGTCCGTCTTCTACGTTTCAATATCAATACGTATGTATTGATATTGAAATGTAGAAGATCACAAATCAAATCAGTAATGAATTGTTGGTAAACGTCCTAATTGGATCCTTTTAGCATTTTACACAGAGAAGTGCATTTTGACAACTTTGAATTGTACCAAAGCAGAAAAATGTTTCCTTTAAAAAGAAAAAAAAAAAAAGGTTTTTTTAAGAAAACAATTGCAATGTGATGATAGTAAAGTCTTTAAAAAGTTGAACATGTTCTATGTTTGTGTGTCTGTCTGTCTGTCTGTCTGTCTGTCTGTGTGTCTGTCTGTCTGTCTGTCTGTCTGTGTGCAGCTTGAAGGAGCCTCCTCAGATGAGAGGTTGCTGGGAGCCGAACCTGAAGCTGAGAGAAGCAGAGAGGATCTTTGAAGATCAAATAGACGGACCAGAATCTATCGCTAACATCGGCGGTGAGTGACATGGTGTGACAGACAGACAGACAGATGTACAGACAGACGGACAGATGGACGGACAGACAGACGGACGGACGGACGAACGAACGGACAGACAGGCAGACAGACAGATAGATCTAGCACTTGAAAAAACAGCACTTTAACTTTGCTTTACCACAACTTTTTGTTGAATGTTGTTTGATTTAAAAAAAAAAAAAAATTATTTACATTTAACTATTTACAAAATAAATTGTTCCTATAGGGATATCTAGGAGGGCTGGTTAAAATATATAAACGCCGCAAATGTCAGATTGGGTGCACCTAAAATATGTGCTGGCTCACCTAAATGTAAGAGTGTGGAGCCCTGAGTGACGTGTTTGGGATAGTTTGAGTAAGACCATGACAAGACTCACCCCGCGTTCCAATCCCCATACTTTACTTTCTACTATTTAGTGTGGTAGAAAAAAGATTTAGGATGTCCTGATTCTTGTGGTCAGATTTAGCATAGAAAGAAAAACTAGAAAATCCCGCGGAGATTTTGAAAGTACGGGCCGCCCGTGTAAATCTGGGAAGAAAAAAAATCACGGCTGACCCCTGCGGTCCGAGAGGCTTTATCGTAGAGCAACATGAGCTGTACATGTATGACAAATGATGAGTCAATCGGAGTCAGGGGGAAAGGGCCGTGGCCTGGCAAACATTGCATCGGTGAATGACGTTTTTCGCATTTGTGGCGCCCCCTACGGGTTAACCTCGACAAGCATAGAGGGACACGCCACCACATGTCTTTTGCACGTATCCTGCAAGTTTCATGATGATAGGACCTACGGTCAATGAGTTATGGCCAACGTGTTATTAAGCCCCGCCCATGCGTAAACGTTTTAGTCAATGGCGGCCATGTTTTTAAAGCTATCCTACTAATATTTTTCGGAGACGTGCGTCATAGTCCCCCGGGGCTTCGTGAGACATTTGGTGTTGATAGAGTAACACTTGAAAAAGTTGTGGATAAAACCCTTTTTTTCAGTTTATGCTAATTAGCCGAAAGTATTTCCAGGTTGACTCTTATGGTCCAAGAGGCTTTTTTGTAGAGCACCCTAAAATACACCAGTGTGAGAAATTTCAAGTCAATCGGACTTACGGTGTGCGGGGCGCGGCCTCTCAAACTTTCTTCAGTCGGGGATTAATAACAGCGCCCCCTAGCGGAAATAAAAAAAAAATTCCGAGAGACTAAATTGTAGAGCACCATGAGCTGTACATGTGTAATCAATTTCAAGTCAATCAGAGTTGGGTGACTTTTGTGGCGCCCCCTATGGGTTAATCGCGATAAGCTTCGAGGGACATGCTACCACATGACTTCTGCACATACCCAGCAAGTTTGATGATGATAGGACCTATGGTTAAAGAGTTATGGCCAATTTGTGGAAAGGTGAGGAGCCTAATTTGGTAAAGGGGAGGAGCCTAATGCGGTAAAGAGGAGTAGCCTAATGTGGTAAAGGGGAGGAGCCTAATTTGGTAAAGGGGAGGAGCCTAATGCAGTAAAGGGGAGGAGCTTAATTTGGTAAAGGGGAGGAGCTTAATTTGGTAAAGGGGAGGAGCCTAATGTGGCAAAGGGGAGGAGCTTCATGTGGTGAAGGGGAGGAGCCTAATGTGGTAAAGGGGAGGAGCTTAATTTGGTAAAGGGGAGGAGCCTAATGTGGTAAAGGGGAGGAGCTTAATTTGGTAAAGGGGAGGAGCCTAATGTGGTAAAGGGGAGGAGCTTAATTTGGTAAAGGGGAGGAGCCTAATGCGGTAAAGGGGAGGAGCTTAATTTGGTAAAGGGGAGGAGCCTAATTTGGTGAAGGGGAGGAGCCTAATGTGGCAAAGGGGAGGAGCTTCATGTGGTAAAGGGGAGGAGCCTAATGTGGTGAAGGGGAGGAGCCTAATGTGGTGAAGGGGAGGAGCTTAATGTGGTAAAGGGGAGGAGCTTAATTTGGTAAAGGGGAGGAGCCTAATGTGGTAAAGGGGAGGAGCCTAATGCGGTAAAGGGGAGGAGCTTAATTTGGTAAAGGGGAGGAGCCTAATGTGGCAAAGGGGAGGAGCTTCATGTGGTAAAGGGGAGGAGCCTATTGTGGTAAAGGGGAGGAGCCTATTGTGGTGAAGGGGAGGAGCCTAATGTGGCGAAGGGGAGGAGCTTCATGTGGTAAAGGGGAGGAGCCTAATGTGGTGAAGGGGAGGAGCCTAATGTGGTAAAGGGGAGGAGCTTAATTTGGTAAAGGGGAGGAGCCTAATTTGGTAAAGGGGAGGAGCCTAATGTGGTAAAGGGGAGGAGCCTAATTTGGTAAAGGGGAGGAGCCTAATTTGGTAAAGGGGAGGAGCTTAATGTGATGAAGGGGAGGAGCCTAATGCGGTAAAGGGGAGGAGCCTAATGTGGCAAAGGGGAGGAGCTTAATTTGGTAAAGGGGAGGAGCCTAATGCGATAAAGGGGAGGATCCTAATGTGGTAAAGGGGAGGAGCTTAATGTGGCAAAGGGGAGGAGCTTAATGTGATAAAGGGGAGGAGCCTAATGTGGTAAAGGCGAGGAGCTTAATGTGGTAAAGGGGAGGAGCCTAATTTGGTAAAGGGGAGGAGCCAAATGTGGTAAAGGGACATGCTACCACATGACTTCTGCACATACCCAGCAAGTTTGATGATGATAGGACCTATGGTTAAGGAGTTCTGGCCAATTTGTGGATAGGCCCCGCCCCTGTGGCGCCCCCTATGGGTAAATCGCGATAAGCTTCGAAGGACATACTACCACATGACTTCTGCACACACCCAGAAAGTTTGATGACGATAGGACCTACGGTTAAGGAGTTATGGCAAACGTGTTATTAAGCCCCGCCCATTTGTGGCGCCCCCTTTGGGTTAATCTCGATAAGCTTCGATGGACATGCTACCATATGACTTCTGCACATACCCAGCAAGTTTGATGATGACAGGACCTATGGTTAAGGAGTTATGGCCAACGTGTTATTATGCCCCGCCCCTGCGTAAACGTTTTGGTCAATGGCGGCCATGTTTTTCAAGTTGTCCTACTAATCTTTTACGGGTATGTTTATTGTAGTCCCCCGGGGCTTCACGAGAAATTTGGTGTTGATACAGTCAAATTTAAGAAAGTTGTGGATAACACGCTGTTTTTCACGTTATGCTAATTAGCCGGAAATATGGTCCAAGAGGCTTTTTTGTAGAGCACCCTAACATACACCTGTGTGAGGAATTTCAAGTCAATCGGAGTTACGGTGTGCGGGGCGTGGCCTCTCAAAGTTTTTTCAGTCGGGACTTCATAACTACGCCCCCTAGCGGAAATGAGAAAAACTGTAAAATAGCACACCCCGCGGGGTGGGGACGCACGTTGTGTGAAATTTTTGCGTTTCTACGTGCAACGGTGTGGGAGGAGAAGCGGCTAGAAATTTGAGGCAGAAATAAGAAGAAGAAGGAAAAGTATGGTGCATAGTAATAAGTACGGGTCCCCTGTTGACACTGGGGACCCGTACTTAACTATATAAAAATAGCATTCTTTGCACTGATGGTCTTATTTTGGTGTTACATGTAATTTATGATCATCAGAGGAGAAATTAGACTGTTTCAGAAATAATTAAAAGTTCCTCGTAGCAGCTTTTTAAATGTGTTCGATCTCATGTTTGTCTGTGGTGTTATCATGTTGCTTATTGTGTCAAGGTGTTTTTTCACTATTCACACACTGCGCTCCCATAAGGAACAGAGTTTGATAGTAGCATTTTTTCTTAACCTGGGTTGCGTTCCGAATCTCCTCCTCTTTCTTTTTTCTATTCTACATACTACATCCGACGATAAAAATAATCTAGTTAGGATGCAGTAGGCATACTATTGGGACATACTTTACTCTCTTATTTCATCATAACATGGCGCCTTGATCTTGCCTCTTGCTTTTATATCCGTCTCATCCCCGTTTGTTTTCATATGGAGGCTTCGTCGATGTGACGTCACTTCACGTGTCCAATGGATTGTGGGTCAGAATCTCCCAAATAGGATGCAGTTTTCAACACTAACAATCTTGGCTGGATGAAGTAGGACATCCGGGTACTTCTAACCATCCTAAATCTGGCCACAAGAATCAGGACATCCTAAATCTTTTTTCTACCAAACTATATTGTAGAAAGTATGCGATTCGGAACGCAACCCTGCTTTTCCCAGTTTGTTCTCCTTTTCCTTCTATGATAAATAGGGGCGCGGCCCACGCTAGACGACTCTACAGTTACACTCTCTCCTGTCCACCATGTTACTGTCACTGTCTTTCTATAGCATTTTGTTGTTCTGTTAGTAGGGCTTTTAGTATGTAGTATATACATGTTGAGTATGTAGGAGGGAGGACGTTAGTAGGGCTTTTAGTATGTAGTATATACATGTTGAGTATGTAGGAGGGAGGACGTTAGTAGGGCTTTTAGTATGTAGTATATACATGTTGAGTGTGTAGGAGGGAGGACGTTAGTAGGGCTTTTAGTATGTAGTATATACATGTTGAGTATGTAGGAGGGAGGACGTTAGTAGGGCTTTAGTATGTAGTATATACATGTTGAGTATGTAGGAGGGAGGACGTTAGTAGGGCTTTTAGTATGTAGTATATACATGTTGAGTATGTAGGAGGGAGGACGTTAGTAGGGCTTTTAGTATGTAGTATATACATGTTGAGTGTGTAGGAGGGAGGACGTTAGTAGGGCTTTTAGTATGTAGTATATACATGTTGAGTATGTAGGAGGGAGGACGTTAGTAGGGCTTTTAGTATGTAGTATATACATGTTGAGTATGTAGGAGGGAGGACGTTAGTAGGGCTTTTAGTATGTAGTATATACATGTTGAGTATGTAGGAGCGAGGACGCTAGTAGGGCTTTTAGTATGTAGTATATACATGTTGAGTATGTAGGAGGGAGGACGTTAGTAGGGCTTTTAGTATGTAGTATATACATGTTGAGTATGTAGGAGCGAGGACGCTAGTAGGGCTTTTAGTATGTAGTATATACATGTTGAGTGTGTAGGAGGGAGGACGTTAGTAGGGCTTTTAGTATGTAGTATATACATGTTGAGTATGTAGGAGGGAGGACGTTAGTAGGGCTTTTAGTATGTAGTATATACATGTTGAGTATGTTATTAGTGCAATGAGAAATAAAATCAATCCGAATCTGAATCTGTGACATCCTTCCCCTCCAGATGTGCTGTACACAGGAACAGCTGACGGGAGGATCGTCAAGCTGATTGGACGAAGGATTCACACAGTGGTCAGACTGGGGACGCTGCCATGTGGTGAGACACACAGACAGACAGACAGACAAGAAGGCAGACAGACAGACACACAGACAGACAGACACACAGACAGACACACAGACAGACAGACAAGAAGGCAGACAGATAGACAGACACTTGGCCTTTTTTATGTTTTATTAGACAGTGTTAAGAGACAGAGATGAAATGTGTCAGAGAGGGGAATGACATGCAGAGAACGACCCGGGCTGGATTCTAACCCGGGTCTGCTGTGAAGAGGACTGAGACTCTATGGAGGGGGGGAGGGGGGAGGGGGGCACAAAACTATCTCCAGTTTTTTCAGTCCGAAACAAAACACAAAACAGAACCGCCAAAAGCTAAACTTTGCAAAGGAACAATCTGTTCTCTGCAGCAGACTAGATTACTGCAATGCTCTATTGACTGGTCCTTCAAAATCAGTGTGTTTGTTTGTTTGAGCAAACCACTGACCTTTAACACACACACACACACACACACACACACACACACACACACACACACACACACATTCTGATGTTGCTTCAACTCGATCAGTTTCATAATCGCAGAATGAAGCAAACTGGTTTAAACATTCTCAGAGTTAATGTTGAAACACAAAGGTTACATGAGGAAGCTTTTTTTGTGGAACAGGAAGAGAGAGAGAGAGAGAGAGAGAGAGAGAGAGAGAGAGAGAGAGAGAGAGAGAGAGAGAGAGAGAGAGAGAGAGAGAGAGAGAGAGAGAGAGAGAAGGAGACAGAGAGACAGAACTACTTCATACTGGCGTCTCACTTACATAATGAGTCAGTGACGGTTAGAGGATCTTATTGTGGCGGGGCTTCACACAGGAAACACTGTCTGACACGTTTAACTTCAACATTAAAACCTTCCTTACATCTCGCTGGTGAAGTAATGTCTGACTCTTTATGGCTTTATATATGGAGGATGTTCGTTATGAGAGGTCAGCCTTTCCTGGACTATATAACAGTACTGAAGGGACCTACATGACACCTCGTTGACTTTTTATTTTCTGCTTAACATTTACCTTTAGTTTTTAAAGATATTTTTTTGGCATTGTTATGCTTTATTGATAGTGTAGAGACAGAGTTGAAATGGGGCAGAGAGGGGAGTGACATGCAGAGAACGACCGCGGGCTGGAATCAAACCCGGGTCCGCTGCTGGCCGAGGCCCATGGGGGGGGGGGACGCCCTACCAACTGAGATAAGGGCGCCCCATTTACCTTTAGTTTAAACAATGTTATTGGAAGTTCTTAGAAACCTGTTGGCTGTTTGTTTTGCGAAAGCTGGCGTGGTAAAAACACTACCGTTTTAGGGCGACTGTGGCTCAGGTGGTTAAGCGGGTTGGCCAATGATCAAAGGGTTGGAGGTTCGATTCCCGCCCGGCCACCTGTGTCATGGTTGTTGTGTCCTTGGGCAAGACACTTCACCCACCTTGCCTTGTGTGAATGTGTATGATTGCTGTGTGTTTGAGGTGGTGGTCGGAGGGGCCGATGGCGCGGAATGGCAGCCTCGCTTCCGTCAGTCTGCCCCAGGGCAGCTGTGGCTACTATCGTAGTTTACCACCACCGGTATGACTGTGTGTGAACGAATTGAACCTGGAACCCTGTAAAGCGCTTTGAGTCAACAACATCGAAATAAAGCGCTATATAAATCCAATCAATCAATTAATTAAATTTTGTCCAAAAGGGGCGCTGGATTAATTAACACACACTGAAAGTTCCTCAGAGCTCCTTTATAGGAAGATATAAGGATCCCAACCCTTGAGATGTAACCCAAGATGACACCATTGTTCATATCCATTTCTCTGTCTGTATGTCTGTCTGTCTGTCTGTTTGTGTTTATGTCCCTCATGTGTCCGTCTGTCTGTCTGTCCATCTGTCTGTCTGTCTCTCTGTCTGTCTGTCTGTCTGTCTGTCCGTCCGTCTGTGTGTCTGTCTGTCTGTCTGTCTGTCTGTCTGTCTGCCTGCCTGTCTGTCTGTCTGTCTGTCCGTCTGTCTGTCTGTCTGTCTGCAGGCTCGAGGGAGGAGGAGTCTACTTGTGGCCGTCCGCTGGGTATCAGGGCCGGACCGAATGGAACTCTGTTTGTAGCCGACGCCTACCTGGGTCTGTTTGAGGTCAACCCCACCACAGGTAACACACTGCTTACCTCAGTAGTAGTTTATACACAGCCTAGGCTCTGTGAACAGTGTGTGTTTATATACAGAGTCTAGACTGTTTTTATTTCACACAATATACATTAATGTTAAACAGGTAAAATACTGTTTACCCCTTTAGATACATTTAAAGGTGCAGTGTGTAATATGACATCATCAATAAAGTTCTAGAATGCAACGCTCCCTGGGTAACCCCACCCCTTCAGAATAATAACAGAAGCTACAGTGGCCTTCAAGGACAAGAACAATTCTACATTCTAAACAATGCACCTGATGACATTCCAAAAACATGGATTCCTCCATAAGACTTGCCTGCTCAATGTACAAAATGTAATATTAATATTTGTAATTCTCCGCTCAGGAGGATAATTCAGATTATTGGCAGAGGTGATTTTACACCAATGAGGACATATTTCTGAATGAGGATATTGATTTTAGCTAATAAATTACTTCAAATGTTACACAGTGTCCCTTTAAAGGTGCAGTCAGTGATTCTGGAGAACGCTTGTTGTCAAAATCAGTGAATATCGCTGCTATTGATTGCTGATCCGTTACCTGTCTATATTGTGGTTGCGCTTAAAATCCAGTAAATCCAGTATTATTACACAGCCTAGGCTCTGTAAACGGGTATGTTGATAGCTACGGTGGGCCCCTTATTTACAGAGCCTAGGCTGTGTATTAACACTGGATTTGTTTTCAGCGCACACACAGTACAGACAGGTAGTGGATCATGAGGAGATATTCACTCAGTACAGACAGGTAGTGGATCATGAGGAGATATTCACTCAGTACAGACAGGTAGTGGATCATGAGGAGACAGACACACAGTACAGACAGGTAGTGGATCATGAGGAGATATTCACTCAGTACAGACAGGTAGTGGATCATGAGGAGATATTCACTCAGTACAGACAGGTAGTGGATCATGAGGAGATATTCACTCAGTACAGACAGGTAGTGGATCA
>CM049409.1:802500-807500 GCA_026929865.2 Hyperoplus lanceolatus
CGGAGGGGAGGAGTTTCAGAGGCAAACGGACATTAGGGAGAATCACAGGAATGGATGTTAACAATACAACTCAATCTGTCCAGATACAGCCTGACAGCTCTTTAATCCACATTGCCAGTGTTGGAGTAACTCTAGCTTCTTGTCCTTGAAGGCCACCGTAGCTTCTGTAAATTATCCCCAAAAGGGAAGGGGTTAGCAAGGGAGCGTTGACATCTACAATCTCACCACTAGATGATGCTAAAATACTCAAATATTATACACTGTACCTTTTTTTTTAAAAGTCCTTTTGAAAGAGACAGACAGACAGACAGACAGACAGACAGACAGACAGATAAAGAAACCAGATATTATAATTAGGGCTGTCAAGCGATTAAAAAAATTTATCTAATTAATTACAGGCTCTGTGATTAATTAATCTAAATTAATCGCATACTTATATGAGACTTTTCTGCCTGTTTATAAACAGCTCCTCCCTCGAGCCTGCAGAGAGAGAGAGGGACAGACAGACAGACAGACAGACAGACAGACAGACAGACAGACAGACAGACAAACCATAATCATAATCATCTCTCCTTTTATCCTTAAGATACAGACACACAGACAGATAGACAGACAGACAGACAGACAGACAGACAGACAGACAGACAGACAGAAGAGAAACCAGTCATAATCATCTCTCCTTGTATCCTTTCTCTCAGGTCTTCAGTCAGGAGACGCTGATGAAGTTTGTGCCTCGGTACAGCCTTGTGGCAGAGCTGCATGAGGGAGGGATTTGCACCCGCAGCTTCCACGACCCAAACGGCCTCGTGGCGGCTTATGTCAGCGAGGCTCACGAGCACGCGGGCAGCCTGTACCTCGGCTCATTCAGGTCTCCGTACATCGCTAAGCTAGACCTCAGCAAAGTGTGACAGACAGACAGGCAGAGACAGGCAGGCAGACAGATAGATAGATAGATAGACAGAGACACAGACAGGGAGACAGACGAACGGACGGATAGACAGACAGACACTCATTTTATTATTTTTTTTTCTCACCAAGAAAAGGTTTGAAATAAGCAGGTAGGGTGGTCGTCCACTGGGTTACAGGGTCGGTGGTTGGATCCCCCATCTCCCCGCCACATGTCCAAGTGTCCCTGGGCAAAGAGACACTGAACCCTAAATGTCTCCTGATAGTTAGTGTCCCTGTGCGAGTGTGAGACTTTAGGCATTATCAGACAGTATCTTCCAAAAGGCTTTATCTTATTTTTTGTATTTAAGAGGCTGAAACGATGAAAATGTCTAGTCAATTTGCTCTGAAAAATGACCACTATAAGTTAAGGTTTTATTGTATGATTTAAGCATTGCATCTTTACTACTGATATCTGTTGTGTTAACTCTCCCCGTTCCAAATCTCCTCCTCTTTCTTTTTTCTATTCTACATACTACATCTGACCATAAAAATAATCTAGTTAGGATGCAGTATGCTAGAATTCGGACATACTTTAACTTATTTATTTCATCCTAACATGGCTCCTTGATCTTGCCTCTTGCTTTTATATCCGTCTCATCCCCGTTTGTTTTCATACGGAGGCTCCGTCGATGTGACGTCACTTCCGGTGCGCACTGGATTGTGGGTCAGAATCACCCAAATAGCATGCTTATTTCAACACTAACAATCTTGGCCGCATGAAGTAGGACATCCGGGTACTTCTAACCATCCTAAATCTGGCCACAGGAATCAGGACATCCTAAATCTTTTTTCTACCAAACTAAATAGTAGATATTTCTTCCCGTTGATGACATGTGATTTCTCTTTACCTCCAGAATTAACTTTGTAAGCATTGTTACGTTTTACCACTTTATAACGTTAGCTAGCTGACGTTAGCTAGCTGCTATCCTTAGCAGAAAACGTTTTTACTTTTGCTTGTTACGCTTGTATGAAAATATGTTTTAAATTCTTCAGGAAGATTTTTGTTATTGTACGGAGCTCGTGAGGTGACACATATCTCTGACACACACACTCTCTCACTCACTCACACTCACACACACACACACACACACACACACACACACACACACACACACACATTTCTCTCACACACACACTCTCACACACACACACACACACACACACACACACACACACACACACACACACACACACACACACACACACACTTTCTCTCTCACACACGCGCACACACACACACACATTTTCTCTCACCCACACACACACACACACACACACACACATTTTCTCTCACACACACGCACACACACAAACACAAACAAAGTAACTATTTTCAGACCGTGCATGTGTTTTATAACTCACTCGCACGCTTTTCAAAGTCGCACGCAGAATACAGCAAAGGGCTCAGTACTCTCACATCCATCTAGTTATGTTTAAACACTGGACGATCCCTTTTCTATTATCCCTTATATGTTGCCTCCAATTCTAATTCCCCTGAAATACTTTAAGTCGAGACACTGCACCCAATTTTCTTTGTTTTATTAGACATTTTTTAATTTTTAAGATTTTTTTCTACGTATCTTCCATAACATGTCTTCTTTCATACTGGTATAGATCAAAGGTCCAACATGTACATTCAGGTGTTTATTTGACTAAACCTTGTCTGTTTGCGTCTGTATATTTCTCCTATACAACCATCTTTAACGGACATTATCTCAACATAATTATTATTATTATTTTTTTTCAATACTCTGAACCAAAAATCTCAACTTCTAAATTACGTACATCAACTAAACTTTCCATAATCATTCTCAGCACTATTCTGAAGGTTATTACAGAAGGATTTGTTCATATGTTGTTCACTGTCTGATTTATGAAACATTTTCTTCTTTAAAAACTTGCTGAAAATGCATTCTGAAGACCTGTACATGGTATTTTTCGGATTTATAAAATTAAAAAAGGCTTGATTTTTCTTTTTTGTTAGGATGCAAACTTATGCATAATAAAGAAAATATATAATTCAAAAATGTATTGTTTTGATGTCAGTAATCAACTGGCAAAGTGTCATGATAATATCTACAGCTCCGGAAAAAATTAAGAGACCACTCCAAATGTTCAGTGTCTCCTGTTTTACTCTTTATAGGCATATGTTTGAGTAGAATGAACATTTTGGTTTTATAACATAAACTACTGAAAACATTTCTACCAAATTCACAATAAAAATATTGTCATTTAGAGCATTTTCAATACTTAATGCAGAGATGAACATTGAAGAACAATCCAGACTGGTCTCTGAATGTTTTCCGGGGTGTATAAGTTAAACATGTGAAACCCTCTTCCCCTGCAGTGTCTCGACTTAAAGGTGCAGTGTGTAATATGACATCATCAACAAAGTTCTACAAAGGACAAGAACAATTCTAAATTTTAAACAATGCACCTGGTGACATTCCAACTATGACACTTTCAAGAGGGCGGCACTAGGCCTTGGTCCAAGATATGCAGAAATATGAACATATGAGTCCCTTTCTAAGGGAAAAATAAATAATTCAAAACATTTTTTTCAGCTATTATGCACTAAATTAAATGTACTTATGGATATTATAATTACTTTCTACAAAATCTGCTAGGAAATAAAACCCAAAATTCTACACACTGCAGCTTTAACCCTACTGTTGTTTCCAGAACTATCAGACTAGTTATTATTGTTTGTCGTGTTTTGAAACGAGATGCCAAATGTAGTTCGAGCCTCCGATTCTAAATCTGTGAATAACACAGGAAGCTGATTTAATAATTAATAAAAATTTAAAATTTAACTGTGGGAAAGGGTTAGGATTAAATATTCTTATACTTCTTCCTAGAAGTCCTTTTCAGGCATATCAATTAAATATGTAATTTAATTTTTTAATAATTAGAACATTGTTTTTTGTTTATTGTACTTTCATGCTTTTCATTTTGTTTTGTATATATTTGATATGTCTGAAATGTAATCGATCAATCAATTATTTTTGCACTAAGAGGTTTAAAGCTCCGAGCTGCTGATGCTAACGGCTAACGTGTTCTCTGTCCCGTTAGCGTTGATGTTATTTTGTCTTTTTTTCCTTCTGGGCTCGAAATGAACGTTTGGAATTTAAATATTTTTCTTTATTTGTATGAAAATGTTTTGCGGCTTTTCAGCTTCATCTGAATAAAAACTGAATAAAATCTACAGTTTGAACTAAACCTGAAATTGTGATTTTATCAATGTATTTTTATTTATTTTCTACGGAAGAGGATTAGGGCCACACTTGAAAGAAGAAAAAAAAAAAAAAAAAAAAAAAAGGGGTGCCCTTAGCTCAGTTGGTAGGGCGTCCCCCCCCCCTTAGCTCAGTTGGTAGGGCGTGTCCCCCCCTTAGCTCAGTTGGTAGGGCGTGTCCCCCCCTTAACTCAGTTGGTAGGGCGTCCCCCCCATGGGCCTCGGCCAGCAGCGGACCCGGGTTCGATTCCAGCCCGCGGTCGTTCTCTGCATGTCACTCCCCTCTCTGCCCCATTTCAACTCTCTCTACACTATCAATAAAGCATAAAAATGCCAAAAAAAAAATCTTTAGAAAAATTAAAAATATAATCTGACTTTATTCTCAGAACTCTGAGTTTAAATTCAGAACTCAATTTTTTCTTATATGTGGCCTTGATCCTCTTCCGTAGTTTTCACATTATACAGAGAAGAGAATAAAACTCAAACACCCCGTCCCCCCACCCCCGTCCCCATGGTGTGGGTACAATTATCATGGGGATGAATGGGGGAAATTGAAGGTATAAAATCCATGTGCCATCACTGAAGGCTTTACCTCATGTAGATGCACCGACAGTGTTGTTGTTAATTACTCAGACAGAAGTTACACACTATATCTTTAAAGTTTGAAAGTTTTAATGGAGTAAATACAGAAATACATGTGAAGAAAAGTTCAATAGTTTTGACAGGTTGACGACTTATTTTATTTTGGTGATAAATATGTAGTTTAACAGAGTAGCAGGTGGAGAGGTGTGTGTGAATGTTACGTGTGTGTGTGTGTGTG
>CM049409.1:815000-817500 GCA_026929865.2 Hyperoplus lanceolatus
CACACACACACACACACACACACACACACACACACACACACACACACACACACACACACACACACACACACACACACACACACACACACACACACACACACACACACACACACACACACAGATGTTACCCTTCAGAAAAATGCAAGTTCATTTTCTGCTGCTTTGGACATTGTTGCTGCTCTCGTCTCCTTGTCATCTTCCCAGTTTAGACCACTCCCCTTTATGACATCACAGCCCTCAAGAAAAACCAACAATGTTTTTTTTTTTTTTGGTTTCCGCCCATTACACAGTTATTTTTCGGTGTGAACCAAAGTAGGTTCTGGTACTCCGCGTCTTGCCCGTGTGGAAGGCGCTACCGGTAACCTGACCTGGTTACTGGTTTACCGTCCTACCAGTAACATGACATGGTTACTGGTTTGCCGTCCTACCAGTGGTGGTTTTTGGACAGGTATGCGATCAGTGCGACGGCCACGCCCACATATATCCCGGTTCCTATGGTGATGGAGAGAACAGCCAGGAAGAGAGCACGCCGCGAGCTCGAGCTAGCCACATGGAAGTCTCCTTTAGACACCGCCCGGTTGGTCTGCAGAGAAGAGAGAGAGGAGGGGGGGGGGTTAGTGTGTGTGTGTGTGTGTGTGTGTGTGTGTGTGTGTGGGTGAGTGAGTGAGTGTGTGAGAGAGAGTGTGTGTGTGTGTGTGTGTGAGTGAGTGAGTGAATGAGTGTGAGAGAGAGAGTGTGTGTCTGTCAGTGTGTGTGAGTGTGAGAGAGAGAGTGTGTGTGTCTGTCAGTGTGTGTGAGTGTGAGAGAGAGAGTGTGTGTGTGTTGTTTACATACATACATACATATCGGTGTACAGAGTCTAGGCTCTGTATGAATAAGAACATGTATTTGCGCGTGTGTGTTTGTGAGAGAGGATCAGTTAGTGTTAGTGTGACAGTGGATTCTTCTGGAGGTCTTCAAATGAGATTATACCAACGAAGAAGAGCCTCCGTCCCTCTTTAATAAAAACTGATGAGCCAACAACAACATCCTGTTTGGACCGCAGGCTGCTGCTGCTACGGCAACAACTGTTTCTACAAGTCAAGTGTATTCATATAGCACAGTTCAGACACAAGGCCGTTCAAAGTGCTTTACAGAGGACAAGAAATACATCAAGATTGAAATACATCAAGTTTAATAGAATAGAAACAAGCAGGACCCTCCCCACATAATGATTAAAAAAAAGTAAGGTCGTAAGGTGATACAGTAAAATCTAAAATTGGATTCCCCCTTATTAAAGCTGCAGTGTGTAGAATTTTGCGTTTTATTTATTTATTTATTTATTTATTATTATTCTTCCGGACAATTACACATAATACATAATTTTCACATTGCATATTCATACATATTACTTTGTGTTATCGTCCGAAGGGTAGCAGGAGAAGCCAAAGGCTTATCGAGTCCCGCCCCCACTGCCATAAGATTCAGATACACAGATACACAGCTACTACAGTTAGAACATTTTTTTTTTTCTTTTTTTTTTTTTTTAAGAAGATTCATTCTAATACACAAATAATTTTAGGTCTCTATTTTCCTCTCTCCCTGTGACAATGCAGATATGGCCTTGTCCATTTCTTCTCTAGTAGCCTAAACACCTCTGCAAAAGTATTCAAAACAGTCAGTGTGTCTGCTGACCTTGGCTACAGTCCCATAACATGCAGTGTATTTACAAATTCTTCAGTCAGAGAAAGTCTTCCAATTTTAACTCGGGTGTTCTGAACACACAGCTGATAATTAACATGTATCTTTCATTTAAATTTCAATAGTCACACATTCCATTAGGTTATCAATAGCAGAGCACATTGTATTTACAATTTCAAACCTTATATTATGACACAAACCAGTTTAAATCCCTTTAATTCAAAGACCATGCCAACTTTAATTCAAATTGTCCATGCTTTAATGTCATTTGGGTCTGATAATCTAGGTTCCTCGTAAAGATTAGCTAATAACTCCAGACTTTCATGATAATTTATCCCATCAGGTATGTTGCTCATTCTTGCTGCTTGGGTTGATCAGGTCCTCTTCCCTCCGGAATTGAACCAGATCCTCCTCCGTTCTGATTTGCACAATTTTAGCTTCTTCGGGTGTAGCTCCATTCATTTTGATGAAGATTCTTCCATCTCTTGTCCATGTTTGTTGGACCCGTCCACATTTTTTAACCCTCTCGCTTGGTAGGCCAGGTTAGCATTTCTCTTGGTTAAGTTTTCACTCATTCCAATTTGTTCGCCTTTAAGCTTCTTGCCTTGACTGAGCAAATTTATCTTATGCTTTCTACTCACAAATTTCAGAATAACAGCACGCTTTTTGGCCAATTTTCCCTTCGGGAGAAGAAAACAAGACTCCACGTTCTCCAGATCCAGACTAATGCCTTTGCTTCTCAGGAACCTTTCAACCTGGTTATCCACCGACACATTCCTTGTATCGCCCTCTTCTTCTCCACTCACGGCAGCTACATACG
>CM049409.1:840000-860000 GCA_026929865.2 Hyperoplus lanceolatus
AGGGACACTGTGTAACATTTTAAGTAAATTATTAGCTAAAATCAATATCCTCATTCATAATCACCTCTGCCAATAATCTGAATTATCCTCCTGAGCGGAGAATTACAAATATTAATGTTACATTTTGTACATTGAGCAGGCAAGTCTTATGGAGGCATCCATGTTTTTGGAATGTCATCAGGTGCATTGTTTAGAATTTAGAATTGTTCTTGTCCTTGAAGGCCACTGTAGCTTCTGTTATTATTCTAAAGGGGTGGGGTTACCCAGGGAGCGTTGCATTCTAGAACTTTGTAGAACTTTCTTGATGATGTCATATTACACACTGCACCTTTAAAAACATGACAAAAATGCATTTGTCAAGCTGTACATAGTATTTTTTGATTTATAAAATGAAAAAAAATAATGTATCCAAATTACATGGCCAAGGCTAGGGGACTACAGATGCAAACCAGCCTCTTTTAGCCTCATTTTAACCCATGTATGAAAATGCATTTTATTAATTTGCACTGTCCTCTTCATAAATACACTGAATTTAATTAAATTTGCAACAGATTGTGCTGTGTTAAATGTGTGTACCTAAGTCTCTATCCCCCCCTAGTGTTCATTGTGTGTTATGTTTTGTTTTTAAAATTAATAAAATTTAGATTCATGTTAAAGGTGCGGTGTGTAATATGACATCATCAAGAAAGTTCTACAAAGTTCTAGAATGCAACGCTCCCTGGGTAACCCCAACCCTTTAGAATAATAACAGAAGCTACAGTGGCCTTCAAGGACAAGAACAATTCTACATTTTAAACAATGCACCTGATGACATTCCAACTATGACACTTTCAAAATGACGGCACTAGGCCTTGGCCCAAAATATGCAGAAATATGGACATATATGAGACCCTTTCTAAGGGAAAAAATAAAATTTCTAAAAATTCAGCTATTATGCACTAAATTAAACGTACTTATGGATATTATAATTACTTTGTACAAAATCTGCTAGGAAATAAAACCCAAAATTCTACACACTGCAGGTTTAAGAAGAAAATGTCCCATAAATCAGACAGTGAACAACATATGAACAAATCCTTCACTAATAACCTTCAGAATGATTATGGAAAGTTTAGTTGATGTAAGTGCTTTAGAAGTTGAGATTTCTGGTTCAGAGTTTTGAAAAAAACCTATGTGAGATAATGTCCGTTAAAGATGGTTGTATAGGAGAAATATACAGACGCAAACAGACAAGGTTTAGTCAAATAAACACCTGAATGTACATGTTGGACCTTTTGATTTATACTAGTATGAAAGAAGACATGTTATGGAAGCTAAACGGGACAGCACATCTCAAAATGACCGGTGCTTGCAAGGCATAAATCGCCCTTTAAATCAACTGTGGTGATGGATAGAAGGAGCCATGCGGGTCCTGCAGCCAGCGGAGGATTGTGATTGGCTGTCAGGGCTGCCAGTCAGAAAAGAAGGCGGGATCTAAAAACAGCTGATTGATTACGGTCGGAACAGGAAGTGGATAGGAAATGGGAGGAGCTTAAAGAAGAGGAGATGATCCACGAACAGCCGGCTGTGCTGCAGACAACAAGTGTTCACTCACACACACACACACACACACACACACACACACACTGAGACACACACACACACACACACACACACACACTGAGACACACAGACACACACACACACACACACACACACTGAGACATACACACAGGGCGAACGAGCTTACTCCATAGCAGAGAGAGAGAGAGAGACTAGGCTACGTCTCCGCAGCAACGAGGACATAAGGACGCACAGGTAAGGTTACAGCTATTCCTGCTACTGTGTCTGTGTGTGTGTGTGTGTGTGTGTGAGCTAGGGAATGAATTATGTCCATGAATGATCTCTCTCACAAGTATAGCTGAACCAGCGTGTTTGTGTGTGTTGGTTAAGAAATGCATTATGTTAATGAATGTCCTCACAAGTATAGCTGTACAAACAAGTGTGTGTGTGTGTGTGTGTGTAGGTCTCAGTGTATGTATGTGTCTTTTGGCTAGGGAATGCATTATGTCAATGAATGTCCTCAGAAGTAGGCGTACAAACGTGTGTGTGTGTGTGTGTGTGTGTGTGTGTGTGTGTGTGTGTGTGTGTGTGTGTGTGTGTTGAGCAGTGCATGCTGGGACGGTGTTGGTGTGTTGGGGGAATCCTATTAGTGTCCAGGAAAAGTAGGACTATCTGCTTATCAGTCTGACACACGCACACACACACCACGCTGAGACACACACACACACACACACACACACACACACACACACACACACACACACACACACACACACACACACACACACACACACACACACACAGTAGAGACACAGGCACACACACCACGCTGAGACACACATATATGCAGACAAATGCACATTGAGATAGACACTCTGACGCACTGACTCATATACACTGAGACACACACACACACACACAAACTGAGACACACACACACACACACACACACACAAACTGAGACACACACACACACACACACAGGTCTGTAGCTTCAGGTGTGTCTCTATCGGTAGCTATAGGTACGTGGCTGTAAAGCAAGTTCACAGTTCAATGTCTGACTCAGTTTTTCTGCAGAAGAAATGACTAAACCAGGCCTGGAACTATGGTGTCACATTAGGCTCAATATTAACACATTTACACAGAGAAGGATTCACAAACGTTTTGGATATGAAACAATCTATTTGTTAGTTAAATGCCAGTTAGTTTGATAATTGACCTATATATATATATATATATATATATATATATATATATATATATATATATATATTTTTTGTCATTCTTTTATTTTTTGGAATTGTTATTCTTTATTGATAGTGTAGAGACAGAGTTGAAATGGGGCAGAGAGGGGAGTGACATGCAGAGAACGACCGCGGGCTGGATTCTAACCCGGGTCCGCTGCTGGCCGAGGCCCATGGGGGGGGGGGGGGCGCCCTACCAACTGAGTTAAGGGCGCCCCCCTATAGTTTTTTTCTTTAAGATAATTTTTTGGGCATTTTTGCTTTTTTAGACAGATTGGAGAGACAGAGTTGAAATGGGGCAAAGAGGAGATGACATGCAGAGAACTGACCCAATGGATCTATAGTTAGACATATCTTTATCTTAACAATCTTCCCACCTGGATAACGTTTTTACATTTAGAGAATTCAGTGATTTCTTTTTCAGTTTAAATGATTTGCAAACATAATGCTTTCATTGGAAGAGGACAAACAAAATAATAACATTCAGTTAAGTTATGTTTTATTAGTCTTTGCTCATCTCCCTCTCAAGTGTCCACACTCCAGAGGGGGTCCTCACACAGGGTCAGCCATAGTACAGACAGACAGACAGACAGACAGACAGACAGACAGACACACTCCAGAGGGGGTCCTCACACAGGGTCAGCCATAGTACAGCGCCCCTGGAGCAGTTTGGGGTTAAGTGTCTTGCTCAAGGGCACAATGGTAGAGATGGTGATGGTGGGCACTGTAGATGTAATAGCAACCACCACTAGTTTTACTACTAACACCCTCCTGTCGGCATGGACAAACACAAATGGTAGGACATTATTCAGAAAGGCTCCTGTTTAACCAATAACTTTAAGATGTAGTAACAAAAATATGTGACGTAAGCAAAAAATGCTTGTAAATGGTCTCGACAGGCTAAACCCTTATATGGTTTTATACGTTTTTTTTTTTTTTGGGGGCATTTTTATGCTTTATTGATAGTGTAGAGACAGAGTTGAAATGGGGCAGAGAGGGGAGTGACATGCAGAGAACGACCGCGGGCTGGAATCGAACCCGGGTCCGCTGCTGGCCGAGGCCCATGGGGGGGACGCCCTACCAACTGAGCTAAGGGCGCCCATTATACGTTTTTGTTAATGAATAAAAATTAACCTAAGTAAATAAGTGGTTAAAGTCGTGAAGAACAGCCATTGGACATTTTTCATAAAGGCACCTGACCTGATAACAATGACTTTCAGATATAGTAACAAGCATAGCGTAGCACAATACAGACAAAAGGCCATTCAAAGTGCTTTACAGGGGCAAGATTAAAATACACAACACACATTAGAAAAGTGAATGAATAAAACATTTAAAAGCGAATGAATAACATTTAAATTAAATAAAAAGTACAGGTTAAAATGGAAACAGAAAAGTCTTCAGACTTGATCTAAAAGAGCTGAGAGTTGCAGCAGACCTCAAGTTCTCTGGCAGTTTGTTCCAGAGATTTGGTGCATAAAAACTAAAAGCTGCTTCTCCTCGTTTAGTCCTAACTCTGGGGACTGTAAGTAAACCTGTCCCAGACGACCTAAGGGCTCTGGACGGCTCATAACGCATCAGCAGAGATGGTCTTGACAGGCTAAACCCTTATGTGGTTTTATAAGTTTGTTGTTAATGAATAAGTGACTGTGACCTCAGCTCGCACGGTGTTGATCTTTGGCCTCTGGATGGTGTTCTGCTCATGTGCACAGTTCAGCTTTTATTGTTCAGGTCAAGAGAGTGAACGACACAGCTGTACTAAGAAGATTATTGTCTTTTCGTAAATCACCTCAACGTACGCCGCTGCTGCTTTCCTGGTGTGTCTCAGTGGTAAATGTCAACACAAGAGCTGTCACTGGATTCTATTTTTCAACACAGACACTGAGCCATTTGCTATATTATTTGTCAATCAGAAAAGGTGATTGGAGTAAAGTTGGACACAATGGTAGAGATGGTGGGCACCGTAGGGGAGAACGGGGTAATATGTCACACGGGTTGGTTGTCACAATCGTTATATCTCGGAACCAGAAGGCGCTGTCTGTGAAATTTTGGTGTGTAAATATCCAGAATTGGGATCAGAGGTCACCTACAAAAGTGAGGGGTGTACATTTCAAGCCAACACCTTAAGCTTCAATTTAATGTAGGAATGACTATTGAAAGATGTTTAGGTGATGAGCAATTCTCACTAGAGTAAAAAGTGTGCCTACTTACCCCGTTCTCCCCTAATAGCAGCCACCACTAGTTTTACTACTAACACCCTCCTGTCCGGTGCCGGGGATCCAACCAGAAACCTCATGGTTACTGTGTGGTCGGCCGCCTTTTCCTCTAGGACATCCTACCAACCCACGATGGCAGGGTAGGGGTTTGTTTTGGTCTGTTAGCGCTACTGTTAGGTTTCAATGTTTCCAGGGCGACCTAGCTTTACTACACCATTACTACGCTGTGTGAAGGAGAATCAATATTCTGAACACAAACACATGTATCCAGTTTGTTTTTTTTTTGTTTGTTTTTTTAACCTTTATTTATACAGGTAAATCCCATTGAGTCCGAAGACTCTTTTGCAAGGGAGACCTGTTCCCATTTACACGTTACCATTCACACACCGATAGCAGGCTAACTATCGACATTCACACGAGGCAAGGTGGGTGAAGTGTCTTGCCCAAGGACACAACAACTATGACACAGGTGGCAGGGCGGGGATCGAACCTCCAACCCTTTGATCATCGGCCGAGCCACTTTACCAACTGAGACACAGTTCCCGTTCAGGTTGTTGTTGTAAAGGGACTGAAATACAAACCTGGTGTTGTGTTTCAGGTGTTTGGTTTAGACGCCTTGTCTGTGCACGATTGATTCAGCAGCTCTCCTCTGTTCAGTGTTAAAGATGGAGTCAGTGATTCTGGAGAAAGCTTGTTTACAAAATCACTTTTTTATTAAGATCAGTGAATATCTCCTCATGATCCACTACCTGTCTGTACTGAGTGAATATCTCCTCATGATCCACTACCTGTCTGTACTGAGTGAATATCTCCTCATGATCCACTACCTGTCTGTACTGAGTGAATATCTCCTCATGATCCACTACCTGTCTGTACTGAGTGAATATCTCCTCATGATCCACTACCTGTCTGTACTGAGTGAATATCTCCTCATGATCCACTACCTGTCTGTACTGAGTGAATATCTCCTCATGATCCACTACCTGTCTGTACTGAGTGAATATCTCCTCATGATCCACTACCTGTCTGTACTGAGTGAATATCTCCTCATGATCCACTACCTGTCTGTACTGAGTGAATATCTCCTCATGATCCACTACCTGTCTGTACTGAGTGAATATCTCCTCATGATCTACTACCTGTCTGTACTGTGTGCGTACTGCAAAATGCACAGTTCATGCACAGCCTAGGCTCTGTAAATGGCATGTTGCTTGCTACAGAGGCACATTAGTTTACATACCAGTTTACAGAGCCTAGGCTGCGTATAAAAACTGGAGTTATATACACGGGTAGCAGATCGTAAGGAGATATTCACTGATTTTGACATAGTGATTTTGACAACAAGCGTTCTCCAGAATCACTGACTACACCTTTTAAAACACTGGTTAGTACTTAATAATTAGAAGCTTAGTTAGACCTTAAAGCCCTACTCCACCGGTGGAAATATGAAGGTGTATAGAACTCTGAGATCTTATGTAGTATAAATGTGCAAACATTTCAGAAATCGGTTCATCCTAGCCTGAGAAAAGACAGAAAGAGTGTTTTATGGTCTCACTGTCTAACAGTTGTGATGTCACAACTGGGCAAACTGTAGGGTTAGACAGGATCTCAGAGTTCAATACACCTTCATATTCCCACTGGTGAAGTAGGCCTTTAAGAAGTGAGAAGTTTATCAGGTGAGCGTCCTCCAAGCTGCTTTCCCTCGTCTATTAATAGACTCATGAAACTGTTCCTGCACCATGTTGGCTGTCGGCCGAACACATGAATGGACATGTAGTTACTGTGAGGTTTGACCAGACCAGTGAGGACCAGAAGAGCAGATTATTTGTTTATTTACAGACGGGCGACAAACGTAAATACAACCCAAGAACCGGCGTGTGGTGCTGTTGTTATTTCACCAAGAGCTTTTCAGAACTACATGGATTCTCTCTTCCTGCAGAATTATACTGGAGGGATAATAAACAGCGTTCTTTCAAAGGATATTTGGTGTTTTGATGATAGCATTGCTCTGAAGTAGTTTTTAAAAAACTGAAAAGACCCCTGGAATCTCCCCACTCACCTCTGCAACACCATAGAACATGAAGGGCCTCTTGAAAATAGTATACCTTGTAAAACGGATACCGGCCCATGCCTACCCCACCTACCAACACCTACTATATTCTAAAAACTCTTACAACTGATTCAAAACACACAACATTAACATGGACTGAAGCAGTTGGAAGAGTCTGGACTTGGGTAGGAATAAGATGAAGATGTAGATTTTTATTTTAGTTTCTTATTCTGTGTTATGACGTGTGAATGCTGTGTGTCAGGGAAAGGGTGTGGGAGTTGAATATGACTGTTTGGAGATGATAAACTGTGTTATATTAACTTTGTTGTGATGCTTACTAACATTATTTCTGCTTCCTTTTGCAGGTTGAAGAGACAATGAGCGGACGAACGACACACTCCGTAGTCCAGTTCAAGCTGTGACCTTCAGCAAACAGTTTTGGCATTTATCTCTGGACCACAAAGTCAGGGGACAATTTGCAAACGTAACAAAGTTCCACAGAAAAAAAGCCAGATCAAGAAAACTAAGTAGCTAAGGTGCCACAATGTCTCAGGCAGGTAAAGTCTTACACCTGTACGTTGAGGTGAGGTCCGTAGCCGAGGACGAGGACAATGTTTCGGAGGGAAGAGATGAAGGCAGAACCAGTCGTTCTTTGCTCCAGTGCCCGGACGTGCTTCCTATCTCCCAAAGAAGCTCAAACCGCTCCAGCCCAAACCGCAGTCCGGACCTTTCCCCGGCTTCTGTGCACAGGGCCAGAATCGGCAGCCAGAGCTTACCTTCCTCTAAGTCCTCCTCAAGGCACTCTGTCAGCTTCCAACTCCAAAACCCCGACGCTACAGGGTCTCCCACGCAAGTCCACCGGCAAGATGTGTTATATGACAGTTTTGGGGATTTGCTTCAAGCCCTTGTACCGGAATTAACGAACCCAGGCCAGCATTCGCCAGTTTCACTCGGACGAAAAAATTCCTCAGACAGAAATTTGTACCAAGGAAGGGCGCCAATGTCTCCGTCCTCAACATCGACAACTTTACCTTCCACGCCGACCAGCAGCCGAAGATCTTATGACCCGCGAGAAACGATGGATGAGCACGGGAGGACTTCTGTGGTGACTTACGGCTACATAGAGAAAGCTGACGTTCACAGCATGGGCGGCCGCCGTGCCCCCGTGTGCCAGAGTGAGCCGGTCAATCCTTCCAACAGAATGGACTTCCAGAAACAGCAGCATTTACAGAAGAGGTTGAGCGATCCGGTTTGGTCGAATAATCAGCAGCCGAGGCAGTGCGATCCTTACCCCACTCCCCACCACTTCCCATCTCCTAACCAGTCGCCTTACAAGCAAAGACCTACTACCTTGGACCCCATTGGCAGAGAAGCAACTTATAGGGCTTTGGAGGAGTTTGGATCCCCGGATTTAAGGCGCAAATTTTCTGGTTATAACAGCCCGGAGTGTGGCAGTCCGACTCTCCCGCGACACTACCACTACACGGGTTGCAGGTCCTGGGCTGGGTCCCCTGTTCTTCCACGCAGCACCGTAACTTTGCCCAACAAGGCGAACCCGAACTTCCATGAGTCGGACAGAGGCGTCTACCGTAGTCTAGTGAACGGAATACCCAGAAGTCCTGCATCCGACCGCCTGTCTGCCCACACTGGATACTCGCCTTCAACATCGAGTTATCGCCCTCACGGCTCACCACAAAGTCCGCAAAGGCCGTGGACTGGTCAGGAGAGCCCTAGGTTGTCTCATGGTCCGACCCATAGCCCAAACAGGCCTTATGTGGGAGAGGAAAGCCCTAAATTGTCCCAGGGCTTGTCCCAGGGCTTGTCCCAGAGCCAACAAAGGCCTTATGTGGGAGAGGAAAGCCCTAGGTTATCCCAGGGCTTGTCCCATAGCCATCAGAGACATTATACAAGTGATGAGTGCTCTAAGTTATCCCATGTTCCGACTCAAAGCCATCAAAGGCCTTTAGTGGGAGAGGAAGGCCCCAGGTTGTCCCATGGCTTGCTCCAAAGCCATCAAAGGCATTATAGAAGTGATGAGAGTCCCAGGTTGTCCCATTGTCGTTCCCAGAGCCCTCAAAGGCCATGGACTGGTCAGGAAAGCCCTAATTTGTCTCATGGTCCATCCCAAAACCGTCAAAGGCCTTTGGTGGGAGAGGAAAGCCCCAAATTGTCCCAGGGTGCTTCCCATAGCCAGCAAAGGCATTATACAAGTGTTGAGAGCCCCAAGTCATCCCATTGCCGGTCCCAGAGCCCTCATAGGCCGTTGCCTGGTGACGTGAGCCCAAGGTTGTCCAGCAAATTTCACGCCCCTTTACCTGCGGGGAGGCCCACAGACATCCAGCATGAGATCCCCGTTTGCGAACCCCTCACCAGCAACCACTCCAGGACCAGTGGGACCCCCCAAAATAGTGTTAACAGCAGCTGTAGTAGCTATAGCGCTAACCCACCCAACACCAGCCATAATGCTAAAGACAGTACACACTACACTGCTATTGAGAACGCTAATTTATCCAGCAAGATTTACCACAACTCGTCTCGCAGCAGTAGTATAATCAGTGACACAGCCAGCCCGACCAATAGCAGGAAAAGGTATAATCTCTTCATCCCCAAATGCTAAAATTGCCGGTAAGTTAGCCGTGGAAGCTACCAAGCTATCCAGCATTTTTGCAGACAGACGGACTCCTTCTCCGACTCCTTCTCCGACACCTTCTCAAGCAGAATCGTTTAGATCGGAGAGTCCCAGGGCAGCAGGAGGAGGGGGGTTACTCCTAAAGGAATGCCAACCGTATGCAACTCTTCACGGGCGGATTTCACCCGATTTTCTGCACAACCATGGATGGAAAACGGACAAAGCAATACCTCACACCAGACCGGGCCTTTCTTTGTCTTTACCAGCCTCTCCAGCATTGCCGGCAAAGTTGCACCGTGCGGCAATGACGTCGCAATCACCGATCCTGGACCCGCGACACCGACAAAGTTTATCACCAAATAAGGAACCGCCGAGCTACAAGTCTACGCTTCACCGCTACGCACCGCCGCAATACGCCGGCGATCGCAAAGCACCCGCGATGGAGCTGAAGCAATACGATCACCTGTTTGATAGATCGCCCAGGGACAGCCCCGAACTCTCCAAGAGACTTCTCACTACGGAGACACTGCCCGCGAGCTGGACGTCCAGGCATCGGGATTGGGCGGATAGGGACGAGTTCTGTGAAGAAAAAAATAACTTACGGTCAACATCTCCGGTTAAATCGTTAAGCGAAGAGGAGTGTCAGAGGATATTCGGAGGGGAGAAAAGCGTGGATGTGTCGGTGGGGCAAAGCTACGAAAGGCCAGTTTCAGGCGCGAATAAGGAACAGAAGGAGGAGGCTGTTGTCGGGATGTCTTCGCAGAGTTCCAGTGGGGTCACGGGAAGTTTGGTGGACAGTTCTCAGACGGACAGAATCGACAGTCTGTCCCCGGAAACGTCGAGTCAGTCCAGCCACGACACGGCAGACACCGGCTCAGGGATGCAGGTCGGCTGGGAGGGGGGTTGGGGGTTTGGGTGAATGTATTAGTGAGGAACAAATTGTTTTTTTTAAAAGAATATATTTATCAACACTGAATAAATGAAATATTAAATTGCATGGCGGTGCAACGTGCATCCAAACTTTTCCCAATTTTTTTGTTGCATTTAATTGAATCGAGTAAAGTAGGATCCCCCAACGACCCTCCGGGGTTATGGGATAGAAGAAGAAGAAGAAAGTAGGATATAAATATGCAAAAGTTCAAAGTTGTAGATTATTACTGTAGAAACACATTATTTCACCACTCCGTCATCTTTCCTCATACGGTCGGACGGCGGCTAAATAAATATTAAATTACATGAAAGGTGCACCGCTTCTTCTCCAAATTTAAGAATTCAATCTAATGAAGCTTTAGTTCGCTGCATAAAATTCAGTAGAGAAAAACATGGAGTGAAGTAGGTGTTTCCAAAAAATGCAAAAGTACAAAAATGTTTTAACCAGTTGTAGATTATTGTGTAAATCAATAAACAGATTATTTAATTACATTTTCTTCTCTCTCTCTACAGTCGGACGGCGGCTCGGCGACTCCGTCAGCGCGACAGCAGAAGATCGCTCAGGCAAAGTGGGACTTTCTGTTTGGAGTCTCGACAGAGGAGAGGCGCTGCACCAAAGGTATTGTGTTCAATCTGTTACAGACAATAATAACTTGGTATGGTAAATGGACTTGTATAGCGCTATATCTCCGTTTATCACAGACTCAAAGCGCTTTACATTGTTTTTTGTACACATTCACCCAGTCACACACACATTCATACACCGATAGCAGCAGCTACCACGCAGGGTAGGCTTAGCACTAGGGTGCTAAGCTAACTAAGCTAACTATCGGGAGCAATTCGGGGTTCAGTGTCTTGCCCAGGGACACTTCGACATGTGGTGGGGAGACGGGGGATCGAACCTCCGACCCTGCACACCAGAGGCAAACTCCCTACCCACTTCGCCACTGCCGCCCCAAACTTATCTTTAGGGATGGCTGTGGTGAAGTGTGTAGGGCGGTAGTCCACTGTCACATGTCCAAGTGTCCCTGGGCAAAGAGACACTGAGCCCTGAATGTCTCCTGATAGTTAGCTTGCACCCTGCGTGGTGGCTGCTGCTGCTATCGGTGTATGAATGTGTGTGTGAATGGGTGAATGTGAACAAAACAATGTAGAGCGCTTTGGGTCTGTGAAAAACCAGCCATTATGAAATGAGCTCAGATAAACCTCAATCAAGCCTGGTCAGTCATGTTATTGGCTGATTATATATCTGCATTAAAGGTAGAGTCAGTGATTCTGGAGAACACTTTTTGTCAAAATCAGTGAATATCTCGATCCACAACCTCTCCGTACTGTGTGTGTGTGTGTGTGTGTGTGTGTGTGTGTGTGTGTGTGTGTGTGTGTGTGTGTGTGTGTGTGTGTGTGAAAAAATATATTTTTTATGAGTAGTAGCACAACACTGGTTTGTTATAGCCAGCAGTTAGTGAAGTTTTTTTTTCACATTAAACAGCTCCAGAAGACCAGTCCAAATGTTCAGTGTCTCTTGTTTTACTATTTATGTTATGTTTGAGTAGAATGAACATTTTGGTTTTGTAATATAAACTACTGACAACATTTCTACCAAATTCACAATAAAAATATTGTCATTATAGAGCATTTTCAATAAGTAATGTAGAGATGAAGATTGAAGAACAATCCAGACTGGTCTCTGAATGTTTTCCAGAGCTGTATTTATTGCAGTATTTAATTATGTACAACACAAACAAACAAACAAACACCTGTGTAGTTAGTGTTTGTTGACAGTAGGCCACTGTGTCTTTCCTTTTGTATTATCTCATCTCGTATTGTGTGTGTGTGTGTGTGTGTGTGTGTGTGTGTGTGTGTGTGTGTGTGTGTGTGTGTGTGTGTGTGTGTGTGTGTGTGTGTGTGTTGTATTGTGTTCTGTGATTCACTGAAGTAAACACTGTGCTGCAGGAGTTTCTAGTCTGGTCTTAATCCCATTAGCAGAAGATTAGCGTCGGCTAGGAAACGTCTCACGCTCTCTCTGCAACTCTACAAGCGTTACTACACAAACACTACACACGCCACACTCTTTACACACACACACACACACACACACACACACACACACACACACACACACACACACACACACACACACACACACACACACACACACAGAGAGAGACACACACACACACACACACACACACACACACAAAGAGAGAGAGAGACACACACACAGACACACAAAGAGAGAGAGACACACACAGACACACAAAGAGAGAGGGAGACACACACACAGACAGACACACACCAGATTTACTACACAACCACTACACACGCCACGGCCACACGCTTTATTTAGCACGTAGATTATTTTAATTAACGGTGTCTGTGTGAATGTGTGAGGTCATATCGTACTCCAAAGCCCAAAGCAGTCCAAAACAAATCAACTAATTCACTTCAGTTTACTGCATATCGCACATATTGTAAATAATTTCCCACATATCGCACGTTTCAATTTATTTAATTATTTTTTTTATTTTTTTTAAGATTTTTTTTTGGCATTTTTATGCTTTATTGATAGTGTAGAGACAGAGTTGAAATGGGGCAGAGAGGGGAGTGACATGCAGAGAACGACCGCGGGCTGGAATCCAACCCGGGTCCGCTGCTGGCCGAGGCCCATGGGGGGGACGCCCTACCAACTGAGCTAAGGGCCCATGGGGGGGGACGCCCTACCAACTGAGCTAAGGGCCCATGGGGGGGGACGCCCTACCAACTGAGCTAAGGGCCCATGGGGGGGGACGCCCCTACCAACTGAGCTAAGGGCCCATGGGGGGACGCCCTACCAACTGAGCTAAGGGCCCATGGGGGGGACGCCCTACCAACTGAGCTAAGGGCCCATGGGGGGGACGCCCTACCAACTGAGCTAAGGGCCCATGGGGGGGACGCCCTACCAACTGAGCTAAGGGCCCATGGGGGGGGGGGGACGCCCTACCAACTGAGCTAAGGGCCCATGGGGGGACGCCCTACCAACTGAGCTAAGGGCCCATGGGGGGGACGCCCTACCAACTGAGCTAAGGGCCCATGGGGGGACGCCCTACCAACTGAGCTAAGGGCCCATGGGGGGGGACGCCCTACCAACTGAGCTAAGGGGGGGGACGCCCTACCAACTGAGCTAAGGGCCCATGGGGTGGGGACGCCCTACCAACTGAGATAAGGGCCCATGGGGGGGACGCCCTACCAACTGAGCTAAGGGGGGGGACGCCCTACCAACTGAGCTAAGGGCCCATGGGGGGGGGACGCCCTACCAACTGAGCTAAGGGCCCATGGGGGGGGGACGCCCTACCAACTGAGATAAGGGGGGACGCCCTACCAACTGAGCTAAGGGGGGGACGCCCTACCAACTGAGCTAAGGGCCCATGGGGGGGGGACGCCCTACCAACTGAGCTAAGGGCCCATGGGGGGGGGGACGCCCTACCAACTGAGCTAAGGGGGCCCCCATCAATTTACTTTTTTAGTTTTGCGCTGTTTAGAATGTATTTTTTGTAAATATTACTCATCTTATTTTACCGATTATATTTTTTTGTTCTTATTTCACCACACACACGCGCACGCACGCACGCACACACACACACACACACGCACACACACACACACACACACACACACACACACACACACACACACACACACACACACACCTCTGTATATCTGGTTCATATTTTGCATTTGACAATAAAGCGACTTTGACTTGCATTTACAAAGCATCACCTAACTGTTAATAACTGCTTAATAAACATAAACTAAGCTTTAACGACCTGTTATGCCTAGTTTATAGTTAACGAAGCATTAACTAACAGTAAATACCTAAACATTAACACTTATGGGGGTCGGCCAATGATCGAAGGGTTGGAGGTTCGATCCCCGCCCTGCCACTTGTGTCATGGTTGCTGTGTCCTTGGGCAAGACACTTCACCCACCTTGCCTCGTGTGAATGTCGATAGTTAGCCTGCTATCGGTGTATGAATGTGTGTGTGAATGGTAACGTGGGAATGGGAACAGGTCTCCCTTGATAAAGAGTCTTCGGTCTCAAAGGGATTTACCTGGAGAAATAAGTTAGAAAAAAAAAAGTTAATTTATCTACCTTATTGTAAAGTGTTCCCATGAAAATAAAATGGGGCGCTCCGGTGGTGTAGTGGATAGAGTGTGTACCATATTGGCTCCGGCCTTCGTTGCAGTGGTCGCTGGTTCAAATCCGACCCGTGGACCTTTACTGCAGGTCATCCCCCCCTCTCTCTCTCTCTCTCTCTCTCTCTCTCTCTCTCTCTCTCTCTCTCTCTCTGTCTCCCCATTTCAACTCTGTACCGTCTAATAAAGCTTGAAAATGCAAAAAATATATCTTAAAAATAAATAAATAAAATAAAATCATTCTTCTCTGTTGCAGAGGCTCATTCCAAGTCGCCCAGCCCGACCCCTCCCTCCTCCCTCCGCCTGAAACCGGCGAATCAGAGCAGAGGGCGGGACAAAGCCCCTCAGGCGTCCAATCAGCACAAGGTATGTGTATTACTATCCCTGTGTTCCAATCCCCATACCTCCCTACTATTTAGTATGTCAGAAAAAGATTTAGGATGTCCCAATACATGCACATCAATTATAGTATGCTGAAAATACATAAATGCCCCACTAACTCCAATAGCATGTTGGAGTATTCATCTTTATTCTTGACATAATGAAAAAAAAACTTGTGGCCCTAAAACTCTTCTTTACTTTAGTATGTAGTGTAGTAAAAAGACTAAAACTCTTCTGTACTTTAGTATGTAGTGTAGTAAAAAGACTAAAACTCTTCTGTACTTTAGTATGTAGTGTAGTAAAAAGACTAAAACTCTTCTGTACTTTAGTATGTAGTGTAGTAAAAAGACTAAAACTCTTCTGTACTTTAGTATGTAGTGTAGTAAAAAGACTAAAACTCTTCTGTACTTTAGTATGTAGTGTAGTAAAAAGACTAAAACTCTTCTGTACTTTAGTATGTAGTGTAGTAAAAAGACTAAAACTCTTCTGTACTTTAGTATGTAGTGTAGTAAAAAGACTAAAACTCTTCTGTACTTTAGTATGTAGTGTAGTAAAAAGACTAAAACTCTTCTGTACTTTAGTATGTAGTGTAGTAAAAAGACTAAAACTCTTCTGTACTTTAGTATGTAGAAACTAAAACTCTTCTACTTTAGTATTAGTAAAAAGACTAAAACTCTTCTGTACTTTAGTATGTAGTGTAGTAAAAAGACTAAAACTCTTCTGTACTTTAGTATGTAGTGTAGTAAAAAGACTAAAACTCTTCTGCACTTTAGTACTTGGGTATGTAGTGTAGTAAAAAGACTAAAACTCTTCTGTACTTTAGTATGTAGTGTAGTAAAAAGACTAAAACTCTTCTGTACTTTAGTATGTAGTGTAGTAAAAAGACTAAAACTCTTCTGTACTTTAGTATGTAGTGTAGTAAAAAGACTAAAACTCTTCTGTACTTTAGTATGTAGTGTAGTAAAAAGACTAAAACTCTTCTGTACTTTAGTATGTAGTGTAGTAAAAAGACTAAAACTCTTCTGTACTTTAGTATGTAGTGTAGTAAAAAGACTAAAACTCTTCTGTACTTTAGTATGTAGTGTAGTAAAAAGACTAAAACTCTTCTGTACTTTAGTATGTAGTGTAGTAAAAAGACTAAAACTCTTCTGTACTTTAGTATGTAGTGTAGTAAAAAGACTAAAACTCTTCTGTACTTTAGTATGTAGTGTAGTAAAAAGACTAAAACTCTTCTGTACTTTAGTATGTAGTGTAGTAAAAAGACTAAAACTCTTCTGTACTTTAGTATGTAGTGTAGTAAAAAGACTAAAACTCTTCTGTACTTTAGTATGTAGTGTAGTAAAAAGACTAAAACTCTTCTGTACTTTAGTATGTAGTGTAGTAAAAAGACTAAAACTCTTCTGTACTTTAGTATGTAGTGTAGTAAAAAGACTAAAACTCTTCTGTACTTTAGTATGTAGTGTAGTAAAAAGACTAAAACTCTTCTGTACTTTAGTATGTAGTGTAGTAAAAAGACTAAAGCTCTTCTGTACTTTAGTATGTAGTGTAGTAAAAAGACTAAAACTCTTCTGTACTTTAGTATGTAGTGTAGTAAAAAGACTGAGTATGTGATTTGGAACACAGGATATATTTTTCAGTATTTATTTTACTGTTAAAAAAAAATCACTGTTTTTTTAAGGGTTTTTTTAACTGTTTTTCACTATGTTCCCCTGTGTCCTTGCTCTACTGGTGTGTGTATTTGTGTCCCAGGTGTTGCTCTCTTCACCTGGGTTTTTATTCTTCTATATATCACATTGTTGAGAGGAGCCTGGGACTTACTCACACACTCACTCACTCACTCACTCACTCACTCACTCACTCACTCACTCACTCACTCACTCACTCACTCACTCACTCACTCACTCACTCACTCACTCACTCACTCACACTCACTCACATACTCTCTCTCTCACACACACACACTCACTCACTCACTCACTCACTCACTCACTCACTCACTCACTCACTCACTCACTCACTCACTCACTCACTCACACACACACACTCTTATTCACCCTGTCACATCTGACCCTCAGGTACGTCAGGTGGAGGTTGAGCTGGTGACGTGTGAGTCTCGCGTCTCGAGGCAGAAGACTGGAATCATCCGGAGAACCATCCAATACTCTGAGACCGACCTCGACGCTGTCCCGCTGCGCTGCTACAGAGAGACAGATCTGGACGAGGTCTGTTCAAATTCTGTGTGTATGTCTGTCTGTCTATCTATCTATCTGTCTGTCTGTCTGTCTGTCTGTCTGTCTGTCTGTCTGTCTGTCTGTCTGTCTGTCTGTCTGTCTGTCTGTCTGTCTGTCTATCTATCTATCTATTTACAGTGCACATTGATCAACATTTCTGTAAACGTGCCAGTGTTAGCCAGCAAACAGTTTGCTGAAACCTGGTACAAATCATCTCTCCTCCTTTGCTCTAAACAAGATTAATGTTTCTGTTGTACATTGTTCCTGTTTAAATAAAGTTACAATACATTACATCTGATTTAGGGAAAATATGTAATGTTGATTTTGTCTGACAGATATTGTTAATTGCAATTTCTGGGTTATGGATGGTTCAAGTCAACTATAGGCAAGATTTGACCAATTATTTCCTGCATCCACACTATTCACACTTTACTTTAGTATTACCATGTAATCACCTGGTCAATGATCAAACTCCTTCGTGATTTTCTCTACTTATGACATCTATTGCAGCATGTCCGTCCTGGGAGAGGGATCCCTTACTCTGTCCACTCTCCCTGAGATTTCTTCAATTTTTTTTTAATCCCGGTAATGGGTTTTTTACTGGGAGTTTTTTCTCAGCCGAGCTAAGGGTGTAAGGGCAGGGTGTCATATTGTATCATATTTTATGGAATGTAAAGCCCACTGAGACAAATGTATTTGTGATTTTGGGCTATACAAATAAAACTGATTTGATTAGACCAATTATATTCGAACATGTAAATTCTGAGCCTTAGAATGAATGATAAATATTGGTTATGTCTGTTGTTGTTGGTCAGGTGATGCGTGCGGAGGCCGAGGCCGCCGACGAGGCAGAAGAGGACAAAGCTTTTGGGAATCGCAACATTTTGGGGGATTTGAGTTTCAGTCCGGCGGAGATCAGTCTACTGAAGCACACAGAGGGCTCCAACAGTTCCCTTAAACCCCGCACAGGTGTGTGTGTGTGTGTGTGTGTGTGTGTGTGTGTGTGTGTGTGTGTGTGTGTCTGTCTGTCTGTCTGTCTGTCTGTCTGTCTGTCTGTCTGTCTGTCTGTCTGTCTGTCTGTCTGTCTGTCTGTCTGTCTGTCTGTCTGTCTGTCTCAACGCTTTTTCGGCATGATTTTGAGAGGATGTCTTGTAAATCAAACAATGAACAACATACTCACTTGTCCTTTTTCTTTCTTTCTTTCTTTCTTTCTTTCTTTCTTTCTTTCTTTCTTTCTTTCTTTCTTTCTTTCTTTCTTTCTTTCTTTCTTTCTTTCTTTCTTTCTTTCTCTCTTTCTCTCTTGTCTGTCCAGGAGGCCAGGAGGAAGAGGGGGAATCGGAGGGAGAGGAGGAGGGAGGGGTGGTTAGCTGGGCCAGTGTCCGGATGCTCGGAGACAGACAGAGACAGAAAGCAACAAACGAAGAGGAAGAAGTATTCAGTCTGCTGCTCAAGGGGTGAGACATAATAGTTTGACATAAAATTGACATTTTTTAAAATGATTATTATTTTCTTAATCTTTTATTTTTTGTACAAATAATAATAATAATAATAATAATAATAATAATAATAATAATAATAATAATAATAATAATAATAATAATATATAAAAAATGTTGGGCTCAAAGAGTTTTGGGAGTCATGGTAGCGCGCATGTACCTTTAAGTTTCATGATTAACTGAAGTCTTTTTACTACACTACATACTAAAGTACAGAAGAGTTTTAGTCTTTTTATTACACTACATACTAAAGTGCAGAAGAGTTTTAGTCTTTTTACTACACTACATACTAAAGTACAGAAGAGTTTTAGTCTTTTTACTACACTGCATACTAAAGTACAGAAGAGTTTTAGTCTTTTTACTACACTACTAAAAGTCAGAAGAGTTTTAGTCTTTTTATTACACTACATACTAAAGTACAGAAGAGTTTTAGTCTTTTTACTACACTACATACTAAAGTACAGAAGAGTTTTAGCCTTTTTACTACACTACATACTAAAGTACAGAAGAGTTTTAGTCTTTTTACTACACTACATACTAAAGTACAGAAGAGTTTTAGTCTTTTTACTACACTACATACTAAAGTACAGAAGAGTTTTAGGGCCACAGACAGGAGAGAAAAAAATCTGATAAGGAAGATTTTGTTTCATTATGTCGAGAAATGTCAAGAATAAAGACGAATACTCCAAAATGCTATTGGAGTTAGTGGGGCATTTATGTATTTTCAGCATACTACAATTGACGTGCATGTATTGGGACATCCTAAATCTTTTTCTGGCATACTAGATAGTAGGGAAGTATGGGGATTGGAACACAGGGCATCTTTAACTTGCCCTGTGTGTATGTTTTGTTCCAGCCCGTTGGAGGCGTGTCCTAACTCCCATGGCGGCCTCAAGTCCCCCATCTCTCTGGCCGTCCCACGCAGACCGTCGGAGCAGAACCTGGATTCCTTCAGCCGACACTTTGAGTGCATCATGGAGTCTCACCGGGCCAAGGGAACGTCCTACAGCAGCCTAGACTCTGTGGATCTGCTCACCTCTGGTTCTACGTCTGTGTTCACCTTCGACCTGCCCACACTCACACCTGAGATACAGGTGAGAAGGGCTGG
>CM049409.1:867500-875000 GCA_026929865.2 Hyperoplus lanceolatus
GTACTGTGTTGAATACGTGTGGAATATCGGTTTAAATCATATCATAAATCATGTTGGCTGCATGCTTGTGGAGCCGGTGTGTCTCTGCCCGGGCCCGAGGTTTTTTCAAGGCTCCATGCCGTTAACGACTGTTTATGGTCAGATGGGCACGTAATGGAATCGGTTCAGAAACAAAAGTTGGGCTGAGCGGTCCAGTTAAACCTTTTACTATCTATGGGTTAAACATATGGCATAGGAACACTTTTGTGACAAAATATATGCTCACAAGTTTGCGCTAAATAATGTTTATAGATGAAGGGGCTATGTGCATCCGTAAAACCGGCTCCGTTCCACGGTTACTACGATGGTTATTTTTTTTTATAACAGTCGTATAAACTCAAATTAAATATACAATTGTGGCTGTGTTTCCGCATCTGTGTTATCCGTGGATATTATGACGGTTATCGTACTGCATTAACTCAAACATAAATATACAATTTTTGTTGTTTCTTCCTTTATTCCAATTTCAAACGCTATTTTTCCGAAAAAAATTATTGATTGCCTAGTGCATTACTTTTATCTGACTCTTTCTGTATTGTTTGACTCAGTGGTTGTCTCTCTGTCCTCTTCCAGGTTAACATGGAGGACTGAATGTGTGCCTCTGGTCTCCCTGATCTCTACGTGAAAGAGCGACGGTGTGGCTCTTCATCTGGCAGCAAGCTGAAGTCAACCTACATTCACACTGTCCTCATCTTATCTGCTTGTGATAATTGTCATTGATTGTGATATGTTGTGATATATCTTGTTCTGCACTGTCCGTCTTTGTAGAAGTATTCCTGCTCTGTAGAAAATCTTTCAAGTTTTTTTTTGTGGGATTTTTTCCTAACTTAAGTAAAGTGTTTTACAACATTACATAGCTCTGATTAGGCCTATATAAAAAAACATACTTTTATTAATTGATAACTTAACAGCCCCAAATGTATTATCTTTTGACTATTTTTGTGTAATTTTTAATGAAAATATGCCGAGAATGTTTCATATAGCTTCTCCTGTTAAAATTTCAATGCAAAACTTTTACTTGTAACAGAGTAATTTAACAGTTTGGTATTTGTACTTTTACTTCAGTAAAGGATGTGAATATTTCCTTCTACACTGTTTAATCTTTACCTGGGTCATCTTTGAGTCTTACATACAAGCAAAATCATTTTCATAAGTACTTTTAATATAACATAATGTTCTACTTTTACTCAAGTGATATTGTAATTGGTGACTTGTAAAAGAGTCAATTCTCTGATATGATGATGAAGATACTTTTAATGACCACACAGCCAGGCTGGTGGAATTTGTTTTCAGTACAGCTCCTTGGTACAGGTTCCAACTTTACATTGAACATACAGAAAGGCACATTACATAATACAACAGGGCCATGCTTAATCGTCAGCGTTCAGATTTTAGAATGTTGAAAGGCATAGTGTGCAGGGTGAGTGGGATCAGAGATGTGTAGTGTCAGTTTGCGGGATAGTAATTCAAGGGATGGTAGGGTGTGCCAATAATTTTGGATTCTGTTGATGCACTCTAATTTCTTCCGGGAGAGTGAGTCAAGCCTGGCAAATCAGACTGATGGATGAGGTGAGGATGCTTTCAACGATGGCTGTATAGAAGCGATAGAAAGTGTATTTAATCATTTAATTCAACTGTTGCACCTTAACATAAAACCCTGCTCTAAATATTTTATATAATATATGTATATTCAAAATCATAGGCTATTAAATTAGTGTTCTCATCTGTTTATAGATTGAATGTGTCCTCCCTTATCATGTATTACTGTTAATAACATTTTCAGTCTGGAGACCAAAATACAATTAATATTATTACAAATACATTGAGATCAGCTTGTCCAGCCCTTAGTCAACACTAGGAGACATTTGTTTCAGCTACGAGCTTTTTAATGCCCTCTCTCATGTGCTCGGAGGTGATATTGAGAATATGTTCAGCTCTGTTGGAGTTGTTGGACCAAACTGGAGGCAGGGAATTACGTGACTGAGGCTGAGCTCGTCTACCGGTAGGCTAACAAGTAGAGCCAGTGTTGTTAGCCTAGCTCCTGGCGGTCGTGCTAAATGTTGCTAACAGGGTGTACGTCACAGTACTTCGGCTAGATGGGACTATCTCCCTCCCCCCAACGTCGCTACATGCCCTTTTTTGGTACGAGGAAGTGAGGCGGAGGCAAACTCTGGCAAGATGGCGGCGCGCACACGCCAAGAAAGAAGGGATACTCCTCGGTGAACTGAGGTCGGCCATGATGCTTTATCCATTATATTATACTATCTATGGTTATCCCTCAAACAGCCCTTTAAAGGCCTGTCCCAAAGTGAGAACTGTGTCTTTACTCTCAAGGTCTCAAACTCAAATTGGTTCTCCCAAAAATAGAATTCCAAGGACACACACAGACAAAAAGACACTGACACATATACACACAGACAGACACAAACACACAAACACACATACTCTGTCTTTCTCTCTCTCTTTCTCTCACACACACACACACACACACACACACACACACACACACACACACACACACACACACACACACACACACACACACACTCTTTTATCAGCCTATAAAGGGGATTTCCAGATGGATTCATTCAGCCAGTGTTTTCAGAGCCTCCCTCCCTGAACACAAAACCACATACTTTCACTAAACCCTCCGTCTCCTCCCCTCACACACACACACACATACACACACACACACACACACACACACACACACACACACAGCCCCCCCCACCCCATACACACACACACACACAGTCTCTCTCTCACACACACACACACTGAGCCCCCCCCCCCCACACACACACACAGTCTCTCTCTCACACACACACACACTGAGCCCCCCCCCCCCCCCCCCCCCCACACACACACACACACACACACACACACACACACACACACACTCTTAAGCCCTCCTTCTTTCTTCTTTGTGGATCTGGCTGTCGTGACCTTTTGACCTTGGACCTGCTTTCTCAGCCGGTGACGTTCCTTTAGACTCAACGCTGATATCATTATTCTGCTCGTTTGGCTAATTATCATTCTGGCAGTTTAACCCATTTATAACCATGTGTTTTATTAATCTGCACTGTCCCCTTCACTGAATAGAACTGAATTTGGCTATTATTATTATTATTATTATTATTATTATTATTATTATTATTATTATTATTATTATTATTATTATTAGTATTAGTATTATTATTATTATTAGTATTAGTATTATTATTATTATTAGTATTAGTATTATTATTATTATTATTATTATTATTATTATTAGTATTATTATTATTATTATTAGTATTAGTAGTAGTAGTAGTAGTAGTAGTAGTAGTAATTCATTGTAAACTGTATTTGTTTATGACCTTTCTAACAAGAAATGCAGCTACATTATTAAATGCATAACAAGCACTAAAATCAACAAATTATTTATTTATTTAACGAGAGAGAATCTGGGAAAAAAGTGGCGCAGAAACAACGATTTAAAAAGAAATAAACTTTTGACCAGTTGTATGTTTTGTCCGTTAAAGATGGTTGTATAGGAGAAATATACAGACACAAACAGACAAGGTTTAGTCAAATAAACACCTGAATGTACATGTTGGACCTTTGATTTATACTAGTATGAAAGAAGACATGTTATGGAAGAGAGGGAGAGAGAGAGAGAGAGAGAGATAGAGTATGAAAGAAGACATGTTATGGACAAAATAGACAGAAGTATATTTAAAAAATGTGTGTGTGTGTGTGTGTGTGTGTGTGTGTGTGTGTGTGTGTGTGTGTGTGTGTGTGTGGGGGGTGTGTGTGGGGGGGGGGGGGTGTGAGACGAGAGTTTATTGATGAAAACTTACAGGAAGGTAAGAAGAGACAAAGAAAGGAAGGAGGGGGGAGGGGCCTCTCACACACACACACACACACACACACACACACACAGAGCCCCCCAACACACACACACACACACAGAGCCCTACACACACACACACACACACACAGAGCCCTACACACACACACACACACACACACACACACACAGAGCCCTACACACACACACACACACACACACACACACACATACCAGCTGATGGGAGGAGATCCGGCTTTGGGGAGCAGAGCGAGAAAGTTATGGTGCAGAGAGTGAGTGAATCTGGGGCAAAAGGAAGGAGCCGGCGATCGCATTTATAAAAAGAAAACTGGAAATCTGAACCAGATATAAACGGAGGGATTATTGGACCTTTTTTGGGGCCAGCTGGAGCTAAACACACACCCTGAAAGCACACAGAGACTTGCAGAGGCGGAGAAATGTCTCTCAGATGTGTTTAGGGTTGGGCAGTGATGACGCGAGGTCATAGAAATGCTTTCGCCGGGTGAGATTCTGGCAATACCTCATAGGAGCTGAGATTCTTTCTAAAGTCTTTTGGAAGAAAACGGAAAATCTGAACCAGAGGAAAAGTTACAGACGGATTGAAGGAGTTTCTTTTGGGTTTACGACGGGATTTTTCAAGAAAAAGCCCTTTTGCTTTAAGATATACATATATTATAAACATAGAAAGACAAGCGGAATAACAGGCGGAAGTTTCACCTTGGAGACCGTGGATGTGTGGCGAGGAAAAGAGCCGGCGGTTTGGATTTTAGAAAAGGTTTTTTTTTTTTGGGGATGAAAATCTGGACCAGCAAATATAAACAATCGGATTACGCTTATGTTGCGTTTTGAAGGACCTGTTTGGGGCTACTGGAGTTAACTACACACTGAGAGAAACACTGAGAGACAGACAGACAGACAGACAGACAGACAGACAGACAGACAGACAGACAGACAGACAGACAGACAGACAGACAGACAGACAGACAGACAGACAGACAGACAGACAGACAGAAGGACTAACTTCTCACAGATGAGGTTAGGGGTTGGGCGGTATGACTCTGTAAAATTGCCGATTTTTTAAAATTATTTTAGTTTAATTTAATGTTTTCCACCTTTAGGATTTACATAGAATTTCTTCCGAACAAATACAAAATTAACAGTTAAAGCTTGACGTACAGGTTAGTAAGCCCACATTAAAACATTATAGGCTATATCAAACCAATTTTTATTTGTATTGTAGAATTGTACTTTCTACCGCTTAAAAATGCTAAGCAGTAGCCTACTATGAAAGTCAACAGATGCTTATGTTTGATTGAGTAAACAGTGCGATTGCTAGAAAAATATTTATTTGGGATTTGGCGAATTTTCTATCTATCTATCTATCTATCTATCTATCTATCTATCTATCTATCTATCTATCTATCTATCTATCTATCTATCTGTCTGTCTGTCTGTCTGTCTGTCTGTCTGTCTGTCTGTCTGTCTGTCTGTCTGTCTGTCTGTCTGTCTGTCTATCTATCTATCTATCTATCTATCTATCTATCTATCTATCTATCTATCTATCTATCTATCTATCTATCTATCTATCTATCTATCTATCTATCTATCTATCTATCTATCTATCTATCTATCTATCTATCTATCTATCTATCTATCCATCTATCCATCTATCTATCCATCTATCTATACATGAGGGAAAAACTAGAGGAGTGTCAAAGTCTCAACTTGTGTTAAAGGCCAATGCAACAAAAAGTGAGTCTTCAGCAACGTTTTACCTAGCGTGTTTCACTGCTTAGCAATGTCTCTACTTAGCGTTGGAGCACACATTTAGCGTTAGCCGACTATGAGAGACTTAACGATGCTTATGACACATTCACAACTACAGAAATGTTAAAATAAACCTAAAGATCACTCAGGATTATCTTGATGGTAAATGTTATAAATCTTTAAAACATTTGCGAAATGATTTAGATCAACTCTAAAATATTTTTTTCAAAAGAAGAAAATAATAACGAATGTGGCGGACGTACAGGTTGGGTATTTTCACCCAAATGATTCATTGAATTCACGGGAAAAAATACTAAATCGTGAATTAATAATTCTAGGCAAATTTCTAAATCTTTAAAGCATTTGTGAGGGTTTTTAATTATGTGTGTTCCAAATAAAAGAAGACAATATTTCATTTGATGGTTAATTTTTTTAAGCCAAATAATTCATTGAACTTACAGTTTAAAAATACTTTAAAAACAGTTTAACAGTTTAAAAAAAAATACTTTTATGTGATAAATAGACCTTTACCATTATCAGGAATTACTTCTACTTTCTTTGAAGATTGTGACGAATAAATTATTTAATTCTCAGAAAGAAAAAATACTTTATCGTGATATAAAATAACCAGGATATTTTAGCCGTACCGCCCAACCCCTTCTGAGGTTTAGTAATCATGACGTCACGGCTCTAACGTGTGTGATGTCACTGTGATGTCACTGGACGATGGAAGGCTCTGATTGGTCGTTGATGACGTCATCGCCCGGTTGAAGGTGTCGACAGTTGGTCTGTTGCTACGGTGGCAGTTGGTCTGTTGCCAGGGCGTTGCTATGGCGAGATACCTGCTGTGTTGGGGGGGAGGGGCTCTGGAAGATCGCTACCTGTACGCGCCTCCTTACCCCGCGGTCTACAGGTGAGTTAGTCTCTCTCTCTCTTTCTCTCTCTCTCCCTCCCTCTCTGTCTCTCTGTCTGTGTCTCTCTTTCTCTCTCTCTCTCTCTCTCTGTCTGTGTCTCTCTCTCTCTCTCTCTCTCTCTCTCTCTGTCTGTGTCTCTCTTTCTCTCTCTCTCTCTCTCTCTCTACTGGTCTTCCTCGCAAGAAATGTTTCAGTTGTTGATTCTACTGCTAAGAAAGAAAAACCTGGACGTACAGCAGAAGGTATAAAATCCATGAGCCATCACTGAAGGCTTTACCTCATGTAGATGCACCGACAGTGTTGTTGTAATTACTCAGAATTCCTCATGGGGGGCAACAGAAGATACGCACTGTAGCTTTAAGATGCCTTTAAAGGTTGATTCGGTCGTATACTCTCACTCACACATACACACAGACAACTACTATTACATACACACCTACTCTCTAACACACACACACACACACACACACACACACACACACACACACACACACACACACACACACACACACACACACACACACACACACACACACACACACACACACACACACACACACACACACACACACACACCCCCACACACACACACACACACACACACACACACACACACACACACACACACACACACACACACACACACACACACACACACACACACACACACACACACACACACACACACACACACACACACACACACACACACACACACACACACATTTTAATTTTCTACCTCTCGTCCTCTCTGATTCCGATCTGAATATTTGGATCGAGTTCTAGAATGAAACTCCCTGATATTCGGCCCTGGAAACCCCAAAACGTTCCAGACACTTTAACAAGGTCCACATGTTAAATCCATGTTGGTTTTTAGATATATATAGGGGAAGGTGGGGTGATTTGTGCATTTTGGAAGTTGCAAAA
>CM049409.1:897500-900000 GCA_026929865.2 Hyperoplus lanceolatus
GGTCATGGGACAAGAAGACGGTGTCCATGTCGAATACCGTCTTGATGGAAGCCTCTTCAACATCCGCCGGCTCCAGGCCCACACAAAGACAAAAACCCGCCAAATCTGTGAGCTTCAGTATGCTGATGACTGTGCCGTCATAGCTCACAGCCCGGATTCTATGCAGCACGCACTCAACACAATATCTGGTCTGTATCAATCCTTTGGCCTACAGGTTAATACTCAAAAAACCGAGGTCATGTCCCATCTCACCACTCCCGCTCCCACACCCCCCAGTTTTCACATACACAGTGTTCCACTTAAAACAGTGGATCACTTCACCTCCCTTGGGTCCACTCTGTCCTCATGCTGCTCCCTTGACGCAGAAATACACACCCGGATCAACAAAGCTTCATCTTCTTTTTGGACGCCTGCGCAGTAGGGTTTTTGAAAACCGCAACCTGAAGGTCAGCACCAAGGTTGCTGTGTACAATGCTGTCTGTCTCTCCACTCTGCTCTATGGGGCAGAGTCATGGACCCCATACCGCCAGCACATCACCAACCTAGAGGCCTTCCACATCCGCTGCCTACAGAAGGTCCAGGGTCTGTCCTGGGAAGATCGGACGCCCTATACAGACATCCTCCGCAACACTGGCTCTGTCTGTATGGAAGCAGCTGTGGCCAAAAGGCACCTGCGCTGGATAGGGCACACCATACGAATGCCTGAACACCGCCTGCCCCGCCAAGTCCTCTACAGCCAACTACTGGGCGCAAAGCGCTCCGCTGGAGGACAAAAGCGGCGCTTCACTGACTACACCAGGGACATCCTAAAGCGAGCGAACATCCCCCTCACTCAGCTTGAAAACCTGGCCACCAACAGATCTGCCTGGCAGGGAACCTGTGCCACGGCAGTTTCCCAAATCCACCAAAAAAACCAAGACAGAAGATCCGAGCGGCGCACCCAGCGACACCAGCGGGCGGCTGGTGTTCCCCTGGCAACTGGCTTCCCGTGTTCCATCTGCGGGCGACTGTGCGGCTCAAGGATTGGACTCTTCGCCCACGAGAAGTGGCACCAGCGGCAACGTCGCTGATCCCCCCCCCTTCCCCAACCCAACCCTTGGAGCAAGCGTCATCATCGAAAACGATGGACAGCTAAGATGGTGTGTGCGTGTGTGTGTGTGTGTGTGTGTGTGGGCAACAGCTCTGACATTGAATCCACAGTGTTTCATACTAGTATGAAATCAAAGGTCCAACATGTACATTCAGGTGTTTATTTGACTAAACCTTGTCTGTTTGCGTCTGTATATTTCTCCTATACAACCATCTTTAACGGACATTATCTCGACATTAGCATTTTTCTTCAATACTCTGAACCAAAAATCTCAACTTCTAAAGCACTTACATCAACTAAACTTTCCATAATCATTCTCAGCACTATTCTGAAGGTTATTACAGAAGGGTTTGTTCATATGTTGTTCACTGTCTGATTTATGAGACATTTTCTTCTTTAAAAAACATGCTGAAAATGCATTTTTAAGACCAGTACACACACACACACACACACACACACACACACACACACACACACACACACACACACACACACACACACACACACACACCCCCACACACACACACACACACACACACACACACACACACACATCCAAAATATTTTAACTTCTTTAGTTTTTGAGATATGATTATATTTTTAGTGCCATGGATTTTTGTTAAATATTTTAGTCTTTTTTTTTTCAAACATCTTGGCCGGCCCTTTCCCTGTGAAGATTCTGTGTTGATTGACAGCTCAAAAGGAGAGAAAGGGGCGGGCTTTAGCTGCAAACCCTGTGCTGTGATTCGTCCCTGCCTCTGCTGCTGCTAAGAGGGAAAATGCGCATTGAGAGAGGGAGGGAGAAAAGAGTGAGAGAGAGATTTCTAGGGATGAGAGGAGAGAGAGGAGGGTGAGAGCAACAGCCCAACACTTAAATCTCTGCACTCAATTCAGGAATAGAAGAAGAAATACACACAGAAATAGCACAAAGAAGAATTCGGAGGACAAACGGATGAATTATGAACTGTCGCTTTTTTTATGATTTTGTGTCATTTTTTTTCCCAGAGTGCAACAGGATAAAGTCGTATTTTTCTCCAATCGATTTCACCTGACGTCACTTTTTTGGGGTTCTATCTGTCCCCCTCTGTCTCTCTCTCTCTCTCTCTCTCTCCGTCCCTCTCCCTCCCTCTCTCTCTCTCTCTGTCCCTCTCCCTCCCCCTCTCTCTCTCTGTCTCTCTCTCCCTCCCTCTCTCTTTTCCCCCCCTCCCTCTCTCCCTCTCTCTCTCTCTCCGTCCCTCTCTTTCCCTCCCTCTCTCTCTCTCTCTCTCTCTCTCCCTCTCTCTCTCCCCCTCTCTCCCTCTCTGTCTATCTGTCTCCTCCCTCCCTCTCTCTCTCTTTCCCTCCCTCCCTCCCTCCCTCCTCCCTCTCTCTCTCTACCTCCCTCCCTCTCTCTCTACCTCCCTCCCTCTC
>CM049409.1:910000-915000 GCA_026929865.2 Hyperoplus lanceolatus
ACACAGTGATAGACCAACACACAGTGATAGACCAACACACAGTGAGAGACCAACACACAGTGAGAGACCAACACACAGTGAGAGACCAACACACAGTGATACACCAACACACAGTGATACACCAACACACAGTGATAGACCAACACACAGTGATAGACCAACACACAGTGATAGACCAACACACAGTGAGAGACCAACACACAGTGAGAGACCAACACACAGTGAGAGACCAACACACAGTGATAGACCAACACACAGTGATACACCAACACACAGTGAGAGACCAACACACAGTGATCGACCAACACACAGTGAGAGACCAACACACAGTGATACACCAACACACAGTGATACACCAACACACAGTGATAGACCAACACACAGTGAGAGACCAACACACAGTGATACACCAACACACAGTGATACACCAACACACAGTGAGAGACCAACACACAGTGAGAGACCAGCACACAGTGATACACCAACACACAGTGAGAGACCAACACACAGTGAGAGACCAACACACAGTGATACACCAACACACAGTGAGACACCAACACACAGTGAGAGACCAACACACAGTGAGAGACCAACACACAGTGAGAGACCAACACACAGTGAGAGACCAACACACAGTGATACACCAACACACAGTGATAGACCAACACACAGTGAGAGACCAACACACAGTGAGAGACCAACACACAGTGATACACCAACACACAGTGATCGACCAACACACAGTGAGAGACCAACACACAGTGATACACCAACACACAGTGAGAGACCAACACACAGTGATAGACCAACACACAGTGAGAGACCAACACACAGTGAGAGACCAACACACAGTGAGAGACCAACACACAGTGATAGACCAACACACAGTGATAGACCAACACACAGTGATAGACCAACACACAGTGAGAGACCAACACACAGTGAGAGACCAACACACAGTGATACACCAACACACAGTGATCGACCAACACACAGTGAGAGACCAACACACAGTGATACACCAACACACAGTGAGAGACCAACACACAGTGATAGACCAACACACAGTGAGAGACCAACACACAGTGATACACCAACACACAGTGAGAGACCAACACACAGTGATACACCAACACACAGTGATACACCAACACACAGTGAGAGACCAACACACAGTGATAGACCAACACACAGTGATAGACCAACACACAGTGATAGACCAACACACAGTGATACACCAACACACAGTGATACACCAACACACAGTGATACACCAACACACAGTGAGAGACCAACACACAGTGAGAGACCAACACACAGTGATACACCAACACACAGTGAGAGACCAACACACAGTGAGAGACCAGCACACAGTGATACACCAACACACAGTGAGAGACCAACACACAGTGAGAGACCAACACACAGTGATACACCAACACACAGTGATACACCAACACACAGTGAGAGACCAACACACAGTGAGAGACCAACACACAGTGATACACCAACACACAGTGAGAGACCAACACACAGTGAGAGACCAACACACAGTGATACACCAACACACAGTGAGAGACCAACACACAGTGAGAGACCAGCACACAGTGATACACCAACACACAGTGAGAGACCAACACACAGTGAGAGACCAACACACAGTGATACACCAACACACAGTGAGACACCAACACACAGTGAGAGACCAACACACAGTGAGAGACCAACACACAGTGAGAGACCAACACACAGTGATACACCAACACACAGTGATAGACCAACACACAGTGAGAGACCAACACACAGTGATCGACCAACACACAGTGAGAGACCAACACACAGTGATACACCAACACACAGTGATACACCAACACACAGTGATAGACCAACACACAGTGAGAGACCAACACACAGTGATACACCAACACACAGTGATACACCAACACACAGTGAGAGACCAACACACAGTGAGAGACCAGCACACAGTGATACACCAACACACAGTGAGAGACCAACACACAGTGAGAGACCAACACACAGTGATACACCAACACACAGTGAGACACCAACACACAGTGAGAGACCAACACACAGTGATACACCAACACACAGTGAGAGACCAACACACAGTGATACACCAACACACAGTGATACACCAACACACAGTGAGAGACCAACACACAGTGATACACCAACACACAGTGATACACCAACACACAGTGATAGACCAACACACAGTGATACACCAACACACAGTGATACACCAACACACAGTGAGAGACCAACACACAGTGAGAGACCAACACACAGTGATACACCAACACACAGTGAGAGACCAGCACACAGTGATAGACCAACACACAGTGATACACACAGTGATACACCAACACACAGTGAGAGACCAACACACAGTGATACACACAGTGATACACCAACACACAGTGAGAGACCAACACACAGTGATAGACCAACACACAGTGATACACCAACACACAGTGATACACCAACACACAGTGATAGACCAACACACAGTGAGAGACCAACACACAGTGATACACCAACACACAGTGAGAGACCAACACACAGTGATACACCAACACACAGTGATACACCAACACACAGTGAGAGACCAACACACAGTGAGAGACCAACACACAGTGAGAGACCAACACACAGTGATACACCAACACACAGTGAGAGACCAACACACAGTGATACACCAACACACAGTGAGAGACCAACACACAGTGATACACCAACACACAGTGATACACCAACACACAGTGATACACCAACACACAGTGAGAGACCAACACACAGTGATACACCAACACACAGTGATAGACCAACACACAGTGATAGACCATATATTTTTTTGTCATTTTCAAGCTTTATTAGACAGTACAGAGTTGAAATGAGGAGAGAGAGAGAGAGAGAGAGAGAGAGAGAGAGAGGGAGGGGGGGGGGAAGACCTACTTCACCGGTGGAAATATGAAGGTGTATTGAACTCTGAGATCCTATTTAGTATAAATGTGCAAACAATTTAGAAATCGGTTCATCCTAGCCTGAGAAAAGGCAGAAAGAGTGTTTTATGGTCTCACTGTCTAACCCTACATTTTACTAGTGTGACATCACACTAGTAAAAATGTAGGGTTAGGATTAACAGGACAGCTGGGCCAAGGGAAGACTGAGGGAAGACTGAGGGAAGAAAAACCTCATTCATTATATTATAATAGTGATTTTATAATGATAGTCGCTGGTTCCGTATGGGTGAAGTATTCCTTTAATGGTGAAACACAGACACAGCTTTAGTATATATATATATAAACTAACTGGTCTTGAATCCAAGACTTTTACTCAAAGCGATTATTTTTACAGTTTTACTTCGTAGGGCTGCAACGATACAAAACTCACAATTTCCGATTTGTATCACGTTTTTCACCCACGATACATACAACGATTTTTTTTACTGTTGAACAATGAAAAAATACTGAACTGTGCTGTAAACCAAAAATCAAGTTAATAAACAAATAAACACAGGGGGGGCGCCTTTAGCTCAGTTGGTAGGGCGTCCCCCCCCCCCCCAGGCCGGGCCCAGCAGCGGACCCGGGTTCGATTCCCACCCGCGGCCGTTCTCTGCATGTCACTCCCCTCTCTGCCCCATTTCAACTCTGTCTCTCTGCACTATCAAATAAAGCATAAAAATGCCCAAAAAAATATCTTCTCAGTTCGATACACATTTCGTTACAGCCCTATTATTTTATTACAAGAGTTTTCTTCATTTATCTGGCTTTAAAGGTGCAGTGTGTAATATGACATCATCAGGTAAGTTCTAGAATGTAACGCTCCCTGGGTAACCCCAACCCTTTAGAATAATAAAGCTACAGTGGCCTTCAAGGACAAGAACAATTCTACATTTTAAACAATGCACCTGATGTCATTCCAACCAACATGGATGCCTCCATAAGACTTGCCTGCTCAATGTACAAAATGTAATATTAATATTTGTAATTCTCCGTTCAGGAGGATAATTCAGATTATTGGCAGAGGTGATTTTACACCAATGAGGACATATTTATGAATGAGGATATTGATTTTAGCTAATAAATTACTTAAAATGTTACACAGTGTCCCTTTAAAGCGTATAGTGTCGGTGTTATTTAGTATGTTTGCTGCAGTAAAGGAGCTCCATCTTCCCTTCAGCTGAATGTGATTCTGAATCCCTCTGAGGGTTTGAATCTAACGACAGACTTTCACTCCGTCTGTCGAGTGTCACACACACACACACACACACCTACAAATTCACACACACACACACACACACACACACACACACACACACACACCTACAAATTCACACACACACACACACACACACACACACACACACACACACACACACACACACACACACACACACAAAATTCACACACACACTCACACAAATTCACACACATACACACACACACACACACACACACACACACACACACACACACACACACACACACACACACACACACACACACACACACACACACCTCTGTCGGGAACACGGAGCTGTTAACTCTCTCCCTGCTCATCAGTTTACTCCGTACATTGAATTATTTCATTTTCTTTTGATTTAAAAATAATTTTTTGCACAAAAATACAAAAATATTAACTTCGTCTGAAAGTCTGTCTCCCTGTCTGTCTGTCTCCCTCCCTGTCTGTCTGTCTCCCTCCCTGTCTGTCTCCCTCCCTGTCTGTCTCCCTCCCTCCCTGTCTGTCTCCCTCCCTGTCTGTCTGTCTGTCTGTCTGTCTGTCTGTCTGTCTGTCTCCCTCCCTGTCTGTCTGTCTGTCTTAAACCATTGATGACTATGGCAATCTAGGATGCATGTCCTTAATGCCTGAGGGTTTTCTGAAAAAATAGTACGAATTGTCAAGTCTACCAAAACCTTAATATCTAAGCCTGTGTAGCACATAGAAACATGAAATAAAATACATTTAAAAGTTAAGGT
>CM049409.1:920000-925000 GCA_026929865.2 Hyperoplus lanceolatus
GATGCTTCTTCAGGACTTCTTAAAAGTTTCATGGGAATCATTTTCAAAGGAATGATCCACTCCACACATTGACACAATGCTGAATGCTTTAAAGGTGCAACGAGGAACTTTTAAATATTTCTGAAACAGTCTCATTTTTCCTCTGATGATCATAAATTACATGTAACAGCAAACGAGACCATCAGTGCAAAGAATGCTATTTTTATATAGTTTTTCTTAATGCCTTTGTCATGGGTATACGCTCACCCAGGAACAACAGCTGGCGTGGTAAAAACACTACCGCTTTTAGTCCAAAGGGGGGCGCTAGAATTAACCCACACTGAAAGTTCCTCGGAGCACCTTTAATCATGCAAAAATGATTCACGAACATTAAATCAAAATGGCTGTCATTTAAAGGGTTGATTCTGCCAACTGTCCTTTTAATTTTAATTTTAATTTTGAATCTTTTTTTCATTCTTTGCTTTTTTTATACATTCCATCATCCGTCATTCTATTTTGAACTGAAACTTTTGATATTTCTGCTGGTTGGACAGAAACGATCCAGAAGAACCTGAAAATCCTGAACAAAAACTTGAAGGATTTTGTGTCTCAACGGAGGAAAATAAGAACGATTTACTACAAGTGTTATCGAAGGACCGAGGGACGTTTTGATCAAAGTGTTTTGGGCGAGTGTTTGGGAGGTTGATTCCCTCGGCTCTCACAAAGGTAAACAAAAGAAAAGCTGGACATTTTGAATGAAGCTTTATTTAGATGTACCTGTGAACATTGACAACATGTGAACGACATCAAACCGCACATTTCAACGGTACGAACAGAATCGCAACTACGGAGGATTTTTTTTAAGTTTCTGTGATGAACCAAAATCTATATTTTTTCAATGTGGATTTCAGTCTCCATCTCCATTGCTAATTTTTCGTGAGCTGTTAAGGTTTTTTTCTCCCCAAGTAAATCTTTATAGTCTCTACGAGGAACTTTTTAAATATTTCTGAAACAGTCTCATTTTTCCTTTGATGATCATAAATTACATGTAACAGCAAACGAGACCATCAGCGCAAAGAATGCTATTTTTTATATAGTTTTTCTTAATGCCTTTGTCATGGGTATACGCTCACCCAGGAACAACAGCTGGCGTGGTAAAAAAAAAACACTACCGCTTTTGTCCAAAGGGGGGGCGCTAGAATGAACACACACTGAAAGTTCCTCGGAGCACCTCTTAAAAAAAAAAAAAAAAAATCCAACGAAGATCGAATCAAAGCAGTTGGTTCTGACGATCAATTTAAACTTTTTTTGTTTAGTTTAAGTTGAGCATAAAAAAAATGGCGTCCTGTGTCTCTGCAAACATTGACCAGCGGCATGAAGCAGACCATACGGCAGTCTCCAGCCCTCCAGTTTGACTGGCTTTACTTCTCATGATCTCAGAGCTCTTAAAACAAAACAAATAGTCCGTCAACATTTCAACGAGAACGGTCCTTTACACAACCTGACCATCAGAGTCCAAATCCGTCCTTCAACCTCATTTTCTACATTCTACATTAAGGGCGCACTCACACTGCTCCTAGAAATCTGTGTGTGTGTGTCTGTCTGTGTGTGTGTGTGTGTGTGTGTGTGTGTGTGTCTGTGTCTGTGTCTGTGTGTCTGTGTGTGTTTCCGTCTGTCTATGAGCGTGTGTGTGTACGGAGCAAAAGCACTGGGGGAGAACACACTAGCCTTTAGGGGGCAACAGGGCCAAGGCACCGGGACCCATGACTAGTGTGAATGTGCCCCGACACAGACATCAACATGCTGGTTAACGCTGGACATAAATCTACTCAGATCCTCCGCCGAGCTGTCAGACAATATTAACTCTGAATAATCCCGTCTCACTCCTGTATCGAGTGTTTGTGTCGCTGTGTGCAATGTGTAAACGCAGCATAAGGTTAAACTGTCTAAAAGAAATGGCCGCTTTGTCTGTGTCCCAACAACCTTTGTAAATAAATGTTCACATTGATTGAAAAAGCCATATTGTAGTTGGGCTAAACGCCTAGCTTACTTGCTAGCTAGCGCTTGCTGCGGGTTTTTTAGGGCAATTTGTTTTAGGATATTCTTTTAGAGTTGAAACCTGCCCGGTAACGAGGAGGAGGAGGAGTCCAACAAAGTATTTATTCACTTTTGTTCAAAGATTTTTAGTTTCTGTTAAAAACAAATTTATTATTTTTTTCATCTTTCGGCTTTTTGCTGCGGTCTGAACGTTAGCGGCCGCGGCGCAGGTGGTTAGCTTGTACATACTGTGACTTTATTTTGGTTGTTAGTGAAATTCAAACGTGTTTCTGGAGCTTAAAAATAAAAAAACACATTTTGAAAAGAAACAAAGTCTGAGAGTCGATTTGATTTCAACGTCTTCATGTCGTCAGAGGGAAAAGGGGCTCCTGCACAGTGTGTTATGTAGATACACACGCACACACACACACACACACACCACACACACGCACGCACGCACACACGCACACACACAGCTCTTCTACATAGCTAGTGTGTTACCTTATGTAGACACACACACGCACACACACACACACTCTCACACGCACACACACACACACAGACACACACACACACACACACACACACACTCTCACACACACACACACACACACAAACACACACACACTCTCGCACACACACACATACAAACACACAGCTCCTCTACATAGCTAGTGTGTTACCTTATGGAGACACAGACACAGTCATAGGCGTAGATTTATGGGGGGACGCAGGGGACCCCTAACAATTAGAAGATACATTAGTCCCCCTCAAAACAGTAAACAAGACAAACCTGTTCTCTGTTTAAGAGCCATCTGAATAGCTCAGTTGGTAAGACTGCTGCCCCAGGGACCCGAAGGTTGGAAGTTCAATTCCTCATCTGGACAAAGAGAATTTTCCCGGTGCAACCCACAAGCCAAAGAAGAAGTAAAATCGCCTGGGGAAAAGTTTCTAGTGTTTTGATTTGATTTGATTCAATTTATTTCAGACATATCAAAAAAAAGAAAAATTAAAAGCATGAAAATACAATAAAAAAAAAAATATGTTCAAATGATTTCACAAAAGAAATAAAAATAAACAAAATAAACAAACTACATATTGAATTGATATGCCTGAAAAGGAGTAGGAAGAAGTATAAACTGTTAAGTGTGTGGTGGCACGTTTTTTTTTTTTGCATGACTGATGTTAATAATTGGAGTAATTGGAGTAAAAAGTTTCATGAGCGTCAGACTTTCACTGTGGGGGATAGCAACCCTAGCCCAACCCTAACCCTACGGAAAATTAATGGAATTCAATGAAAACAGCCCAAAAATGGACTGTCTTGCTGTGGAAAGCACCCCATATCAAAATTGATTTCTCTTCATCCGAGAATCAAATCCTTTGGAGGGTATATTTGCATGACTGGTGTTAATAAGTGGAGTAAGTTTCATGAGCGTCAGACTTTCTCCAGACGCTTTTATTTCTTCTTTCAAATCAAGTCTAGATCTAAACCTAAAACTAAACCTAAACCTAAGCCTAAGTGTCTGCTGTGGCGCATTCGGTCCTTTCAGGGCCAGGGAGCGATTCAACCGCGTGGTCACTGGTTCAAATCCCACTCGGCTGTTGGTCTGTCTCTTACTGGGAAAATTTTAAGTTCAACTCCCCCAAATAAAAAGACAAAAACGCCCAGAGAACAGGCTCTGGTGAGGCAAAGCTTGTGGCCTGGTGGGTTAATCACTATGACTCAATAAACTCATTCAAAAGCCAACTCAAAACTCACCTCTTCAAGAAAGCATATAACCCCTGACCCCACCTATACCCCACCTGACTCTATTTTCAAGTAGTTTTTGTATCTTGTTTTCGTGTTTTTTCTTTTCTTATCTACAGTATATTCTATGTGATGTAAGAAGCGCTTTATAAAACCTATCAATTATTATTATTATTAAAAACGCCCAGAGAACAATCTCTGGTGTGGCAAAGCTTGTGGCCTGGTGGGTTGATACATCACACCTGGAGATTAAATGGGATGTTTGAATCCCAGAGGTTGTGTGTTCAAATCCTTATTCTTTCAAGTCAAATCCCAGAGGCAAAGAGATAAAAACTCACACAACATATCCGCAGCCATCTTTGATGTTTACTATCACGGCTTCGACGTTGCATGCACGTCACTGTCGTCATCCGGTTACAACCTCCCCAGAGCACCATATAAAGGGCTCTGTCTGTCTGTCTGTCTGCATACAAAGGGCTCTGGCGCGCCCATATTAGATAGAACCAATTGAAACGTGAGCCCAGATTTCTGGTCTTCTTGAAAAAGCTTCAACAGAGCGTTTCCAGACCAACAGGCGCAGCACATTTAATTTGCCAGCGCCTAGTGGCAGGTCTGGGAATGCCAGGCTAAGTCTAAGTCTAAACATAAACCTAAACCTATGTCTATGACTGTGTGTGTGAAAATTCGTAAAAGAACGCAAAGAATTTGAACCAGTGACCACGTGGTTGAATCGCTCCCTGGCCCCGTATGGATTTGCCTAATTCCTGAAAAAAAAATAACTAGTAGGTACTAGGTAATGCATACTATGTAAGTAATGCAGATGTAGTCGGTACTGAAGAATGACTTTTAAAAAATTTAAGAAAAAAAAAAAATTGTACTAGGTAATGCTTACTACATAGGTTTGTTTTTTTTAAAGTAACTGCAACATAGTTATGCATTACCTAGTACAATTTCTTTTTTTCAGGAATTAGGGAAATCCATACGGGGCCAGGGAGCGATTCAACCACGTGGTCACTGGTTCACTATGTTGCAGTTACTTTAAAAAAACCAAACCTATGTAGTAAGCTCCACTAACAACATGTCTCTCTCTGTGCAGCGGGCTGTGAGACGAGAGCACAGGGGCCGTCTACAAAGGGAAACACCAGGAGACACATACTCATAAAAACAGATTTGAAAACAAAGAATGTCTGAGAGTCATTATTTTTATTTAAAGGATTTCAGAAACCTCAACATATAA
>CM049409.1:930000-937500 GCA_026929865.2 Hyperoplus lanceolatus
GCATCCATGGAGACGTACGCGCTCTACAAAAGTTAAACTACACATGTGTTTTGTTTTTCCGCGACTAACGTGTCTGATTCGGCTATCGGTAACGCAAGCACAAAAAAATACCACCGAAGAAGAACCGTCAAAATGCAAAGTCATTTCCGGTAGGTGCGCGACGGCAGTCTGGACAGTGCACTGTAGAAATGAGAGCGCTGCGTCTATAAGTAAGTGTACTGTAGGGATAATAAAGTGCACTCAATGTAAGTGCACTTACGTAAGTGCGCGATTTCAGACACAGCACTAGAATTTTATACTTGAGATAAAAAATGTGATCACCTATGAAAATTTGTAATAATAAAAAAAATACGTCCTTGAGTTTTATTTTGAAAGGAAACCTGACCGTTACCTTCTGACACCTGGCGAGGTCCAGAGGGGTGTGTCCTCCGGCCGGCCTCTTGCGGCTGGTGATTGGCTGAGAGGAGGTTTGCTGCTCTCTGATTCGTCGAGAGGATTCCGTCTGTCCGGCCTCCTGCGCTGTGATTGGTTCTTCATCATCATCTGACGACGATGAGGAACTGAAGAACAGCGGCTCGTCGTTCTCTATGTTCTTATCAGCGCCTGGAAGATATTCAAATGTTCAAATCTTTATTTAACAAATGCACAGAGTGTGTGTCTCAGTGTGTGTGTGTCTCAGTGTGTCTCAGTGTGTGTGTGTCTCAGTGTGTCTCAGTGTGTGTGTGTCTCAGTGTGTGTCAGTGTGTGTGGTTCTGACCTGCAGCTACCAGCATGGAGCAGAGGGTGTGTGTGTGTCTGTGTCTCAGTGTGTGTGTCTCAGTCTGTGTCTCTCAGTGTGTGTCTCAGTGTGTGTGTCTCAGTGTGTGTCTCTCAGTGTGTGGTTCTGACCTGCAGCTACCAGCATGGAGCAGTGTGTGTGTGTCTCTCAGTGTGTGTGTGTCTCTCAGTGTGTGTGTGTGTGTCTCAGTTTGTCTCTCAGTGTGTGTGTGTGTCTCAGTGTGTGTGTCTCAGTGTGTGTGTGGTTCTGACCTGCAGCCACCAGCATGGAGCAGAGGGTGGGAGAGCCCAGACTGGACGCCAGGTGCAGAGGAGAGTTTCCTCCAAACGTCACAGAGTTAACGTCCGCCTTCAACTGGGAAACACACGGGAAAGAGTTCAGAAAAAGATCATGTTTTTCTTAAAGCTACAGTGTGTAAATCGGAGTATTTAGCAGCATCTAGTGGTGGTCTGTCTGTCTGTCTCTCTCTGTCTGTCTGTCTCTCTCTGTCTGTCTGTCTGCCAGTCTGTCTGTCTGTCTGTCTCTCTCTGTCTGTCTGTCTGTCTGTCTGTCTGTCTGTCTCTCTCTGTCTGTCTGTCTGTCTGCCAGTCTGTCTGTCTGTCTGCCAGTCTGTCTGTCTGTCTGTCTGTCTGTCTCTCTCTGTGTAAATATATATATATATATCTCACATGCATGCCACTTTAAACAGATTAGCGGTGACGGCCATGTGTAGGGCTGCGTCTGTCTATCTATCTATCTATCTATCTATCTATCCGTCCGTCCGTCCGTCCGTCTGTCTGTCTGTCTATCTGCCTGCCTGTCTGTCTGTCTGTCTGTCTGTCTGTCTGTCTCACCTCAGTGATCAGCGTGCATGCCACTTTGAACAGGTTAGCGGTGACGGCTAGGTGTAGCGCTGTGTTTCCGCTCTTCTGCTCCGGCGCGTTGATCTTTGCTCCGCCCTCCACCAGCAGACGAAGGCAGCGCTCGCCGTCCCGACGCACACACAGGTGCAGTGGGTGCATACCTGAAAAAGAGATTATTATTTTATATTGTTTTATTTGTATTTATTCATTCATTCATTCATTCATTCAATCTATGTACAGTTATTATGTTTTTTTCCATAATTTTTTCCATTTTATAATATAAAAAAAAAAAAAAAAATTACATTTTAATTTATGTTAATTTCAATCTATTTTCTATTGTTAAAATATCTACTTAAGTTTAGTTGACTTATTTTGATCATCACAAAGGTATAAACGTATAGAAGTCATGTGCTGACTAAAATATACAAATATTAATTATAATTTTCTTAATTAACACAGGTGCAGAGGGTGCATACCTGACAGGGCAACATGTTTTAAATTTGTTTAATATTTAAAAATATAATATTTCTTTTTAATTATTTCTTCATTTTAATTTACATCAACCTTTTTAAAAAATATTTGAACATTCCGTTTTTTTGGGGGGGGGGGGGTTACGCAAACATTCCGAACCTTTTTTTTTTAAAAATTTAATTTTTTTTCCAAAAATGTCAAAAAACGGCTTTTCCAACTTTTTGAGACATTTGGAAACTTTTGGGGAGTTTTTCGCTCCCCGTCTTTACGCACGCACAGGTAGAGAGCCAAATGTTTGAATTTTTAATTTATTTTTTTTTAATTTACGCCAACCTTTAAAAAAAATATTTGAACATTCATTTTTTTTTCGCGAACATTCTGATTTTTTATTTTTTTTTAATGTCAAAATTCAAAAAAGTCGTAAAAACGTGAAAAAAACTTGAAAAACGCAACAAAAAAATGTATATAGAGGTACCGAAGTTATTTGATCTTTTGACTATAATATAAAAATATTGATAAAACAATATATATACTTATATATATTTAAAAATATTTTTTAAATGATAAAATTTATATTCAATCACTACATCAAACTGTATAAATAATGTAAACAAAGTAATGTTATCGTGTATAAATAATAGATAATGTGTATTCTCACCGTGGTAGTCTGCTGTGTTGACTACGTGTGCGTGCAGTTCCCCCAGCCCGGCCAGCAGGGGGCGCAGTGAGCCGTGGTCTCCGGCGGCCGCGGCCAGGTGCACGGCAGAGCGGCCATCTTGGTCCAGCAGAGACGGGTCGGCGCCCGAACGCAAGAGCAGCTCAACGACCTTCACCTGGCGGGTTATTACGGCCAGGTGCAGGGGGGTCTGGGGAACCGATAGAATAAAGCTTTATTAAATAAGAACATGGGTTATTACGGCCAGGTGGAGGGGGGTCTGGGAGGGAGTGGGGGGGAAGGGGAGAGAGGGCGGGGGGGTTACAGCTTATATTAGAACAATTTTATGCGATTTGTCAGCCTTTCCTGGACTATATAACAGTACTGAAGGGACCTACATGACACCTCACAGAAGTTTAAACAGATATGTCAGCCTTTCCTGGACTATATAACAGCACTGAAGGGACCTACATGACACCTTAAAGTAGAGTAAGCCATGTTAGTTGTTTATTTTGTTAGATAGGGTAGTTAGCATTGCTATGCTAGCAGTATCTTAGCTTAGCAGTAGCTTAGTTTAGCAGTATTTTAGCTTAGCCGTAGCTTAGCGTAGCGGTAGCTTAGTTTAGTAGTATCTTAGCTTAGCAGTATCTTAGCTTAGCAGTAGCTTAGGTTAGCAGTAGCTTAGTTTAGCAGTATCTTAGCTTAGCAGTATCTTAGTTTAGCAGTAGCTTAGGTTAGCAGTAGCTTAGGTTAACCGTAGCTTAGCAGTATCTCAGCAGTAGCTTAGCTTAGCAGTGTCTACCTGTCTCAAGTGGTTAGCAGTAGTGATGGGTCGGGCAACACCGATGCGTCGGCGCATGTGTCGAGCTCATAGAGCGAAGCCCCGTGTCGGTGCGCGTATCGCTTTAAGAAAGTCACGTGACGATACAGTTGCAGTATCGCTTGTCGATGCGGCTCGTTGGGCGCGCCAAAGGAAGCGCATCTGTGAACGGGATGCTTCTGTGCCAAAACAATCACGCATCATTTCAAACGAAAACCTTGTCTGCAAGCCATAATGGAGCCAGAGAGAAAAAGAAAAGTTTCCGCCGTGCGGGACCATTCTGATCTTATATCCGCAAATAAGGTATTTGTTTTTATTTCCTTGTAATTTCATATGGTTCTTCCCAGTTCCCACTTGATCTATCAGAACTCAACACCCCAACTTGCACTACAATATCAAAGATATTCAAACTTTGATAAGATATGAAATATTACAATATAAAATACAATAAGTTAAATTATATTATTGTATAGCCTATCATGGTCATTAAAGCGGCTACGAGTAACATTTAAATATCTTTTAAACAGCCTCATGTTTCCTCTGATAATCATAAATTACCTTTAACAGCAAACCAGACCATCAGTGCAAAGAAAGACGTTTTTAAATAGTTTTTATTACTGCATTTGATCTGGTCGTACACCTAGTCCGATTTTCGGTTCACGCGTGCATGCTCTATGGTCACATATCCGTATTGGTCACAGATTTCAGCGTGGCGCAGGAACGTGAATTGAGAAGCCTATCCCTCCAGGTGAGGGAGGGGGAGCGGGAGCCTTGTTTGAGACAGTTGTTTGTCGTCATAATGACTGATAACGGGGCTGAACCATAAAAAGAAAAAAAGAAAATGCAATGAAGAAAAGCTAAAAGGGAGAGTGATAGTCGGGCGGGAGGGCGTTGCCAAGCAACGTATACACAATTTCACGCAGCGAAACTAGACAGCAGTGTTTACTCCTAAATGAATGAGCGGTAGCCTACTAAAACAAAGTTTACTTTGCCTCACCAGCATCATCAGATGACCATTATTCATCGGAAATAGTCATTATTTACAACATAAACATATTACCTCATCGTGATCCATACTAACTAACTGCCATCTCTCGTTCATTCGCTTTGTGTGAGGACACGGACTCGTTCAGCTCCGTGAGAGGTGACAATGCATCAACTCATTGCAATCAGGTGTGTTTAGCACTTACTGGCATTAGTTGATGCTGTGTCACCTATAGACTCACGGAGCCGAAAAGAGTCCGGTGCCCTCACACTTTCAACACACGGACACGCCACGCACCATATTGCTTCCTGATTATTTGAATCTTGCACTCCCTGCACGAGCTACAAAACAGCTTCACGACAGCTGGCGTCGTAATAATACTACCGCTTTTGTTCAAAGGTGTCGCCAACGTGCCGACTTACTCGTAGTAGCTTTAAATCAGTTGAGTCTCTCATTGGGTTGCCGGTAATGATTTTAAAGATCCAGCAGATGTCAGTATGGAGCAGCACAGTGACACAGTACCGACACAGTATCGATACAGTTTGGTAATGTGTCGAAACGCTTCACGAGGCCTCATCGACCCATCACTAGTTAGCAGTAGCTTAGCTTAGCGGTAGCTACCTGTCTCAGGTGGTTAGCCGTGTTGAGCATGTTCTGCTGGCTGCTGCTCAGCAGCGTGTGGATCAGCTGGTGGATGACGGTCGTCTGCTGGTGGATGATCGCCAGGTGCAAAGGACTGTGGGAAAAAACAAGATCGCATTAAACCTTCAGTAGAGAGAGAGAGAGAGAGAGAGAGAGACAGAGAGAGAGAGAGACAGAGATCGCCAGGTGCAAAGGACTGTGGGAAAAAACAAGATCGCATTAAACCTTCAGTAGAGAGAGAGAGAGAGAGAGACAGAGAGACAGAGAGAGAGAGAGACAGAGATCGCCAGGTGCAAAGGACTGTGGGAAAAAACAAGATCGCATTAAACCTTCACTAAGAGTCAAAGTCACGGGGGTGAGCTTGTGGTGTAAAAAAGTCTTCGGCCATAAGAATTAAATTTAGAAAAAGGGTCTAGAAAGTGATTTTTGTTCCCACGTCTGGGCACTTTTTTTTTTAAAAATATTGTTAATTTGTTACTTATTTTTCATAAAGAAAAAAAGTATATAATTTTTTTTTAAATGCACCTTTACATCAGTTAAAATCTATAAATAAAGTATTTAAAAAGAAAAAAATTCAGACCCATTGTCTTTTTGATATGGGCCCCTTTAGTATGTAGTTAATAACTCACGTGTCTCCCCTTTAGTATGTAGTTAATAACTCACGTGTCTCCCCTTTAGTATGTAGTTAATAACTCACGTGTCTCCCCTTTAGTATGTAGTTAATAACTCACGTGTCTCCCCTTTAGTATGTAGTTAATAACTCACGTGTCTCCCCTTTAGTATGTAGTTAATAACTCACGTGTCTCCCCTTTAGTATGTAGTTAATAACTCACGTGTCTCCCCTTTAGTATGTAGTTAATAACTCACGTGTCTCCCCTTTAGTATGTAGTTAATAACTCACGTGTCTCCCCTTTAGTATGTAGTTAATAGCTCACGTGTCTCCCCTTTAGTACGTAGTTAATAACTCACGTGTCTCCCCCTTTAGTATGTAGTTAATAACTCACGTGTCTCCCCTTTAGTATGTAGTTAATAACTCACGTGTCTCCCTTTAGTATGTAGTTAATAACTCACGTGTCTCCCCTTTAGTATGTAGTTAATAGCTCACGTGTCTCCCCTTTAGTATGTAGTTAATAGCTCACGTGTCTCCCCTTTAGTATGTAGTTAATAACTCACGTGTCTCCCCTTTAGTATGTAGTTAATAGCTCACGTGTCTCCCCTTTAGTATGTAGTTAATAACTCACGTGTCTCCGTTGCCGTCCTGGACCCCACACAGGTGTCTCTGAACGGCCAGAAGGACCCGGGCGTCTCCGGAGCTGCAGTACTGGAGCAGAGCGGCCGCCGTCTGTCTGGCGCTGTGCGAGGCTCGGCTCTGCAGGGTCGCCGCTGGAAACAGAATAGAATAGGGTCACATTACATTAAATTATATTACATTATTACATAACATTTAGCTGACACTTTTATCCAAAGCAACTTCCAGGAATAGGGTCACATTACATCAAATTATATTTTAATTTTAATCTTAATCCTTGGGGTAAATTTTGTTGATGAGAACGTCACATCATCAGCATACGGTTAAAACGGGACACTAGTCACTTTCAGACAGTGCTTTTTCCAAAATCAGTGATTATCTCAAAAGCAACATGGCCGTTTACAGATTCTAGGCTGTGTATTGACGCAGGCTTCTTTTATTTTTTATTTCTTTTTTCAGCTCACACACACACAGTACGGACAGATAGTGGATCATGAGGAGATATTCACTGATTTTGACAAAAAGTGATTTTGACAACAAGCGTTCTCCAGAATCACTGACTCCACCTTTCAAAGATGTTTCATTTCATGTAGGTGTAAATAATGACTTAATTATGACTAAAACGTAAACAGAACAAATAGAGTTACAACATCTGCCGTGCTCCCAAATCCTTAAATTGAACTCAAGACATCACGGGGGCTGGAAAAAGGATTATAATTATAGTAGCCTGGCAGTAAATGTCTCACCGATCTGAAACAGCTGTTGTTGTAGCGGCGTGCCCGTCTGTCCTGTCTGTTGCCCAGCAGTGGCCTGAGGGGCGGGGCCAGTCATTGTGGCTCCTCCCCCTCCCCCACTGAACCCAGTGAACCCCCCAGAGAAGAAGTTTCCATTTCCTGATCCGTTCATCGGCTGGTTGAACTGGAATCCTGAAACACAGAAAAACAGAAACACATATTCTATAAAAAATGTGATTCTTTCATTAGTTATTTTAATTCCTTACCGACCCTGACCCAAGACTAGCCCCCAACCCCACACACACACACACACACACACACACA
>CM049409.1:952500-977500 GCA_026929865.2 Hyperoplus lanceolatus
TGCATATTTATTCAAACATTTCTGAAGAACTTGTCACACAAAAAATGATCGTTTTAATGTCAGTAATCGACGAGCAAGTTTCATGATGAAATCTAGTTAAACATGATAAAAACTCTATTCAAGGGCACTCTGGTGGTGTAGCGGATAGAGCGCGTACCATATCGGCTCAGGCCTTTGTTGCAGTGGTTGTGGGTTCGAGTCCGACCCGTGGACCTTTACTGCAGGTCATCCCCCCCCCCCCCTCTCTCTCTCTCTCTCTCTCTCTCTCTCCCCCCCATTTCAACTCTGTACTGTCTAATAAAGCTTGAAAATGCCAAAAAATAAAAAAAAAATAAAATAAAACCCTATTCAACTGCAGTGTCTCAATCTAAATAACATTATATATATTTTGGCTTTAAAAAAATACCCAACACTGTTATAATATAATGAATGAGGTTTTTCTTCCCTCAGTCTTCCCTCAGTCTTCCCTTGGCCCAGCTGTCCTGTTAATCCTAACCCTTACTGTGATGTCACAAGAAGGAAAATGTAGGGTTAGACAGTGAGACCATAAAACACTCTTTCTGCCTTTTCTCAGGCTAGGATGAACCGATTTCTAAAATGTTTTCACATTTATACTACATAGGATCTCAGAGTTCAATACACCTTCATATTCCCACTGGTGAAGTAGGGCTTTAAGGTTTAAATTTAATTAAATTATTTAATATAAAAAGTAAAAAGACTCACATCATTGTCGTAGTTGATGAACTGAGCTTCAGTCATCCTGCAAAACACACAAACAATCAACTGATGAGAAGACGTGTCACACACTCGTACAGGAAGAGAGAGAGAGAGAGAGAGAGAGAGAGAGAGAGAGAGAGAGAGAGAGTGTGTGTGTGTCTCCTGACTCACTTTAATTCCCCGTCCACGAGGTAAAAAGTCCAGAATTAAAAAGAAAAAACAAACAAAATAACAAAGAAAATAAATCCAGTTTCACTTTCAGATGACGCGAGAGAGCTGCTTCTTCTCTACTTGTTTTTCTCTAACCCTCCCTCCCTCCCTCCCTCTCTCTCTCTCTCTCTCTCTTTCCCCCTCTTTCTCTCTGTGTTTGTCTCTCTCTCTGTCTCTGTGTATGTGTGTGTCTCTCTCTCTCGCTCTGTTTGTGTATAGCTGTGTGTTTCTCTCTATCTCTCTTTCCCTCCCTTTCCCCCTCCCTCTCCTTCTCTCTCTCTGAGTTTGTCTCTCTCTCTCTCTCTCTGTGTATGTGTCTCTCTCTCTGTCTCTCTCTCTGTCTCTCTCTCCCGCTGTGTGTGTGTGTGTGTCTCTCTCTCTCTGCCTGTACTCCTGTGTGTGTGTCTCTCTCTCTGTTTGTATGTGTTTCTCTCTGTGTCTGTGTGTGTATGTGTCTCTTTCTCTCTCGCTCTGTCTCTGCACGTGTGTGTGTGTGTGTGTGTGTGTGTGTGTGTGTGTGTGTGTGTGTGTGTGTGTGTGTGTGTGTTTCAGTCACTTCCAGGAAGTGGCCTGTCGGAGGAAAACCCCCAGAATCCCACAGCAGCAGAAAGGGGCGTGTCCTAAGCCTGAGCTGATGATGTCATCGCAAACACTTCTGCAGTGAATCAGGCAAAGAATTCTTCATAGAGACACAGACAGACTTCCAAGCACTTAAAGGAATACTTCCCCCAAACGGAACCGGCGTTCTATCTTTATAAAATCCAATTTTACACCAATGAGGACATATTTATGAATGAGGATATTGATTTTAGCTAATGAATTACTTAAAATGTTACACAGTGTCCCTTTAAAGGAATACTTCACCCATACGGAACCGGCGTTCTATCATTATAAAATCACTATTATAAATTAAGTACTAAAGTCTGTCCACAATCCTAGGCTCTGGAACATTCCCTGCGTTCCAAATCACATACTCTGTCTTTTTACTACACTACATACTAAAGTAAAGAAGAGTTTTAGTCTTTTTACTACACTACATACTAAAGTACAGAAGAGTTTTAGTCTTTTTACTACACTACATACTAAAGTACAGAAGAGTTTTAGTCTTTTCACTACACTACATACTAAAGTACAGAAGAGTTTTAGTCTTTTTACTACACTACATACTAAAGTACAGAAGAGTTTTAGTCTTTTTACTACACTACATACTAAAGTACAGAAGAGTTTTAGTCTTTTTACTACACTACATACTAAAGTACAGAAGAGTTTTAGTCTTTTTACTACACTACATACTAAAGTACAGAAGAGTTTTAGTCTTTTTACTACACTACATACTAAAGTACAGAAGAGTTTTAGTCTTTTCACTACACTACATACTAAAGTACAGAAGAGTTTTAGTCTTTTCACTACACTACATACTAAAGTACAGAAGAGTTTTAGTCTTTTCACTACACTACATACTAAAGTACGGAAGAGTTTTAGTCTTTTTACTACACTACATACTAAAGTACAGAAGAGTTTTAGTCTTTTTACTACACTACATACTAAAGTACAGAAGAGTTTTAGTCTTTTTACTACACTACATACTAAAGTAAAGAAGAGTTTTAGTCTTTTTACTACACTACATACTAAAGTACAGAAGAGTTTTAGTCTTTTTACTACACTATATACTAAAGTACAGAAGAGTTTTAGTCTTTTTACTACACTACATACTAAAGTACAGAAGAGTTTTAGTCTTTTTACTACACTACATACTAAAGTACAGGAGAGTTTTTGTCTTTTTACTACACTACATACTAAAGTACAGAAGAGTTTTAGGGCCACAGAATAGACACACAGACAGACTTCCAAGTACTTTAGTTTGTCCACAATCGTAGGCTCTGTAAACTGCTACCTGAAGCCTATACACTGTCTGTATACACAGGCTGCACTATGTTATACCCTTATAAGGCACACCTTATTTAGTTTGCTGCATATTGTAGTTTAGTTTAAACTTAAAGGAATACTTCACTCATACGGAACCAGCGTTCTATCATTATAAAATTATAATATAATGAATGAGGTTTTTCTTTCCTCAGTCTTCCCTCAGTAAGTAAGTAAGTAAGCTTTATTTATAGAGCGCCCTTCACAGACCAGGGTCACAAGGCGCTTCACAATACACATTTTATACACACTCAAACACCGATGGCAGTAGCTGCCATGCAAGGCGCTGTCTGAACCATCGGGAGCAATTTGGGGTTCAGTGTCTTGCCCAGGGACACTTCGACATGTGGGTAGGCGGGGAATCGAACCTCCGACCCTGCACTCCAGAGGCAGACTCCCTACCCACTTCGCCACTGCCGCCCAGTCTTCCCTTGACCCAGCTGTCCTGTTAATCCTAAGCACATATTGACTATAATACTACGAACACACATGCACTGTTTCAGAGGTTTTACAAATATTTACATGTCAATCATCACTGTGAAATTTAAAAGTGACATAAACTGTAAACTGGTCGAACACTTAAACCTGCAGTGTGTAGAATTTTGGGTTTTATTTCCTAGCAGATTTTGTAGAAAGTAATTATGATATCCATAAGTGCATTTAATTTAGTGCATAATAGCTGAATTATTTTTTTTTAATTATTATTTTTTCCCCTTAGAAAGGGTCTCATATATGTCCATATTTCTGCATATTTTGGACCAAGGCCTAGTGCCGCCATCTTGAAAGTGTCATAGTTGGAATGTCATCAGGTGCATTGTTTAAAATGTAGAATTGTTCTTGTCCTTGAAGGCCACTGTAGCTTCTGTTATTATTCTAAAGGGGTGGGGTTACCCAGGGAGCGTTGCATTCTAGAACTTTCTAGAACTTTCTTGATGATGTCATACTACACACTGCACCTTTAACACTTGATTCGTTCTTTCAGCACACACACACACACACACACACACACACACACACACAGAGCACAGACACACACACACACACACACACACACACACACACACACACCCCCCCCCCCCCCCCCCCCCCCCCGACAGGTAGTGGATCATGAGGAGATATTCACTGATTTTGACTAAAAGTGATTTTGACAACAAGCGTTCTCCAGAGTCACTGACTACACCTTTAAAGGGAATGACATTAAAACATTTTCATAATCTACTAATATTTACCCAGACTGCACCTGGGAAAACCCTGATTAATTCACCTGAAGAACACATTAAATGTTGTGTTTGAGTTGTGTGTGTGTGTGTGTGTGTGTGTGTGTGTGTGTGTGTGTGTGTGTGTGTGTATCTGCTCTCTGTGTGTGTGTGTGTGTGTGTGTGTGTGTGTGTCTGCTCTCTGTGTGTGTGTGTGTGTGTGTGTGTGTGCGCGTGTCTCTGCTCTGTGTGTGTGTGTGTGTGTGTCTCTGCTCTGTCTCTGTGTGTGTGTGTGTGTGTGTGTGTGTGTGTGTGTGTGTGTGTGTGTATCTGCTCTGTCTCTGCTCTGTGTGTGTGTGTGTGTGTCTCTGCTCTGTCTCTGTGTGTGTGTGTGTGTGTGTGTGTGTGTGTGTGTGTTCCCTAAAAAAAAATCCAAAAATATAGTTCTATAAAAAACTAAAACAAAGATGGTTGAATAAACCGAACACAATAGACCGTAAGGCCCAACCTATAGATCTACAGCCTCCTCACAGACCTGACTGTCTCTGTCACTTCCTGTGTTTTTACGCCTGGCTATGACTCATCGCTGACGAAAGCCAATCAGAACGCAGAGATTCATTAACACGTAAAACCCCAGAGAGGGAAAGTCTGTGGCCTCAGGAATCCACTCTGTGATTTCACCTTCGAGTTTCTCATCAAATATCACAAACTTCTTAGAAAAGACAGTTCCAGTCTCCATACTATCTAGTATTTAGTATGGTAGAAAAAGGATTTAGGACGTCCTGATTCTTGAGGCCAGATTTAGGATGGTTAGAAATACCCGGATGTCTACTAGATCCCGGCCAAGATTTTTAGACTTGAAATCTGCATCCTATTTTATTTTAATTTTTTTTTAACCTTTATTTCTACAGGTAAACCCCATTGAGACCGAAGACTCTTTTGCAAGGGAGACCTGTTTTCCTTTCCCACGTTACCATTCACACACACATTCATACACCGATAGCAGCAGGCTAACTATCGACATTCACACGAGGCAAGGTGGGTGAAGTGTCTTGCCCAAGGACACAACAACTATGACACAGGTGGCAGGGAGGGGATCGAAACCTCCAACCCTTTGATCATCGGCCGACCCACTCTACCACCTGAGCCACAGTCGCCCATAATCCAGTGCGCAACAGAAGTGACGTCACATCGACGGTCAGATTATGTAGAAAAGAAAAAAAAAAGATTTGGAACACAGGGAAAGTATAGAGTCTAGAGCTGTCTGTGTGTGTGTGTGTGTGTGTGTGTGTGTGTGTGTGTGTGTGTGTGTGTGTGTGTGTGTGTGTGTGTGTGTGTGTGTGTGTGTGTGTGTCTGTGTGTCTGTCTGTCTGTCTGTCTAAGTGTGTGTGTGTGTGTGTGTGTGTGTGTGTGTGTGCGTGTCTGTCTAAGACCACCACTGAGCAACTTCAATATCTGAACAATAAATCCTACTTTAAAGAACAAGATGATATTAAATGGATACGAGTAAATGGCGGCCTAAATAACGTTTGTCTTTAACAGGTTTTAACGAACAAATCACCGAATAAAGAATCATAGGATAAGAACTGACCTGAGAGCTCCCGCCATGTCTCAACGTGAGGCCAATCTCTATCTTCTCCTGCAGACAAAAAGACAGACAGACAGACAGACAGACAGACAGACAGACAGGCAGGCAGAGAGAGGCAGGCAGGCAGGCAGGCAGGCAGGCAGGCAGGCAGACAGACAGACAGACAGACAGGCAGAGAGATAGGCAGACAGGCAGAGAGATAGGCAGACAGGCAGACAGACAGACAGACAGACAGACGCACACAGACAGACACAGATACAGGCAGTCAGACAGGCAGTCAGACAGGGAGGCAGGCAGACACACACACACACAAACACACACAGACACACACACACACACACACACACACACACACACACACACACACACACACACACACACACATGGTCAATCAGCTGTTTGAAATGATGATGTGATGTCACACTTAAATCTGTCGCTGGGAATTCCCACTTTTCCTCCTTCGTTTGTTTGTTGTTTGAATGGAGAACAAACAGCAAAGTTCTGCTCTTAAAGGGACAGTCACAACATTCTACTGTTCCTTTAAAGGTGTGTTTACATCTGTTTAGTGTTGTAGAGTACGCAACAGGCTTGGTCTTAGCTCAGGCCTAGAGAGAACTCGAGATTCACCCTGCGTTCTGAATCTCATACTTTCTACTATATAGTTTGGTAGAAAAAAGATTTAGGATGTCCCGATTCTTGTGGCCAGATTTAGGATGGTTAGAAGTACCCGGATGTCCTACTTCATCCGGGCCAAGATTGTTAGTGTTGAAAACTGCATCCTATTTGGGCGATTCTGACCCACAATCCAGTGCGCACGTGAAGTGACGTAACATCGACGAAGCCTTTCGAAACAAACAGGGATGAGACGGATATAAAACCAAGAGGCAAGATCAAGGAGCCATGTTATGATGAAATAAGAGAGTAAAAGTATGTCCCAATAGTATGCCGACTGCATCCTAACTAGATTCTTTTTATCGTCGGATGTAGTATGTAGAATAGAGAAAAGAAAGAGTATGCGATTCGGAACGCAGGGTATATGTCAATACCAAAGCTGTGGGAATATTGCTAATTCTCCTGTCTGACACAAGTCGAGACACTGCAGGTGAAATTGGGTAACATTTTGAATAAACAAAAACCTAGCCTATAAACTGACCAACGCTTGAACAAAACACGGTATTGCCTGCATAGTTTCGCCTTAAAGAAGTAGTCAGTGATTCTGGAGAACGCTTGTTGTCAAAATCACTTTCTGTCAAAATCAGTGAATATCTCCTCATGATCCACTACCTGTCTGTACTGAGTGAATATCTCCTCATGATCCACTACCTGTCTGTACTGAGTGAATATCTCCTCATGATCCACTACCTGTCTGTACTGTGTGTGCACTGAAAGAAATCCAGTGTTAATACACAGCCTAGGCTCTGTGAATGGACATGTTTGCTAGCTAAGGTGGACCCCCTTTGTTTACATACCAGTTTACAGAGCCTAGGCTGTGGATTAACACTGGGTAGTTTTTCAGCGTACAGACAGCACAGACAGGTAGCGGATCATGAGGAGATATTCACTGATTTTGACAGCAAGCTCTCTGACTCCACCTTTAACACTAAACTCATCTTCCGTTTGTGTTCTGAACAGTTAGTCCGAAACGCCTGTGATAATAGTAAATATTATAACATAAAGTACAGGCTATGTGAGGGAATTTTGGGTCTTTAGTCTTTAATCTTTCCCATTAATATTACAACTAAAGACCCCAAATTCAAATTAACACAATTCTACAAATATTAGAAATATAAAAACAAATAATAGTAAAAAAAAACAATGTAAAAATCAAACATGTTCAAATATTTAATAATGATAGTTTAAAAATTATATTATTATTATTATTATATTATTTAAATAGAAAAGTCTTAATATTACAACTAAAGACCCCAAATTCCCTCACATTTAAATAGAAAAGGATTAGGAAAATGGGCCATAAAGTCCCTTCAGTAAATTTCCTCTGTTGCACAATCTGATCAGAGACGCAGAAACATTTCGTCTTCTAGATAATCACTCACTTATCGATCCATCGGTTCAGTTTCACAATAAAAGACCAGGAAAGCACAAAACACATGAAGTCAAAAGTCGAAATTATTTCTATAGCGCATTTAAAAACACCACCAGTTGAACCAAAGCGCTGCACAAGATACACTACACAACAACATATAAGATACATGAGGAAAGTACGGTCTCAACTTGTGTTAAAGGCCAATGCAACAAAAAGTGAGTCTTCAGCAACGTTTTAAACTGGTCAGCTTTACAGGGATCCAAGTAGCCTGTAGCCTATATAAAGAAATACGCAGTTTCTTCATGATTGTAACCCATATTATTTCTCAACACTGTCTATTTAGCTTCAAACTGACAGATTATACGTCATTACATTCTGTGCGTGACGTAACAGCTAAACGAGTTATCGACCCGCTGCGGTTTGTAGAAATATAAGAGTTTAAAGGTGAGCTTTTACCTGTGTGTCTGTCCGTCTGTCTGTTGTCTGTATGTTTCCACCGAGAATCACAGAACTCCAAAACTGAGCTGCAACGTTTTCTACAACAGCACAGAAGCACTGAGGTAAACGTCTGGTGTGTGTCTTTCAAAGTAAAATATAAAACAAAGGGATCAACGTTTGTTTCTGCTGTTACCTTAATGTGTAACTGCGCCCGTGTGCTTGTTGTTAGAGATAGAAGCTGAATTAAATCACTATGTTGTTAAGGAACACATATATGCTGGTGTTAGTATTGAAAAAAATTGCAATATGTTAAATATCGGCAATTTAAGAGTTTTTTTTTTCGTATTAGATACTGGCAAAGTTGTCAGAGAATTTGCTTGAAAAAATAAGTAACGTGCTTGTTTTTAATCATGTTTAAAGTGATTCTACAGTGTTTTTATTACATATTTCAAATTAATTATTTTACTTTATCGATTCCATTTTTATTTAAAATGGGCAGTTAATAAAAAAGGCTTTTATTGTGAAGGCCAGGCCAGTGCTCCGGTGTTGTCGCCATGGTGACCGGCAGCCTGTCAGTCAGAGCGGAAAGCCCCGCGAGCTCGAGGGGAATTCCGGTGCCACGTTACAAATACTGCCCGCTGATTGGTGGAAAGAGACGTAACAAATACAGGGCGCTGATTGGGTGGAAGGAAGAGAGGAGCCACGCCCATCCCATGGAACACCGAAATGAAAAAAAAAGGATATATAAAATAAAATAAAAAAAATACTCAAATATATATACACACAATAGATAGATAAATAAATAAATGTCAAAATAATAAATAAAATATTAAAAATTATTTTAATCTGAAAACATTTTTCTAAACACAAAAAATTAAAACAAAAAAACAAAAAAAATAGATGAAACTGATCTCATCTCAAACATAAAACTAGAAATATAGGCTGCGTTCCGAATCGCATACTTTCTACTATATAGTTTGGTAGAAAAAAGATTTAGGATGTCCCGATTCTTGTGGCCAGATTTAGGATGGTTAGAAGTACCCGGATGTCCTACATCATGCGGCCAAGATTGTTAGTGTTGAAAACAGCATCCTATTTGGGCGATTCTGACCCACAATCCAGTGCGCACGTGAAGTGACGTCACATCGGCGAAGCCTCCGTATGAAAACAAACGGGGATGAGACGGATATAAAAGCAAGAGGCAAGATCAAGGCGCCATGTTATGATGATCCTCGAGAGACCAATTGAGGGGTGACCCTCATTTACAATGATGTCGAGTAAATAAATTCCAAGGAAAAACAACAATACATACACAATATTCAATGCAAATACATCAAATACACAACAACAGGTGAAGAGAGAAAAAAAAACCAATTGAAACATTTACCTAGTGGTGAAGAGTGGCAGCAATTAAAATGAAATGGGTGAAAGTACAATATAGCCTAATTAAAACAGTTACAGGTAGAGTTTGGCAGATTTAAGATAGTTTGTTTAAATTGATTAAAGGATATGAAGGTATTTAGTTTAATTTGTTGCTGTAAGTTGTTCCAGGAGTCGGGGGCACTGAAGCCAAAAGCTGTCTTTCCCAGCTCAGACAGGATGTCCCAATAGTATGCATACTGCATCCTAACTAGATTCTTTTTATCGTCGGATGAGAGGAAAAAGAAAGAGGAGGAGATTCGGAACGCAGCCATAATAAAAAAGTAACAAATGCAGCCCGCTGATTTGTGGAGAGAGGACAGAAGACCCGCCCATCTCTGAACGCTGAAGCGGTGTTATGTGCTCAAAAGACAAGAAAAAAAATAAAAAAATAAAAAAATGTAATCCGAAAATATACTTTTTTAAATACAAAAAAAATCAACCAAATAACAAAAAAAAAATACTTAAAATATTTAAAAAAAAAAATATTATTATTTATACGAAAACAAATCATAATTTCCTTTTTAATATAAAACTAAAATAAAACAATTAAAAAAAAACACACAAACACACACTGTTGACTTTGTGACTTTATTTTTGCAATATTTTTATTTTGCAAAATTTCGTTTAAAAAAAAAAAATTGTAATAACTCCCTCTCTGAGTCTCACAGCCCCGTTAGAGAGATGAACCACTAGTGCGCCTTCAAAAAGAAAACTTCTGATTAATTTCATACAGCTTTGGTTTCACAATAACAATGGGTTTATTTTACCTGCATTGATCAGTGTTAAAGGCCTACTTCACCGGTGGGAATATGAAGGTGTATTGAACTCTGAGATCCTATGTAGTATAAATGTGCAAACATTTTAGAAATCAGTTCATCCAAGCCTGAGAAAAGGCAGAAAGAGTGTCTAACCCTACAGTTTCCCATGTGTGACATCATACATGGTAAAATGTAGGGTTAGGATTAACAGGACAACTGGGCCAAGGGAAGACTGAGGGAAGAAAAACCTCATTCATTATATTGTGATAGTGATTTTATAAAGATAGAACGCCGGTTCCGTATGGGTGAAGTATTCCTTTAACATGAGACTTTGGTTTAGAGTCAACTGACTGACAGACAGTAAACGAGGATCCGATCATCGTTAAAGCTTTGTTTCATGGTTTGGTAAGGCTTTTAAATCTATGTCCACGGTCCCAAAAAGGTTTCTGAGCTACACACTGCAGTATGTTTATACACTGTTAAAGATAAAATCAACTGTCTGTCTTTATCTCTCTCTCTTTTCTATCTCTCTCTCTCTCTCTCTCTCTTTCCCTCCCTCCTTCTCTCACCCTCCCTCAATCTCTCTCTGTCTCCCTCTCCCTCTCTCTGTCCGTCCCTCCATCTCTCTCCTTCCATCCCTCCCTCTCTCTCTCTCCCCATCTCCCTCCCTCCCTCTCTCTCTCTTTCTTTGCAGCAAATTAAAGCAGAATATAGAAATAAAAATAGTAGAACATATCTTTACATAAATGACCTGAAACCATCGGCTGACAGAGGAAAGGGAATGTAAGATCTGAGTTATAAAAACACCAGAATGCTCCTTTAATAAAGCAAGTACATCTTAAAGCTGTAAAGGCACATTGTGTAAAATAACGTAACATACAACATATTCTATATTCTTGACCTCTCATAACAATGTGGACAAAGGTATGTGAACGCTGACTGTTTTGATTGTCAAATGATCTTAAAAGGTGCTACGAGGAACTTTTAAATATTTCTGAAACAGTCTCATTTTTCCTCTGATGATCATAAATTACATGTAACAGCAAACGAGACCATCAGTGCAAAGAATGCTATTTTTTTATATAGTTTTTTTTAATGCCTTTGTCATGGGTATACACTCACCCAGGAACAACAGCTGTGCGTGGTAAAAACACTACCGCTTTTGACCAAAGAGGGGCGCTAGAAAATTAAAATTAACAACTTTGTTGTTATTGAGAATTTTACTCGATATTAAGGCGAGGCACGGCAGGCATTTTATCAGATTTGTGTCTATCTATCTTCCATAACATGTCTTCTTTCATACTAGTATAAATCAAAGGTCCAACATGTACATTCAGGTGTTTATTTGACTAAACCTTGTCTGTTTGCGTCTGTATATTTCTCCTATACAACCATCTTTAACGGACATTATCTCAACATAATTTTTATTTTTTCAATACTCTGAACCAGAAATCTACAACTTCTAAAGCACTTACATCAACTAAACTTTCCATGATCATTCTCAGCACTATTCTGGTAAAATTTAGGTTTTGACAGAAATCCATATTTTCAAGCATAATTAGTTAAGATATTGCGACATGTGCATAATTATTCAAACATTGCTAAAAAATAGTTGTTTTAACTAGAGCTGCAACGATTAATCGACAAATCGATTATCAAAATAATCGCCAACTGTTTTGATAATCGATTAATCGTAATTTTTTTTTAATAAAAAATGTCCAAATTCTCTGATTTCAGCTTCTCAAATGTGAATATTTTCTGGTTTCTTTAATCCTATTATGACATAAAACTGAAATATCTGTGTGTTTTGGACATAATAATACATTTGAGGACGTCAACATGGGCTTTGGAAAATTTTACCATTTTCTGACATTTTACCAAAACACTAATCCATTAATAATCGATTAATCGAGAAAATAATCGACAGATTAATCGATTATCAAAATAATCGTTAGTTGCAGCCCTAGTTTTAATAGTCAACTGGTTAAGTGTCATGATGATATCTATAAGTTAAACATGTTAAAGCCCTGTCCCGCCCACTCACACACAATGGGCTGAGAGATGTCCTGTCTCAAGCTAGAGAAAATCAGATACTCGCTTCAGCAGTCCAGCGCAGGGTTTCAGGAAGCATGGGGACCTTTTCTGGCCTCATTTCAAGCTCTGTAAACTGGCAGTGACTTGGGAGGGGTTATTTTTGGGGCTTTTTAAATTGTATTTACTTTTTATATTTCTTTTATTGTTTGTTTTGAAGTAGTTTTTAGTCTTTCCTTTTCATTTCAACCTTTGAGCAGCAATGAACAACCTGGCACTTCATACAGATAATAACAATAAAGAGATTTTGATTGTAAACATGTTATACCCCTGCAGTCAGTGTGTTTACATGCAGACTCATAATCGGATAACTAAACGAATAAGACCTCAACAGGACTTTTAAACTGCATGTAAACACCTTTATCCGATCTACTTCGGACACAAATCAGCACATTAACAGACAAGAGAAGTCGGATAAGAACACCTAGATAACTCGTTCATTGTCGGCTTTCTCTCTGATTGTATACAGGGATCGGATATCGCATATCGGACTTCTCGTCCTGTGCTTGTGTGCCTGCGCGTGATAGGCTACACCATGGGTTATTGACGGAAGGGAACCGGACGTGGCTCTAAGGGTGTATTCACACTGGGAAAGTCCGCTAGTTCACTTTCTTTGGTCCAGACCAAATAGAGTTTTGATTTTTTTGTTTGGTGTGGTCCACTTTCATATTGCCCCTTTTGCAAGTGAACCAGCATTACGAAGCAAAACCACACGTGATCTGAGGTCATTCATTCATTGGACAGACATTCTGAGAGAAACAGGAAGCACGAAGTTAAAACTGCGAAATATATAATTGATATAATATGGGGTTAAAAATAATAAAATGGCCTACATCTAGCCTATAAATAAAGAGGAAAAACATCAAATTACTGTTGTTTCATATGGTTATAATGTGTAGCCCTATGTCAATGCCACGTTATGTGGCTTGTAGCCTACAATGTGAAACATCATTTTTACTGTATTGTTGGTGCTGGACGCGTGTCACACGAGAAGAATAGGCTCAAGCTGACACTCATCTGATTAAGCTGTGTATCAGCTGGGTCGGCGCAGTTCAGCTTTAAACTGACACGGGGATAGTATTGACGGTCCCGTAGGCTACATGGGAAGCAAAATAAAAACACACACTTCTTGCGCAGCGTGAACCTGTTGGCACTGTGCGGGAGACGCTCCCCTCTCCTTCATCTGATCGCTGAACACATTCAGCATGTTTACGTGTCCTCTCGATCAAATGTAATATATTGTTCTGGTCTCCCGGTCAAACCACAACTTATCGTCCTAACAATGGCGACAACAACACTTTCCCATAATGTGAAGCTGACGGCTATTTATTAAAAAAGAAAAGAAAGAAAAGGCACAGTGCCTCCTGCATTTGGGTCGGATCGAGTCCGGACAAATTCACACCACAAACGAACTGCAGCAGAGTGCGTTTGGAAACGCACCGAGACTACCTCTTCAGCTGGGTCTCGGAGCGTTTGTTTGGTCCGCCCCCGAGTGCGATTGCTGTATTCACACATGCCTGAAAGATACGCACCGAAGGCAGAAGTGCATCTGAGTTCGTTTCAACCGAACTAAACACGGCATGTGTGAATACACCCTTAAACCACTTGTTGAAAGCATGGTTGAAAGGGCTACAGCGCCACCTAGCATAGCGGAGACAGCCATGCATCGGACATTTATCCAATTTCTGAAAGGCCATGTATACTCAGACAAGTGACACGGTCCGTTCGAGTGTCTTGTTCGATATATGTGATAATCCAATCTAGTTGTGCCATGGAAACGCACTGAGTGTCTTGAGTCCACATACTGTTGTCCACATGTTGAAGGCAGAATGGTGTAGAGGTTTTTCTATGTTCTATTAAGGCTTTTATATATTTATTTACTGTATATATTCAGATTTGTTTTCTATCGTTATGATTTGGTGATTGTCCCTTTAAAGCTATTTTTGAATTTTTGTGAATTTTTCATTCACATTGTAAACGCTGGATAGACAAGACAGGTAACAGGCAGATAGACGTGTGTGTGTGTGTGTGTGTGTGTGTGTGTGTGTGTGTGTGTGTGTGTGTGTGTGTGTGTGTGTGTGTATTACTGTGTGTGTGTTTGTGTGTGTGTGTATTACTGTGTGTGTGTGTGTGTGTGTGTGTGTGTGTGTGTTTGTATATTACTGTGTGTGTGTGTGTGTGTGTGTGTGTGTGTGTGTTTGTGTATTACTGTGTGTGTGTGTGTGTGTGTGTGTGTGTGTGTGTATTACTGTGTGTGTGTTTGTGTGTGTGTGTATTACTGTGTGTGTGTGTGTGTGTGTGTGTGTGTTTGTGTATTACTGTGTGTGTGTGTGTGTATTACTGTGTGTGTGTGTGTGTGTGTGTGTGTATTACTGTGTGTGTGTGTGTGTGTGTGTGTGTGTGTTTGTATATTACTGTGTGTGTGTGTGTGTGTGTGTGTGTGTGTGTTTGTGTATTACTGTGTGTGTGTGTGTGTGTGTGTGTGTGTGCGTGCGTATTACTGTGTGTGTGTTTGTGTGTGTGTGTATTACTGTGTGTGTGTGTGTGTGTGTGTTTGTGTATTACTGTGTGTGTGTGTGTGTATTACTGTGTGTGTGTGTGTGTGTGTGTGTGTGTATTACTGTGTGTGTGTGTGTGTGTGTGTGTGTGTGTGTGTGTGTGTGTGTGTGTGTGTGTGTGTGTGTGTATTACTGTGTGTGTGTGTGTGTGTGTGTGTGTGTGTGTGTGTGTGTGTGTGTGTCTATGTGAAGATGAGTCCTGAAGCGTTGTAAACTTGGAAGACTTTCTCGATGGCGTTGACATACGCGGCCGTCCTCAAGTCCAGACCGAGGTTATGCTTATTGGCTGTTCGCATGATCGCCTGCAATACGAGAGAGAGGAGGATTAGTGTGTGTGCGTGTGTGTGTGTGTGTCTGAGCGAGTGCGTGCGAGCAAGCGTGTGTGTGTGTGTGTGTTTCTGTGTGTGTGAGTGAGTGAGTGAGTGAGTGAGTGAGTGAGTGAGTGAGTGAGTGAATGACTGAGTGAGTGAGTGTGTGTCTATTTCACTGTGCGTGTGTGTGTGTGTGTGTGTGTGTCTGTCTGTCTGTCTGTCTGTCTGTCTGTCTGTCTTTCTGTCTGTTACCTTGGCAGAGCGCTCCATGGTGAAAGCCAGACCTGAGTGAACGATGTCTTTCTCAGACGCTCCCTGAAACAAAACAAAACATGTTTAAAGAAAAGCACAGAAGAAGAATATAACAGGAAGAGTATTATTAGTAGTTCTGTGTGTACTATAGCTGTGTCTCAATTAAGGGGTCGCAGTCTACGAAGGCTGCATTTGAAGACCGATTGCGTCATAGCGGCGCGCAAAGGTTGTTCCATTTGGAAGGCTCCTCATATGCGGCCGAGAAATGCAGCCTTCGTTTCACGGTTTTGAAGGCTGCATCAGATGTATCCTTCGCAGCCCAACATATCCCATGATTCATTGCGTTTTTTTCAGAGATGGCATAAAATAAAATAAGAAATAACAAAACAGCAACGTGTTGCTCCATCTTCTTAACTTTTATCTTCCTTTCTTTTTTTCTTGTACTTTTTTTCCTTTCGTCTGGTAGGCAACTTCTTTTTCTTTTTTCCTCCGTTGACAAGGCTGTCTCCGTTGGCAGCTATCAGGGTTGCTAGGCAGCACAGGAGCGGCGAGTTGTCACGCAAGGTAACGGCTTGTTACGCAAACCGGAAATGCTCGTAAACGGAGACCTGCGGAGACCGTCGATTCGGCCTTCACGGGCTATGGCCTTCATAGACCGCGTAGACTCGATTGGGACACAGCTTGTGTGAAGGTCTGGGCCAAATAATTAGAATGTAGAACAATTGGTTCGTTAGGTTTGTATTCTTAGTGTTTTTTTTTTATATTTTTACTTTCAATAAAACTAGACTGTCACATTAAAGCTGCAGTGTGTAGAATTTTGGGTTTTATTTCCTAGCAGATTTTCTAGAAAGTAATTATAATATCCATAAGTACGTTTAATTTAGTGCATAATAGCTGAAAAACATATTTTGGACCAAGGCCTAGTGCCGCCATCTTGAAAGTGTCATAGTTGGAATGTCATCAGGTGCATTGTTTAATTTAAAATGTAGAATTGTTCTTGTCCTTGAAGGCCACTGTAGCTTCTGGTATTATTCTAAAGGGGTGGGGTTACCCAGGGAGCGTTGCATTCTAGAACTTTGTAGAACTTTCTTGATGATGTCATATTACACACTGCACCTTTAATGAGACTGCAGGGCGGGTGGAAAAAGCTTTCAAGTACTGTGTAAATGGAGCAATAAAGTATTATTTGAACAATTCTGCCCCCTACTGGATCCATTTGGAACTGCATCAAACTCCTGTATGCTTTACATTGTGAGTAATATTGTTGATTTTAACGTTTTCTTTTTGAAATATATATTTTTAGAAAAGAGTATTATTGTGTGTGTGTGTGTGTGTGTGTGTGTGTGTGTGTGTGTGTGTGTGTGTGTGTGTGTGTGTGTGTGTGTGTGTGTTTTTACTCACAGAGACTCTGGCCTGGAACTCAGATGTTGGGACAACGGGGATCGCTCCGCCATGTTTCCCAAACTTCCTCTCTAAACTTTCCTGCACCGACACTGAAGAGACAGACAGACAGACAGACAGACAGACAGACAGAGGGAGAGACAGACAGACAGGGGGAGAGACAGACAGACAGACAGACAGACAGCGGGAGAGACAGACAGACAGGGGGAGAGAGGGAGAGAGGAGAGAGGGATAAAAATAAATAATTAGAGAGCGATTCAAGAGAGAGACGGAGAGCGATATGAGATTTTTTCTCTCTGTATAATTGACTGATGTTCAGGCAATCCAAAATACAGACAAAATTATTAAATATATAAATAAAAATATTTATATATTTTTTTTAAATTATGAAAATAAATATTTTTAAAAAAAAAAAAAAAATTCAAAAATATAAAATATTAACAATAATTTTTAATTTTTTTTTATTTTTTCAAAACAGCAAGAATGACGTCTCAGCCTTTCACTCTTTAAATAATAAAACACATTGAATAATAGAATAATCTAAGCTCACTGAGCAGGTGGTAGTTTGAGTCTCTCTCGTATTTGAAGGTCAGTCGGCCGTAGCTGACGTGATTCAGGTTCTTCAGCCACTCGAAGTACGACACCGTCACACCGCCAGCGTTTAGGTACATGTCCTATAAGCGGGCAAGGACAAGGGTTAGAGGTGTGTGTGGGGGGGGGGGATGTGTGTGTATGTGTGTGTGTGAGTGTGAGTGTGAGTGTGAGAGACAATGGGAGAGGTGTGTGTGTGTGAGTGAGTGAGTGAGTGAGTGAGTGAGTGAGTGAGTGAGTGAGTGTGTGAGTGAGTGAGTGAGTGAGTGAGTGAGTGAGTGAGTGAGTGAGTGAGTGAGTGTTTGAAGAAGCTTCAATTACTTAACAAGGAAATGACATGCAGTGATTTGTTTGGTTTTTTCTTCCTTTTGCATTGAGTTACATTGTGATGAGTTCAGGTGCTGTTCAGTAAAATCAGTAGACAGACAGACAGACAGACAGAGGGACAGACAGACAGACAGAAGGACAGACCTACAGACAGACAGACAGACAGAGGGACAGACAGACAGACAGACAGGCAGAGGGACAGACAGACAGACAGACAGACAGACAGACAGACAGACAGACAGACAGACAGACAGACATGAACTGACCGGGATAACCAGGATGTTTCTCTCCAGGAAGATTCTGTCGGCTTCAGGGGTCGTCGGACCGTTTGCTCCTTCAGCGACAATCTAAGAACAGACAGACAGACAGACAGAGGGACAGACAGACAGACAGAGGGACAGACAGACAGACAGACAGACAGACAGACAGACAGAGGGACAGACAGACAGACAGAGGGACGGACAGACAGACAGTAGGTCAGTTTACAGAGCCTAGGCTGCCCCCACCTTTAAGGTTGATTTATTGGCTAATGGTTGTAAAATATCACACTTCCATTAAACTTAACTTTACTATTGCAACCAGACAAACATTTTAAGAAGTCATTACATTATGGGCAAGTTTCTACATTATCAGACAGACAGACAGACAGACAGACAGAACGACAGTAGGTCAGTTTACAGAGCCTAGGTTAACAGACATATAGACAGAGGGACAGACAGAGGGACAGACAGACAGACAGACAGACAGACAGACAGACAGAGGGACAGATAGAGGGACAGACATATAGACAGAGGGACAGACAGAGGGCCAGACAGACAGACAGACAGACAGACAGTACCTTAGCTCGTATCTTGTGAGCATTAGCCTTGGTGAGCTGTTTCTCTCCTGCAGCGGGGATCAGGATGTCACAGTCTGCCTCTAACAGACTTCCTTCATACGGAGTGGAGTCTGGGAATCCTACAATGGAACCATTCGCCTGAAGGCAACACAGAGATAAATACATTATAACTTCACTAACCAGCTTTGTCTGTCCAGTATGGGATGGTTATCACTAAAAAATGATTCTTAAGGTTTGGAATAAGGGGATAGCCCCCTGCTTTGATATGTAGCTCATGGAGTTCTCTAGTAGTTTTTTATTTTCTGCTCAACATTTGCCTATAGTTTAAACAATGTCCTTCAGCGGTGACCTTTCCTTTAAATTTCTAAAAAATAAATAACTGATGATTTAAAAAAAATTATTATAATATTATAGTTATATTATATTTTAAAAAATAACTGACAGACAGACAGACAGACAGAGTCCCAGACAGACAGACAGACAGACAGACAGACAGACAGACAGACAGACAGACAGACAGACAGACAGACAGACAGACTCCCCCCTCTCTCCCCCACTCTCTCTACACTAGCAATAAAGCATAGAAATGATAAAAAAATAAATAGATAGAGTGTGTACTGCATCCAGATAGATAGTGTCTAACAAAGCATAAATGCCAAAAAAGATAGATAGATAGATAATCTGGGGTGTGTGTGTGTGTGTTGTCTCACCAGTTTGTACTCCTCCAGTTCCTTGGGGTCGATCCCTTTAGGGTTCCAGATGGATCCGTCCCACTCCGCCACCCCGACACACTTTGCCCCGAACCGGTGGAGGTAACGCATGGAGTGCATCCCCACGTTACCAAAACCCTGAGACACAGACAGACAGACAGACAGACAGACAGACAGACAGACAGACAGACAGACAGACAGACAGACAGACAGACAGACAGACAGACAGACAGAACATTATTTGAACTGAACTTATTTAAAGGTGCAGTGTGTAACTTTGGGTGTGTCAGAGAAGTGAAACATTTTCTAAGGTTTATTCTCATAACTGAATAAACAAACTTTCCTCACAGGAAAATGTAGATCCCTGGAACACTGTTTGAAGTTAGAAAGCTTCCTGAAAAGTTACTGTTTCACTGTTGTTGTTGTTTACAGCAGCAGGGCCCACAGTTTGGTTTACAAACATATTCTAGTCTTAACGTTTGGTTCCAGGTTCCTTTAAAATAATTTAGTTTTTTATTCATGATGGTATAGTGACCCTATGAATTGACATAATGTGTCAAAATAACCAAAGTACATTAAATAACCCATAAAGGTGTGTCTGTGTGTGTGTGTGTGTGTGTGTGTGTGTGTGTGTGTGTGTGTGTCTGTGTGTGTGTGTGTGTGTGTGTGTGTGTGTGTGACAGTGCGTGTCAGTGTGTAACAGTGTGTGTGTGTGTGTGACAGTGCGTGTCAGTGTGTAACAGTGTGTAACAGTGTGTGTGTGTGTGTGTGTGTGTGTGTGTGTGTGTGTGTGTGTGATCATACCTGTATAATGAAGGTCTTGTCAGTGAAGCCCGGGCTCAGTCCCAGCTGGCTCATGTACGATCCCTCGTTGATGAAGTTTTCTATCCCGTGGAACACACCTCGTCCCGTGGCCGAGATACGCCCGTGGATCCCCCCCTGGCTGATGGGCTTACCCGTCACGCACGCCATCGCATTGATGTCCTGAGGGGGGGGGGAGGGAGGGAGGGAGGGAGGGAGGGATGGATGGATGGATAGATAGATAGATAGATAGATAGATAGATAGATAGATAGATAGATAGATAGATAGAGGGAGGATGAGAGAGAGAGAGAGGGAGAGAGAGAGAGACAGAGAAGGATGGAGGGAGAGGGAGGATGGATGGATAGATAGATAGATAGATAGATAGATAGATAGATAGATAGATGTAGGGAGAGAGAGAGAGGCAGAGAGAGGGAGAGGGAGAGGGAGAGAGAGAAGGAGGGAGAGAGAGAGAGAGAGGGAGAGGGAGAGAGGGAGAGGGAGAGAGGGAGGGAGAGAGAGAGAAAATTGCTATTATAATATAATGAATGAGGTTTTTCTTCCCTTAGCCTTCCCTCAGTCTTCCCTTGGCCCAGCTGTCCTGTTAATCCTAACCCTACATTTTACCATGTGTGATGTCACGCATGGGAAAATGTAGGGTTAGACAGTGAGACCATAAAACACTCTTTCTGCCTTTTCTCAGGCTAGGATGAACCGATTTCTAAAATGTTTGCACATTCATACTCCATAGGATCTCAGAGTTCAATACACCTTCATATTCCCACCAGGTGAAGTCGGCCTTTAATGAACAAAACCAAACTAAACTCTTACACTGTATCCCAGAGTGTTGGAGAATGTGTCAGCGATCCAGGACATCTCTCTCTCTCCTGTGCTCATGTCTGGAGCAGGAACGTCAATACCAGGTCCTACAGACAGACAGACAGACAGACAGACAGACAGACACACAGACACACAGACACACACACACACCAATGTTAACAGTAGTATAGAATACAGTCTTTATGTACATCACATTAAAGGTGTAGTCAGCGATTCTGGAGAACGTTTGTTGTCAAATTCTATTTATTTATTTTTTAAATCAGTGAATATCTCCTCATGATCCACTACCTGTCTGTCTGTCTACCTGTCTGTCTCCTCATGATCCACTACCTGTCTGTACTGAGTGAATATCTCCTCATGATCCACTACCTGTCTGTACTGTGTGAATATCTCCTCATGATCCACTACCTGTCTGTACTGTGTGTCTGTCTCCTCATGATCCACTACCTGTCTGTACTGTGTGAATATCTCCTCATGATCCACTACCTGATTCTGTACTGTGCGAATGTCCAGACATCATGAATCCACTACCTGTCTGAACTGACTGATAAAGTGAAATAAGATAATCAAGTAGAGGATAAAATAAAATAAAATAAAATTAAATGATATAAAATAAAAGCGATAAATCATCTAAGATAAAATGAAATGAAATGAATGAAATGAAATGGAATGAAATGAATGAAATAATAATGAATGAAATAAAATAAATAAAATAAAATAAAATAAAATGAAATAAAATAAAATAAAATAAAATAATATAAAATAAAATAATTTTAAATTAAATTAAATTAAATTAAATTAAATTAAATTAAATTAAATTAAATTAAATTAAATTAAATTAAATTAAATTAAATTAAATTAAATTAAATTAAATCAGCAGCAGTAGTGACTGACCGATGAATCCTTTCTTGGCGAGTTCAATGGTGAACCTCCGGGTGATTTTCTCCAGCTCTACGTCCTGAAGACACATTCAAACAAATCAGTTTCACAGCAACAAACTGAAGTTCTGTGTCTGTCTGTCTGTGTGTCTGTGTGTCTGTCTGTCTGTGTGTCTGTCTGTATGTCTGTCTGTCTGTCTGTCTGTCAGTGTGTCTGTCTGTGTGTCTGTGTGTGTCTGTCTGTCTGTCTGTCTGTCAGTGTGTCTGTGTGTCTGTCAGTGTGTCTGTGTCTGTCTGTCTGTCTGTCTGTCTGTCTGTCTGTCTTAAATAACTTTTTTTGCTTTTTTTAAAGAACACAAACACACAACTGACATAATGAACACACAAACAAAAGACAAAACAAAACAAACAGCTAACCTGGCGTACTCCACTTTACAGGTTTCTAAGGACATTGTTTAAACTAAAAGGTAAATGTTAAAGGGGCACTGTGTAATATAATACATTACTTAAAATGTTACACAGTGCCCCTTTAAGCAGAAAATAAAAAGTCAACGAGGTGTGTCATCATTACCGTTGTATTTTAAACAAATCAAATTCTTTCATAAAACTTTTGCTCTTCATTTAAACTGAAACTCTCCCTGCGTTCCAATCCCCATACTTCCCTACTATTTAGTACGCCAGAAAAAGATTTAGGACGTCCCATACATGCACGTCAATTGTAGTATGCTGAAAATACATAAATGCCCCACTAACTCCAATAGCATTTTGGAGTATTCATCTTTATTGTTGACATTTCTCGACATAATGAAAAAAAATCTTCTTTATCTGATTTTTTTTTCTCTCCTGTCTGTGGCCCTAAAACTCTTCTGTACTTTAGTATGTAGTGTAGTAAAAAGACTAACACTCTTCTGTACTTTAGTATGTAGTGTAGTAAAAAGACTAAAACTCTTCTGCACTTTAGTATGTAGTGTAGTAAAAAGACTAAAACTCTTCTGTACTTTAGTATGTAGTGTAGTAAAAAGACTAAAACTCTTCTGTACTTTAGTATGTAGTGTAGTGAAAAAGAGAGAGTATGTGATTTGGAACGCAGGGAAAGTTCCAAAGGTCAAGAGAGGTCAACAGCCTCACAGGTTGAAACATGTCAGAAGGTCAAAGGTCAAATCAATATTTAGACAGAGGACAAGGAGAGTGACAGGAGCATGCAGCTAACTAGAGATACAAGGAAATGTGGAATTATATGAGAGAGAGAGAGAGACGGAGCGAGAGGGAGAGAGAGAGAGAGGGGGGGGGATACAGAGACAGACAGAGTGTGTGAGAGAGAGAGAGACAGAGGGATACAGACAGAGTGTGAGAGAGAGGGAGAATGAGAGAGACAGAAAGGGAGAGAGGGAGAGAGAGAGTGAGGAGAGAGAGAGAGGGATACAGAGAGAGAGAGAGAGGGAGAGGGAGAATGAGAGAGACACAGAGAGAGAGAGGGAGAGAGAGAGAGGGAGAATGAGAGAGACAGAGAGAATTCTGAATCAGCATTTCCCCAGCCTGAACTAACAGTGTTATCAGTATTTATAGGAACAGGACACGCCCACACACACACACACGCGCACACACACACACACACACACACACACACACACACACACACACACACACACACACACACACACACACACACACACACACACACACACACACACACACACACACACACACACACACACACACACACACACACACACACACACACACACAGCTTTTTATCATGTTTTGCTGTATTCCCATCTCATGTGAATTCAGCGGTTCACTGTGGGTGTTTTCGTTGTGCTATATTAGTGTATATCTAACTAGCCAACTAGTAACCGAGCTCACACTTGATCCATCAGACAGGCTTGTGTGTGTACGTCTTTTTTAATTTAGCTGTTTGTTAGGCAAATTTTTAAAACAGGTCTTTTTCGACCCTGATATAAAAAAAATAACAATAATAAAAAGCTCATTTTAAACAAAGAATAATCCAGGAATTGATCAGTCACCGCCATCTTGAAAGTGTCATAGTTGGAATGTCATCAGGTGCATTGTTTAAAATGTAGAATTGTTCTTGTCCTTGAAGGCCACTGTAGCTTCTGTTATTATTCTAAAGGGTTGGGGTTACCCAGGGAGCGTTGCATTCTAGAACTTAGTCGAACTTTCTTGATGATGTCATATTACACACTGCACCTTTAAACAAAGAATAATCCAGGAATTGATCAGTCACACTCATCCCTAGTATTAACATGCAGCTGAGTTAGGATGATTTATATTCGACATGGACATCTTAATGATATTGACCTAGCCAGATGCATTGTGTAAGTGTTTGAGCATAGCGACAACAACCGGAGAACATGAGCACAATCTATAGCAATATAATAATAGAAAAGGAATAATGCAAAAAATATATTCTGAATTATTTGGATTGAAATAAAGCGATGTTTTGTATTTTACCTGTATAAATAAAGGTTAATAAAAAATAAAAAAAATGTGTTTCCCTATTCAAAAAGGCTGTGTTACATTTAACCAAAGTAACTCGGTTAAGTTTCTTTATTTGAAATTCATTCTTCGCATATCCCCTCCCCAAGTCACCACACTTCAGAGGGGCTCAGATGAATTACACAGACCTATCCTCACCCAAATACCTCTATCAATCTCTTTAGCCTTCCTTCACTCACACTCACACACACAGGAAGAGACACACACACACACACACACACACACACAGAAAGAGACACACACACACACACACAGACAGACAGACAGACACACACAGACAGACAGACAGACAGACAGACAGACAGGCAGGCAGACAGATAGACAGACAGACAGACAGACAGACAGACAGACAGACAGACTAAACTCACAGAGTAATTCTTTGGGTTGATCTTGACTCCGGCTTTGGCTCCACCGAACGGCACATCTAGAAACCATCACAAATAGTCAACAATCTGTGTGTGTGTGTGTGTGTGTGTGTGTGTGTGTGTGTGTGTGTGTGTGTGTGTGTGTGTGCTATGTGTCTCTTTCTGTGTGTGTCTCTGCGTGTGTGAATGTGTGTGTGTGTCTCTCTCTTTCTGTGTGTGTGTGTGT
>CM049409.1:982500-995000 GCA_026929865.2 Hyperoplus lanceolatus
CCCTTTGACTTTCTTCCTCTTCAGCTCAGACGACTCTTTGGTCTTCAGTCCCTCCACCTGGAATTAAGACAAGATAAGTTTAGTTCAGTTAAAGGGGCACTGTGTAACATTTGAAGTAATTTATTAGCTAAAATCAAAATCCTCATTCATAAATATGTCCTCATTGGTGTAAAATCACCTCTGCCAATAATCTGAATTATCCTCCTGAGCGGAGAATTACAAATATTAATATTACATTTTGTACATTGAGCAGGCAAGTCTTATGGAGGCATCCATGTTGGTTGGAATGTCATCAGGTGCATCGTTTAGAATTTAGAATTGTTCTTGTCCTTGAAGGCCACTGTAGCTTCTGTTATTATTCTAAAGGGGTGGGGTTACCCAGGGAGTGTTGCATTCTAGAACTTTGTAGAACTTTCTTGATGTCATATTACACACTGCACCTTTAAGATAAGATAAAGGAATACTTCACCCATACGGAACCGGCGTTCTATCATAATAAAACCACTATTATAATATAATGAATGAGGTTTTTCTTCCCTCAGTCTTCCCTCAGTCTTCCCTTGGCCCAGCTGTCCTGTTAATCCTAACCCTTCATTTTTACTGAAGTGATGTCACACATTAGTAAAATGTAGGGTTAGACAGTGAGACCATAAAACACTCTTTCTGCCTTTTCTCAGGCTAGGATGAACCGATTTCTAAAATGTTTGCACATTTATACTACATAGGATCTCAGAGTTCAATACACCTTCATATTCTCACCAGGTGAAGTAGGTCATAGTTACTTTAATAGTCAATATTTAAATAGAAATTCATCTTTCCTCATCTCCCCTCTCAAGTTCCCACACTCCAGAGGGGGTCAGAGCGCAGGGTCAGCCATAGTACAGACACAGACAGACAGACACAGACAGACAGACAGACAGACACACTCCAGAGGGGGTCAGAGCGCAGGGTCAGCCATAGTACAGACACACAGACAGACACAGACAGACAGACAGAGAGACAGACACACTCCAGAGGCAGAGCGCAGGGTCAGCCATAGTACAGCGCCCCTGGTGAACGCTTTTTGTCAAAATCAGTGAAATATCTCCTCATGATCCGCTACCTGTCTGTACTGTGTGTGCTGAAGACAAATCCAGTGTTAATCCACAGCCTAGGCTCTGTAAACTGGTATGTAAACAAAGGGGCCCCACCATAGCTAGCAACATGCCCATTTACAGAGCCTAGGCTGTGTATTAATACTGGATTCTTTTCAGCGTGCAGTAGGCCTACATTAGGTAGCAGATCGTGAGGAGATTTTCACTTTGTTTGACAAAAGAAGGACAACAAACATCATCAACCAACATAATCCTACAGACTCTTACCTTCAATTTAATCAATCAATAACCTTTATCTTCACTCGAAAGACAAAGAAGTTTCCCTCGTTTACAGTTACGACGAGCGCATACACAATGAACACAAATACAAGGATAGCATAGGCCTATATTATGAGCAGAAAACAGAAATAAAATGGGATAGGCCTACTGCAGACGATACCCTGCGTTCCAATTCACAAATCCTACTTGTTCTTTATACTACACTACATACTAAAGTACAGAAGAATTTTAGGGCCATGCAGTATATTTTCGGGCCTTTACTCAGAAAGCCGGCGTTGGTAGTTAGTTGATGGAAGAAGACACAGTTGAATGCAGATGAGGAGGTCTCAGGAACAATTCTTTATTAAAACAACAAAACTCATCCTGCAGTCAAAACGAAGCCAATAAGAAGTTAAAGTGTTGGTAGCCAAAAAACGAATAGAGGTTAATGCAACAAAAGCTATGAAGAGTTCCTTAGCTTGAGACCCAACTTTTCCAGCATTGTGGCTGGTTTTAACCTATCAATCTAAGTGATCTGATTGGTTCTTTAGGAGAGTGCGCCCTACTCCTCCTAACACCTAATTGCTGTACCCTAACTAACTCCACCCTACTGAGACAGAGGTTGTCCTCTGGCCCCTAGCGGACATCTGAGTCTAATAATCACCTGGAGGCGATATGTCACGTTGGCCAAGAAGTCTGATTCAGTAACTTTTAAGACAATATCTTTTGGCCAGGAGCCAATAAACTAGCTGTTAGACCTACACTAAAGTGTCCCAAATAGCCCCTAGGCCTTCACCAAACTATCTTGAATTGCCCCTACCAAGGACCATCTGAGGCCTTCCTTTGTATGCCATTTGAATGATCTACATATCAGCCTTGAGAGTTTCTTCACTCAAGCAGCTAACATTCCTGACTTTGCACCCTGCATTTGAGACTAACTCTAATGTCTTGTCTTCCTGATTCATCAGTATACCTTAATATAAAATGTATAGTAGCATAATACACTACAGTAATCTAAAATGTGTCATCACGAAATACACTACAGCCACAGACAGGAGAGAGAAAAAAAACAGATAAGGAAGACTTGTTTTCATTATGTCTTTTTCTGGCGTACTAAATAGTATTGAAGTATGTATGGGGATTGGAACGCAGGGAAAATTAAAAGTGAACACAAAACTTTCACATTATTTTGAAATGACTGAGTGTCTAACAGTCAATCACACACACACACACACACACACACACACACACACACACACACACACACACACACACACACACACACACACACACACACACACACACACACACACACACACACACACACACACTAACCAGTTTATCCTCCACGATGGTCGCGCCCCGGTCGAAGAAGCCCTCAACCATGGTGAAGAAATTGGGATCATCGCTCTTGTCCACGGCCTGGCTGTAGGAGCGGTACTTCAGCACAGACGAGGCCGCCGGCAGAGTGCCTTCTGCGGCTAACACGGAGCCAGCGCCCCGGGCGAGCAGCTCTCCGAAACACCGGTACATTCTGTCTGTTTGGTTGGTTGCTGGGGAGGGAGAAGGGAGACGTTTACGGTTCCAGGCAGGGAGACGTTGGATTGTAGCCGAGAATCGAGCTACAAAGTGGGGGTAAATAAATGAAAAGTTTAGTCCATCAACCACGGCTCCTCCTTCTTCCAACTAACGCCCCTTCCTGGTGTGCGGGCGGTGGCGGTGGGGCCATGTACCTGCGTGTACAATACAGTTTGAATTTACAGGAAAAAATACACAAAACTACATTAAACTCGACCGTTGGAGCCCGTTAAAGACCCGGTTAGCTTAGCTTTATAGCGCTACGAACAGTTTATTAATGTATTTAACATTTAGAAAGCTTCGACCATGGGAAAATGAAGATGACGAGGCGAAAATTTAACTTATTTTGACACGTTTTGGTGAATGTTTTCAAGCTAACGTCAAGCTAGCTAGAAGGCTACAATAAGCACGAAGAGCACGTCCGGTTATAACAAACACAATAAAAGCATATATTTTTTCATCCCAAAAAATAAATCAATTATAATCTATAAAATATAGAAAATACATGTTCAATATGTTCTAGTCAGGGAAATATCATAAAACATATCTGAAACATTGAAGAAAAAAATGTATATCCTAAAAAATATACGTCAAGATCAAAAATGCATTAGTTCTGTAAAGAAAATTAAAAAGAATAGCATGTTGTCCGTTTTCTTCAATAGAAACAAATAAAATATATACACTTTAGTTTAGTTTTATAATAATGTAAGTGCTTTAAAATGGTAAAATTACTTGCTGCGAGTGTTAGACAAAAATTAACATACACATTTTTAACATTATTTTACATTCGTACATTAATTTTTTCTTCTTGACTAAAACCTCCATTATCTCTCCTTCAGTTTTCAAAATGACCGATCGGCCAAAGATCCATGTTTTCCTAGGGGCTCCTCCTCCCGCCTCATGCCCAGAATCGGTGCCTGAAACTGGGCTAGAGGAAGAGGAGCGACGCCCTAAAGCCTGGCGGCAGCTGGAGCTCACCTGGCAGGACGGACGACTGAGGCCTAAAACAGGTGAGGCGTTCAAGGACACATTCAAAATGTAGGTTAATGTTACGTGTGTTTAAAATGCACTAGTTTAATCACATTAAAACCATAGGAAACATTCGATTTGATATGAATAATTTGTTGTTATTATGTAAAATAATATTTTTTTAGACATTGGAATAAATCAGAAATAAAGGCAAGAAAATAAAGCAAAAACTAATAATAAAGCTGGTAAATGAATACAATGTGTCTTTAAAGGTGCCACAAGGAACTTTTAAATATTTTAGTAGGGGGGAGGGGGGACAGGTTACGAGTCTGTCGAAAACTGTATCTTCATAGTGACTTTGAACTTTTTCTTTATTATCAAGTGATTATACACTAATTAAAACATACAGAAACATTATGAATAACCCTAAATAACAATATCTTCCAAAATGTTGACTTTTAACAGAAGTGAAAAACAACTAATTATTTGCTATTTTTCTCAGACACATCTGGAGATGAAGTGAAGTTACCAAAGGACCAAGAAAAACTCAAAAACTGTGAATCTACAGCCAGTTTACAAAGACGGGACCCTAAAACAATCCCTGGACAAGTGGAAGATCATCTCAGACTTTCAGAGAGATTTCTGCACGGGCAAAATCAAGAGCCAAATGTTGTGGAGGACGACCAGTGTTCAGCTTCAATACATGAGTATCTGGACAGCTGTTTCCCTGTAGAAAGGTCTGAAAGCCAAGCCCCACATTGCTCTAAACACCTGTCGGCCTTACCAGCTATACACACACTGTCCACACACACTGAATACCTCAAAACCTGGACACTCAGCCAGGCTTTGGTCCAAAGAGGTAAACACAGCATCCAATCAGGAGTGAGTATTTCTTCTTCTACTGCTGAAATAAAAACCGGAGGAATCCAGACTTCACCTCCGTCGGCTTCCTCCAGCACTCCGGAGCTGTTCAGCCCGATAACACAGTCACTGGGAGCGTCGCTAGGTAACAGACAGACAGACAGACAGACAGACACACGCACAGACAGACAGACAGACAGACAGTACAGTACAGTACAGACAGACAGACAGACAGACGTACAGACAGACAGACAGACAGACGTACAGACAGACAGACAGACAGACAGACAGTACAGACAGACAGACAGTACAGTACAGACAGACAGACGTACAGACAGACAGACAGACAGTACAGTACAGACAGACAGACAGACAGACACACACACACATGGTTAATGAAAAAAGGCTGTATCCAATATCTCTTCTGTAAAAACTAATAATTTACACATTTATTAAAAAAAATCTGAAAAACTTGTACTACAAAAAAATATTGTTTTAATGTAATAATGATATCGTTAAGTTAAATGTTTTACCCAATTCATCTGCAGTGTCACTACGCAACAGAAGTGAAAAACACAGTGTCACTACGCAACAGAAGTGAAAAACACAGTGTCACTACGCAACAGAAGTGAAAAACACAGTGTCACTACGCAACAGAAGTGAAAAACACAGTGTCACTATGCAACAGAAGTGAAAAACACAGTGTCACTACGCAACAGAAGTGAAAAACACAGTGTCACTATGCAACAGAAGTGAAAAACACAGTGTCACTACGCAACAGAAGTGAAAAACACAGTGTCACTACGCAACAGAAGTGAAAAACACAGTGTCACTACGCAACAGAAGTGAAAAACATTTTTTCAGACAAATGGATTTGATCCTACGTTAATTGTGTGATTTATGAGACGTTTTTCTTCTCATGAAAACGTGCTGAAAATGTATTTTTACAACCTGTACGAAGCATTTTTTAAATTTAAATATAGAAAATAAAATGAAAAAATCCTGTATCCCAAATCTGTCCTGTAAAAAAACCCTTGTACCAGACAGACAGACACACACACACACACACACACACACACACACACACACAGACACTAACATCTTGCCTGTCTATTTCTCTGTAGAACTCTTCAGCCAAACGTCAAACGCTGAAGGAGGAGTGATGATAGAGGCTACAGCAGACGGACTGCTCTGCTCTCAGGAGACACACACACACACATCTCCCCACAAAACAACACACACATCTCCCCTCAAAACAACATCTCCTGAAGCAAAGAGACCTAGACTCTCAGAGACACTGAGAGGTGAAGGGAGTGTGTTACAGGCAGCCTCTGGGTTCAGACACGCTGCCCACCACGCTCCTGAGACACTGTGTCACACCGGGCACCCGCTGCTCTGTCCTGGTGGCCGTGGTCCATCCATGTCACCTGAAGGAAATCAAGGTGAGAGCAGGAAAAAATTTAGGTTGCGTTCTGAATCTCATACTTTCTACTATATAGTTTGGTAGAAAAAAGATTTAGGATGTCCCGATTCTTGTGGCCAGATTTAGGATGTTTAGAAGTACCCGGATGTCCTACTTCATGCGGCCAAGATTGTTAGTGTTGAAAACTGCATCCTATTTGGGCGATTCTGACCCACAATCCAATGCGCACGTGAAGTGACGTCACATCGACGAAGCCACCATATGAAAACAAACGGGGATGCGACGGATATAAAAACAAGAGGCAAGATCAAGGCGCCATGTTATGATGAAATAAGAGAGTAAAGTATGTCCCAATAGTATGCCTACTGCATCCTAACTAGATTCTTTTTATCGTCGGATGTAGTATGTAGAATAAAAAAAAGAAAGAGGAGGAGATTCGGAACGCAGGGAAAGTTTATCAAAGATTTTAAAATAAAACACTAAAAAAATATATTTTCATTTTTTTCTAGTAAATTTTTTTAATTTTTTTGTGCTGAAAACAAAATCCAGTGTTAATCCACACAGCCTAGTCTCTGTAAACTGGTGTGTAAACAAAAGGGCCGCCGTACCCATTTACAGAGCCTAGGCTGTGGATTAACTCTGGATTGTTTTTCAGCACACACACAGTACAGACAGATACAATTCACACAGAGACACACACACGCTCACACACACACAGGCAGACAGACAAACAGACAGAGTGAGAGAGAGACACACACACACACACACGCTCACACACAGGCAGACAGACAGACAGACAGAAGAGAGACACACACACAAACACACTCTCACTCTCTCTCACACACACACAGTCTCACTCTCTCACACACACAAACACTCTCTCACACACACACACACACACACACTATCGTAAGTAAAGTTTGTTGTGTTCTTGTATTAAAGGTGAAGTCCGGTCAGTCAGCTGGGACCCTGGTTCCCCTGGCAACCATCGTAGTGACCGACCAATCGGAAGCTGAGATGAAAGTGGTGCTGTGGAGGAGAGCGGCATTCTGGGTCCTCACTGTTAATGCTGGAGATGTGCTGTCAATCACAGGTAGAGAGAGAGACAGACAGACAAACGGGTGGGTGGATGGATGGATGGACGGACGGACAGACAGACAGACAGACAGACAGAGGAGAACTGCATTCTGGGTCCTCACTGTTAATACTGGAGACGTGCTGTCAATCACAGGTACAGAGAGAGACAGAAAGACAGACAGACAGACAGACGGGCGGACAGGTATATAGACAGACAGACAGACAGACAGACAGACGGGTATTTAGACAGACAGGCAGACAGACAGACAGACAGACAGACAGGTATTTAGACAGACAGACAGACAGACAGACAGACAGACAGACAGACAGACAGACAGACAGACAGACAGACGGACAGACAGACACACACACACACACACACACACACACAGAGTCTCATACTGGTTTAACCCTTCAGGGCTGCAGGTGAATGTAGATCGTTGGAGAGGAGAGACGGTGCTGCAGTCGTCCTTCAACAGCAAACTGTTAAACCTGGGACCAATCACAGGCTCTGAAACACCAGCAGGTAGAGCACACACACACACACACACACACACACACACACACACACACACACACACACACACACACACACACAGTCTCACACACACACACACACACACACTCACACACACTGTGTGTGCGCTTGTGTTAATACACAGCCTAGGCTCTGTAAACTGGCAAGTTGCTACAGTGGGCCCCCTTTGTTAACCTATCCTTTGTTCACACCAGTTTACTGCCTAGGCTGTGAATTAGAACTGGATTTTAAAATGGTCCTCAGTGCCGTGTGATAATCCAATATAATGTCCGCATCTTATAACCAACCCTCTGGTTCTGTCTTCTCTCTCTCGCTCTGTGTCTGTCTGTCTGTCTGTCTGTCCCTCCCTCTCTCTCTCTCTCCCTCTCTCCCCTCACTCTCTCCCTCTCTCTGTCTCTCTCTCTCTCTCTCTCCCTCTCTCTCTCTCTCTCTCTCTCTCTCTCCCCCTCTCTCTCTCCATCCCTCTCTCTCTCTCTCTCTCTAGCTCCTGCCCACCTCTCCCCTGTCTCTCTCTCCTCTCTGTGTGTGTTTCTGCGTGCGCGTCGCCCCCTGTTGGTGAGATCAAACCTCCGCGCCCGTCGACCTCAGGACTTAACCCGCCTCCCCTACGCCATGGGGTCACTAAAGGTCAACACACTGGTTCACGCTCTGCTCAGAGTCACACACACACACACCAGCACAGGTGAGTTTAAACACACAGACAGACAGACAGACAGACAGACAGACAGACAGACAGACAGACAGACAGACAGAGACAGACACACACACGCACACACGCACACACAGATTAGTAGATTTAAGGTTCTACAAGGAACTTTCTGAAACAGTCTAATTTTTCCTCTGATGATCATAAATGACATGTAACAGCAAACGAGACCATCAGTAAAAAGAATGCTATTTTTATACAGTTTTTCTTAATGCCTTTGTCATGGGTATATACGCTCACCCAGGAACAACAGCTGGCGTGGTAAAAACACTACCGCTTTTGTCCAAAGGGGGGCGCTAGAATTAACACAAACTGAAAGTTCCTCGGAGCACCTTTAAAGAGTCTTAATGAAGTGTGTGTTTGTGTTTCAGTGTGGCGCAGCGAGGCAGCGTCTCACTTCAGATCAGCTGTGCAGCCTGTCGTCACAGTGAGTGTAGAGCAGGCAGACGGGCAGCAGGGGGCGCTGTGTCTGTGGGGAGCAGCAACAGGCTGGCTGCAGGGATTCAACAAGCACAGAGGTACAAAGACTACTTTAATAGTTTTCTAAAGAATGTTTAGTTTAAAAATGACCCACCTACAACACTACACACCTCACAAAAAGTCGCACAAAAAAATTAGAGAAGTGTGTTTGGATCATAATCCTTATGAATGGGTTTAAGGCTAAAGCTCTTATTCCCCATAGGGTACTGGAGGGGGAATGCTTTATTATTTATAAAGCCTTTTTTTTATCTCGGCCTGTCAATGGGTACCATGGAATGAGAATCTTTTTTAAAGGGAGAACATTATTGAATTTTATTTTTGAGAAGCACTGGGTTAGAGGATCATCTCACCTCAGATGACAAAGATCCTAATAACACATGACCCCTGTTCACCTAAGATGTACAGTATGCTTAAAATAATCTGTACAATATCCTAATAACACATGACACACTTCTCAGTGTCTGTGTACGCTCATGATCTGCAAAAAACACAATATTCTGATAAAAAAAAACATTAAAAAAAAAACGTGCCGAAAGTGAGTAAAAATGTGTGTAATTGCATGGTGTGGATAGCAATCATTTAACCCAAATCACAAATATATTAATCACACACACACACACACACACACACACACACACACACACACACACACACACACACACACACACACACACACACATACTCATCCCTTTAATCACCTCTGTTCCCCTCAGACTCTGTGTGGGATTTCCGTGTCTTGCTGGTGAGAGAAGGTTTATCCTCTGATCTCCCAGAGCTTCACTCCACGCCCTGGAGCTCTGCCCGGCGCCTCGACCCGCTGGATCCCAGAACGGAAGCCTTTCTCTGGGCACGAAACAGAGCGACAGGGGGGTGTCTGGAGCTCGACCTGGATACTCTACTGTCTCAGAAATACAGCGGTGAGTACACAGACAGACAGACAGAGAGACAGACAGACAGACAGACAGACAGAGACAGACAGACAGACAAACAGACAGATAGAGACACAGACAGAGAAAGAGACAGACAGACAGAGACACAGACAGACAAACAGACAGACAGACACATACATACTAAACCACTCACACACAGACACAAACACACACACAGACTGACAGACACACTAAACCACACACACACACAGACAGACACACACACACACACACACACACACACACACACACTGTATACATTTAAAAAGAAAAAAAAAAAACACACACACACACACACACACACACACAACACACACACACACACACACACACACACACAGACACAACACACACACACACACACACACACACACACACACACACACACACACACACACACACACACACTGTATACATTTAAAAAGAAAAAAAAAAACTTTAACCACCATTTTCCTCCTGCATGATTCAGGTGAGGTGGAGCTCCGAGTCTCGGTCACATTTTTCCACTTCCTGGGTTCGCTGCCTTCCCACAATGCACTGGGGCAGCGTGTCATAGACGGCCGCACTCCGCTGGATGACGTCATGGCGGCGCTGAGTGATGACATCACGTACACGGGCTGCGGCCGCTGCTGCGCGGAGCTCGACACGGACGCTAACGGAATCTACGGCGTGTGTTACCCCTGTCTCCCCCACACGGCTGTACGACGATACTACAGGTCTGTCTGTCTGTCTGTGTGTGTGTCTGTTTGTCTGTCTGTCTGTCTGTCTGTCTGTCTGTCTGTCTGTCTATCTATCTATCTATCTATCTATCTACCTATCTATCTATCTATCTATCTATCTATCTATCTATCTATCTATCTATCTATCTATCTATCTATCTATCTTTTCATTTTAAGAATAAAAAAATATTATGTACAGGTCTTCAAAATGCTCAATAGAAAATGTCTCATAAATCAGACAGTGAACAACATATGAACAAATCCTTCTGTAATAACCTTCAGAATAGTGCTGAGAATGATTATGGAAAGTTTAGTTGATGTAAGTGCTTTAGAAGTTGAGATATTAAACTAAACAGATGTATTATATTATATATATTATATTATATTTCAGACCGGCTGAGCTGAAGGTGTGTGGACAAGGCAGCAGCCGACAGCTGTGTGTCCAGGTTCCTTCTCTTCCTCTGCAAAAGATCCTGGAAGTGCCACCAGACAGGCTGCTAAGGAACACAGGTCAGACAGACAGGCAGGGAGGGAGACAGACAGAAAAGCAGACAGGCAGGCAGACAGACAGGGAGAGAGGGAGGGAGACAGACAGAAAAGCAGACAGGCAGGCAGACAGACAGGGAGAGAGAGAGGGAGGGAGACAGACAGAAAAGCAGACAGGCAGGCAGACAGACAGGGAGAGAGGGAGGGAGACAGACAGACAGGCAGAGGGACAGGGAGGCAGAGAGAGAGAGAGGGAGGCAGGGAGAGAGACGGGCAGGGAGACAGGCAGACAGGCGGACAGAGAGAGAGACAGGGAGGGAAGGAGGGAGGGAGGGAGAGAGAGAGAGACAGGGAGGGAGGGAGAGACAGACAGACAGACAGACAGGGAGAGAGACAGACAGGGAGAGAGACAGACAGGGAGGGAGACAGGCAGAGAGACAGGCAGAGGGAGAGAGAGACAGGCAGACTGCACCGGAACACAGGTCAGACAGACAGGCAGACAGGCAGACAGGGAGAGAGAGAGAGACAGACGGGCAGACAGACAGACAGACAGAGAGAGAGAGAGAGAGAGAGAGAAGACAGACAGACAGACAGGACAGACGCACACACACACACACACACACACACACACACACACACACACACACACACACACACACACACACACACACACACACACACACACACACAGTATCGGTATAAATCCTCCAGAACATGTGAAAACAAGTGTGAGGGTGTGATCGCTCTTTAGGGGCTTAACAGAGTCAGTGATAAACTCTATAAAATCAGGGTTGGTTCAGAGGTCACATGGGTCCATTCAGACCTCAGGGTTGGTTCAGAGGTCACATGGGTCCATTCAGACTGCAGGCCTCACATGGGATTCTTGTGTTCTCCTGTGTACATTAATGGTAAATGGACTCCACTTATAAAGCTCTTTTCCCTGGTTTTTCACTGACCCAAATCGCCACACCTCTTTTTTTTTTTTTTATCAATTTATATATTGACTTTTCCTTTTTTAACAAGAGCAATACAATAAGATAAAACAATATGAATATTTAAAGAACACTGACACAAAACAGAAAACAAAAAATTATCTACAGCTCTGGAAAAGATTAAGAGACCGCTCCAAATGCTCAGTGTCTCTCGTTTTACTCTTTAGAGGCATTATGTTTGAGTAGAATGAACATTTTGGTTTTATGATATAAACTACTGACAACATTTCTACCAAATTCACAATAAAAATATTGTCATTTAAGAGCATTTTCATTAAGTAATGTAGAGATGAACAATCCAGACTGGTCTCTGAATGTTTTCTGGGGCTGTATATGTAAAATGTTTTATATAGAATAAAAACAATGCACCACCTCTTTTTAACATTTAAA